>JAOXNZ010000030.1:11132925-11143555 GCA_028566095.1 Kryptolebias brasiliensis
GGCTGTGGATGAATGAGGTGGAAAACAGTTTCTGCCTTGATGACAGGGACTGAGATAGTGAGAGTGAAAAATAGTATAAAACTAAGGCGTAAGTATGCTATTTACATATTTTTTTTATTGTCTGATGCTATTTTAGATTAGCTCTTTACTTTGAATTAGTGATGAACTGAACAGACAACAATATGCTTAGATAATGATTTGTGGGACAAAATTAGAAATATTCCTGTTTCATTGTACCAAGTTAAACCCACTGAGACATGATTAGTAAATATGATGCAGATTAGCTTATAGTGGTGCTTTTCTAAGATATTTGAAGTGATAGTTCAAATCCTTTAAAGTTGGGTTCTGTGAAAAGGTTTTGAACAATTAACATCTTACCTCTTATAGGTAGCTCTTTGAATGACTTTGGTTTGGAGAAACAGAGTTTAGTTCTGACCAGGTGAATTGCTGCCATCTTAAAACATCTCCAGTCTGAAAAATGTTAGAGCAGTTCATGTTAACACTATTATATAAACCCTAAAGATCTGAACTAAACCTTTAATATGACCTATAGCCTCACTAGAATCTTCAGTTCTGAAAAGAAAAGTATAATTATATTTGGCCTAAATAATTGAAAAAGCATCCAAACGATACATGTCTGACCGACTGTTTAGAGTTTTAAACTCTATGCTTTTTAAAACATTTACAGTTTTCTTCAGTCCAATGAGCAAAAACAACTCGTTTTCTGGTGTTCTCAGAAGTTTCTTTTGTGCAGTGATAAATTACCACAGAAACATTATGAGGATTCCTGTTCATTAAATAAATCTGGGTGCTTTTAGACACTTAATTTTAAGAGGTTCACTAATAAATATGTGATTTTTCTTTTGGTCATTTCGGTCAAGAAATGAGTGAGGAAGTCAAATGTTTCGCATTGTATTATGTAAAATTACTTATTTTGGTCTAATTTTGGGACTTGTGTGAAACCCTTATTAGATTTTAAATCATTTAGGCTGAAATGTACAGACTTTTAATGTGTTTACAATCTATACTGCATTGGTAAATACTGGTTATATTATAGGAACCAAACACAAACTAATGCTCGACTTTGAGCCAGCTTTAAGTTCAGATTGAATTATTTACAACTGAAAAGACAAAAACTGTATAAATCTGGAACTCCTTCATAGTTATATCAATTGATAAATGTGGGTTAATAAATGGTTGTTAAAAAACATTCCTGTTTGGATGGATCGGTGTACCTACAGCATAAACATTTCACAGGTAAAGAAGGACAAATAAATAGAGGCTGATTTTTGCATTTGGTATTTCTTATATTAAAACAGCTGTCTATGTGAAAGGTATGTAAACAAACTGAATCTGTGCTGGAAGAGAGGAAAAGTCAGCCCAGACTCAGAGAGGTGAGAGAAAGGAGACGACTGAGATTCAGAGTAATATAATGAGCTGAGAAAAGGAAAAGAATGAGAGAAAAGAGGAGAGGAATCAGAAATTCTTACAACAAAAGGGGACGGAGAAGACAAATTTCAACCAAATTGAGGAATGAGGACACAGTATTAATCCTGCTGAACAGGCAGGAAAAAAATCCTGCACTTTTTCTTTAGCCCTGAAAACTTTTTTCAGACATTCTCTCGTAGAATTATGCTCCCAGTGCTAATAGCTCAAATATTCATTCTGATTCTTCACAGGGGGGAGATCTGTTCGACGCCATCACCTCAGCCAACAGATACACAGAGAGAGACGCCAGCGGCATGCTCTACAATCTGACCAACGCCATCAAATACCTCCACAGCCTCAACATTGTGCACAGAGACATCAAGCCAGAAAACCTGCTGGTGAGTTCACACTCCACAGCTCATATAACTTTGCTGCAGTGTGTTGCCCTGCAAACCCCCGTCTCCTCTTGTTTCCTGTCGCCTTTCTGAATGAACGATGAAGTCATATCACTGACTCTTGGCTTGCACAGAAAGAAATGACTCATCCGTGCTGCCTTCACACCTCCTGCACACTCCCTCATTCGTTCCGTCTCCCTTCTGTTGAAGTCTTTATTGTCATTTTCATACTCTAAGTGCTGTTCTTCATGTGCCAAATGATGCTCCGGTCAGATTAACACTTTAAAAAACGCGCTATTCCAAGGCCACATTAAATGCCACACACCTAATATAAAACTAGTTGTTCCCCCCCCCCCCCCTACTCTTTCTCGTCTTTCTTGGTTTTCAGATGAGTTATTTAAACACATTGTTTTGAGGTCCTGGTACATAATAATCACATACCAAATGGAATAATAAAAACTAGGTGGACACATTGAAAGCAACACCTGGCATTAGGTATCAAAAGCCTTAAAAAGTAACAAGTTAAATTAAAAATGGTTTGCAATTTCATCGCAACAGGTAAAGTATTTAGTGTTAAAGCTGCATCTGGAGGATTTTCTGGCTTGTGCCAAAGCAGGTAGTGCAAAGTTTAAGGTCTAAATCCTACTCATCTCTTTTGCAGCCACTTAAGATAATGAGTTTGACAGATTTGGATGTGATTTTTCCTTGCTTTTAGGTGTATGAACATGCAGATGGCACCAAAAGCCTCAAGCTGGGAGACTTTGGTTTGGCCACTGTGGTGGACGGACCCCTCTACACTGTCTGTGGGACCCCGACATATGTAGCACCTGAAATCATTGCAGAAACAGGGTAAGGATCCTGCAACAGACATGTTTTATTGCATTTAGAGCAATGGCTAGACAGGAACAGTCATTTGCATCCTCTCTGCAAGTTTGCAGTAGTTTCCCAACTTTGCCTTAATCTGATTTCTTTATTTCTGTGAAGGTATGGCCTTAAAGTTGACATCTGGGCAGCTGGAGTCATCACCTATATCCTACTGTGTGGTTTCCCGCCTTTTCGAGGGTAAGCTATCATCACTTTTTTTGCTCTGACATTGCAGGGAGTAACACTGACTGGCAGAAAGTCTATTGTGTCCTTTTTGTTATCTTTAAATGAGCAATTTAGAAGCAATGCCAACATGCAACTAAAGTAGACTGGAGGGACACACAAAACCCAGACTGTAGTTTGGGTGGACTCAGTTGGTCGCAATTAAAAATTGTGCATGAGTCCCTGTTAAGGGTGGCAATAGTGTTGCATCTTTGAATGCTGTGAACACTCTTGACCAGAGTGCAGTTTTATTCATTCATTTATCTGATGTGGAAACATTTGCAGGAGCAGCGATGATCAAGAAGCACTTTTCGATCAAATTCTAATGGGACAGCTAGAATTTCCTCTTCCCTACTGGGACAACGTGTCAGAGGCAGCCAAGGTGATTATCCACTTGGTCAGATGTGAACTGATTAATGTGCTTTCCGTCGTAACAAACTCCCCCCTCCCCGCTTGTCGCTGCAGGATTTGATCCGATCCATGCTGGAGGTGGAGGTGGATCAGAGATACACTGCCCTCCAGGTGCTGGAGCACCCTTGGGTCACTGTAAGTAAAAGTGTCTGTGAGTTTAAGAAGCACCTAACTTTTACAAAGCTGCAGTATTTCTTCCCCACCAAAAACACTGACCTTTTCTTCTCCTTTCCTCGCTGCAGAATGAAGGTCTGTGTGAGAATGAGCACCAGCTGTCAGTAGCAGGAAAGATAAAGAAACACTTCAACACCGGTCTGAAAGTCAACGACACCACTGCAGGCGTGTCGGTCATTTCTGTAAGTTACCAACAAAAACTATAGTTCCCATAAATCAGCTGATTTGACAGATGGTTCATATATATTACATACAGTTAAAATGGTTCTTACACAGGTTCATAGCATCTGTTCTATCAGCTAACGCCACTACGTCCATCAGATGCAGCTTTCTGAGTGAAGTTTGTGTTTCTACATGACCCGGTGTTTGGATTGATTGTGTTGGCTTCTCCTTGTGTTCAGCTGGATGACAGCTTTTCTATGCAGAGATCTGGGTCGTTGGATTTCTACCAGCACCCGGCCATGTACTGGATAAGGTACGCCAGGTTTCCATGGAGACATGAGAAAGCCACAAACCCCCTAGAAATCAAAACCAATTGATAACACCTCCCCTCTTCCCTTCCATGCTTGAGTGCTACCCAACTGGCTGCTGCTTGTGTGCCGTTTTCACAGCATCGTTTTGTTTTTCCTGCTCGGCCTTTTGCTTCTTCCCTTGCATCCTTCAGTCGTTTAAAAACACCAATTTTATTCTTGCATTATTGTTGTCTTAAGACCAAGTTTTGTCCTGTGTTGTGTTGCTGTTTATCAGTGTCTGCTGGAACTGTATGTGTGAAAAGTTGTCTCACGTCCTACAAGGCTACGTTTTTGACAAGAAAGTCAAAAACTGGTGTTGCAGTCCCCAGTGAATCTTTGTTTGCACAACTGATCTGTGAATACTGCTTTTCCAAAGAAACTTGCTTGTGTCTTTTATTTTTCATTTATTTGCTGTGTTGCTGCGCACCGAGATGCTTTTTGTGAAATCAAATTGTTCTGCTTTCGTTCCCCAATTTCTGTTGTGTGACTTTTTCTGCTAACATATGGAGGACCTTGAGATTCATTGTTAGACAAGACACACCATGACAAAGAAAATGACAGAGAACCAGAAAGGCTGCCTTTTCTGTGAAAATGCAGTGTGGATGCTGAATGACTTTGCTGCAATTGGTTGAAGAATGAACTGTTAACTGAACTGTTGAGTAAAACAAGCAAAACTGCCACTGAAAGCTAAATTTAGCGACACAAACTAAAAGTTTAATTGAGCTTAAGAAGACAATAACAGAGCAAGTGTGCTGAGGTAGATTTCAGAGAACAATGTTTTTGATGAGATCTCAATGTATTTCTCTGGGGAAAAGGTTTTGTAAATAAAGCAAAATAGGTAGAAAAGTATAAAAGTTACAAGTATTACAAGTCAATGCACACTATTCCTGATCGAGGCGAGCGTTTAGACATGCAAAGGGTTACAAAAACACAATGGATGTAAAGGGAATTTAATTACATAAGCGTACTTAAGAAACTATAAACAAGAAAACAATGATGTTAATGCTGATTAATAATGGGCAGGAATAAATCAATATCAAAGTCAATGTGCAAAAGACACTATGGTGTGTAACTTAGGGACTATTGAGCTCCAGAAAAGCAAAACTTTTGAGCAGATTTTGCAACAAGTATAACAGAAATGCCAAACTGGGAAAATCAAAAACTTCCTTTTGAGAATAAATATAATTGATTTTGGTCATTCCCCTTGTGACTGTCCATCTAAACACCAACTGGTAACTTCAGATCTTGTGTACATCTCTTTGGTCCTCCATTTTGTTTTAGCCCCTTTGCTCCTCGAGAACCTTCTCCTAATGTTGTGCTCTTCCTTTCGTCAGGCCACCTCTCTTGATAAGGAGAGGCAGGTTCTCAGACGAGGACGCCACCCGGATGTGAAGCCGCTGCTTTTGCAGACGATCCAGACTGTGAATCCAGAACTGATGACAAACGCGTGCCAGGCGGAGCCTCCCAGCTGCCTTCCTGGCCTGCCCACGGCCCCTCCTTCCCTGACCCCTGACCTTCGCTCCAACCCCTTCCAGAACCCAGATCCCCCATCGGACTCTGATGATGTCTCCATCAGCTCAGCCAGCAGCACCGTCTTCTCCCCCAACTCGCCCTTCTAAAAAGCAGGCGGGGGAAGAGGAGTGGGGGCCGGGTGAGCAGGTAATCCTCATTCAGCTACTCCCTCTATACAGAGGAGGAGGAAGAGGAGATAACTCCACACAGCTAATCCTGGGGGGTGAATGATGAAAAATCCCCTAATCTATCTTTCCAAACCTGGAGGAGAGATCGATGGAGGGGTGGATTAAAAAAAAGAAAGAAAGACCTGTAAAGAATTTGGGAGGCACGTTGTTGAGGCAACAAGAAACATATAGACAGAGGAAGAAGGGGAAAATGTGGCGTGAGGTGGAGGAACTTTTATTTCTTTTTCACGTTCTCTCATCCGAGCACATGTTACTGAGCTCAAGGAGCAAGAAAGGGCAAAGACAGTTCACCTTTCAGTGATGATCCGGGCTAAAACATGGAAACTCCCTCACGGTGGAACAGCTCTACATGGCAATATGAGAACGTCAACCAATGTTCATGTTTTATTGAACCCTATTTATTCATTCTTTAGCCGCTACATTTTTTTTATAAGCATCTCTCTTTTTTTCATAGAAAATGTTCTTTGTCGACTTGTTCTAAGAGTTTGGTGGAACGAAAACAATGGAAAAGTGTGTAGAAGTAGAACTTCAAACTGTGTAACTATTAATGTGCGGTAGGTTGGACGAAACAGTACGAGGTTGGAAAATCAGAGCTGCATGAAATTTTGCGAAACGTGTTAGCAGTGTTCAAAGACAGAACTTCTGCTTTGACTTTGCCTTTCTGTAACGTTGGATTGCGGTGTTATGGTTTACATTTTACACTACGATAATGGTGCATTTTTTTGCTACTTTGTACTTTAACATCTCAATCCAAAAAAAAAAAAAAAGAAGTCTGCCACATCCATGAGCTTGTAGCAAACCCAGATCTAAACCTCTTTTTCTGCACGTTCACACAGTTCTGTCATTAATCTTCATTTTTTTACCACCACATCGTAAGATTTCAACACTTTAAAGAACGTACGATTGTTGTGATTTAGGCGTTCCTCTTCCAGTATTTGGTTTTAGAGATGGATTTTATTTGTATACATATAAATGTTTTTTAAAAAAAAAAAAAGTTTTTTTAAAAAAAGAATAAAGGAGGAAAACCAGCACCTGTGACAAGCAGTCAGGTAAAAAGGACGAAGAAAGATTTGTTTGAGCTCTGTACAACCTCATTCATGGCTTCATTTCTTTAGATGAAAGCATGACAGACATACAGTAGCCTATTCTTATTTAAACAAGCTGTTTTAGTATATGTTCATGTAAATAACAATTTTATTTATTTTGATAGTTCACAATACAGTATATTTCTTTACTAGTAGTACGTCTATGAGAATTGTACAAATAAAATAAAATAAAAAAAAGAACAAGAGTTTACGTGTAACAGTCAGTAAAATAAAGGATCCAGAGATCATTGGGTTAAAATGAGGAGAAGCATTTTTACCTGATGTTGTTGTGTCTGGATGAATCTACGCAGCTAAATGAAGAAAAAGCTCATCATCTTTGATTTCTGTTCAGGCAGTGCTGTGAAGCCAGAAGAGTGAAAAAAAAAAAAATGCAGAACTGCTTCAGTTTAAAACAAATAAAAGATTTCATTGAGCAGAAATTGTTGCACTTGTCAATGTTTCTGTACCTCCTCTCATGGCTGCACACACGCAGTGATGTGCTGTTGAAATCCAAAGTGCTCCACCTCATTTCAGTCCTTTCCCAAAAACACTGATACCTGTACCTCTGTTCATCAATGGTCTAACAACAGCAGTAGTAAAAATTAAAACATGTTTAAAAAACAAACAAACTCTTGATGTCTTTTTTTTAAGAGTAATAATTTGCTAGTTGGGTTGTTTTCATATAGATTTATTTAATTTTCTCCAGTAAAATCAACACTTTTATCGCACCAAAGCCCTCTTATGCTATTTTTACCTGTTGTCTGCTGGAGGGTACTTGACTATGAGGGTACTCGATGTGTTTTTATGAATCCCAATTATAGTGAGTAATGTAGATTTTTTTCTGTGCTCGACGGGTCGAGTGTTTAGAACACAAGTGGGAGGACAGAGCAACATTTTTGTTGCATGTTATTCATAAAAAAAAGTATTTTGGGGTTGAGCACAGTAGAATTCAAAACAAAACAAAACTGGGAGACAAGAAAGGTTTTGCCCTAAGGTCCTAAAAATCATGAGATCGACAGATAACATTTGACAAAACTAGAACATCAAATAAGGCATAACTGACGTTAAAACATGTTGTTTGGTATAAATATGTACCTGCCAGAGAACACGCAAGAGTGCAAGAATAAAACAAAAATTTGTTCTATTTCAAAGCTAAAAACTCAAACACCTCCAGCTGTTTGTTTTAACTAATATTTCTAGTCAGATTCCTAAAGTTTGTCAGTTTATATATAGTTTTACCTGCAGAAATACTACACCAAGCGGAGTTGTCATACTTGCCTTTAGCTTTCTTAAATAAATTTCAAATATTAAAAAAATTAAATAAGATAAATAAAACACAAAACAAGATTGATTATACTGTAAGCTGCCCTATTAGTCCTGCTGGCCACGTTAGCAAAAGATTACTTAAGAGGTTTGTTAACCAGAAGAGTCAGGAGACAGTGATTCTAACCCCGAAATAAAACTCCCTGAAAATAAAGGAGATGAAAAAATTAGCAAAAAAAAGGATATTACCGAGATAAAAATGAAGACCTCAAACCAAATGCAAAGAGGCTATTTTGCTATTACCAAAACCTAAATAAACAAAGACAAATGCATAGACTATGAAGACATAAAATTACATTAAAAACGAATTAATGGGACAAGCAAAGATAAGCAAATAAATAAACAACAAAAAGTAACGTAAAGTGTTGTCAAATGAAAACCTTAGATAAAATTGTGAAATCCAAAATGACCAAAAAGAGACAAATAAATACCCCCAATGAGATATAAAATGACCATGAAGAATGTTGTTTTTTTACAATAATGAATACTTTGACGCAAAAGGATTAAAAAAGGGCAACACAGCACAACTATAAATATTATGATAATATGTGTAAAGATAACAACATCGATTAAGCGGGATATTTACATGAATGATTGTGTCAGTCTTTGCCTGTTTTTTCTTGTAATAAAATGTAGAAATGACAAATGTCTTGCATTTCATTTATTGGCCGTTAGGAGTCGCTGCCACACAAAGAAAACAATCAGCGAAGAAGAATTTGGGCGAGTCGTCCAGCGGGTGGCAGTAATGCACCGTTTCAGTTGGTTTGCCAACCGCCATTAAATCTAAGAAGAAGAAAAGCAACCGTGGATTCATGATTGTCGCTGTAGTAGACCATAATCAATTACATTGTTTAAAATCGATTTTAAATAATGTCAATTAAACACTGTTTTTAGAAAAAAAAAGGTTACACTTTTTAGTACGGAAAAGTGGCTGAGAACATGTAAGTATGATTGTAAACACGAGGTAACGGTAAAGGACGGGTAGTTAGCTTGTTAGCTGTCAGCTGCTCCCTCTTTGTGCACCGCAGACATGAATGAAGAGGACGCTCCATCATCCGCAGCGAATAAGGATAAGGACTCCACTCTTCTGCTCACTAAGGACGGACAGAGGTACTACGTGAATAAAAGCGGAGTGCTCGACAGCAGGAACGTGGTGACGCCGCACGAAGCCGACAACAACGTCTCCGGTACGATGATGGACGATGCGGACGAGGAGAGCGACGTCATGGACCCTTCTGATCCCAGAGACGGCGCCGCCAGCCCGGAGGAGCTCAACGACGAGGAGGCATCGGAGGGCGACAACGCGCCCAAGCAGTGCACCTACGAGGGGTGCACGGAGACGACCACGCAGGTGGCCAAGCAGAGGAAGCCGTGGATGTGCAAGAAGCACCGCAACAAGATGTACAAAGACAAATACAAGAAGAAGAAGAGTGACCAGGCCATGTCCAGCGGAAAACTTGACGTGAGACTGAACTTCTTCTTTTGAATCCGGTCGCTTTAACCATTTCACCAATGGTTAAAAATGAAGCTATTTTATTTATTTGAGCTGTCAGGAGAGGTGAAGTGATATTTAATGATGTGTCCACTGGACACCATGCAACTCCTTCACCTATAAACCCCCAATTCTGTCCTCCACAATGTGTTTGCTCTTCTTTAGTCAGTAACACCAAGTTATGCTTACTTACTTTGGCTGGGAAACATAGAGTTGAGTTTTCAAGGGGAACAGAAACCCTTCTTGAAACAATATTATTGATTCATAAATCCTAATCCTGCTCCTGCTCCTTATACAACCCCTGGGGAAAATGGTGGAATCACCACACTTAAAGGATGTTTTTTGAATTGTTTAATTTTGTCAAAAAAAAAAAAAGCCACAGATATGCCACAAAACTATAATTTGTCTAAATTCCAGCCTTCTGGCATTAAGAAACAATATAAAAAAGGAAAGAAATATAATTGTTGTAGTCAGTCATGATGGCTTTGTTTAGATCGGCGGTTCCCAACCCTGGTCCTCGAGGAACACGGTCCTGCATGTTTTCATTGTTTCCCTGCTTTTCAGCAGCTCGTCGGTGTTGCAGAAGCCTGTTAATCCCTCACTCATTCAAATCAGGTGTGTCAAAGCAGGGGAAACAACTAAAACATGCAGGATAGTGTTCCTCGAGGACCAGGGTTGGGAACCACTGGTTTAGATCAAGTAGAGGGGGGAAGAAAAAAAATGGAATCACTCTGTAATCTGCATCAGATTAAATCTGCTAATTAGCCTTCAGGTGAAAGGGAAGCATACAGGTAGACCAAGGAAGACATAAAAGTGTCAAGATAGGCAAAATGTTCTGAAAACAGAAAATACAAAACAAATGAGAAACAAGTGGGAGTAACAGCTGTGACCGAACTGTCAGAAAAGCACCTCAAAGAAATAGAGATTTACAGACGGAGAAGTAAAAAAAAGCCATTATTACCACCCAAACAGATTGTGATGAAGAAAACATCCTCTAAGAGTGATGATTGTATAATTTTTGCCA
>JAOXNZ010000030.1:11145115-11156411 GCA_028566095.1 Kryptolebias brasiliensis
TTTTGTTAGTTTTAATAATTAAACAACCTTAAGTGTATTGAAAATAGAAGAATGTTGTCACTAAATGTTCTCCTACGAATGTTTAAAAGGATCAGTGTGTTGATATACAGAACATATAAATATACATATGTAATTATATGCATTTATTTGTGTTTTCATCTGTGTCCTTCAGTCGCTGCTCAGGAGTCCGGAGGTGATCAGGTTTCTGCAGCAGCAGCAGCAGCTCCTGGCGACACAAAACCGCAGCCATTCGCAGCAGCAGTTCCAGGGCTGTTAACACTTACCCGTCAGCGTAGACAGTATTTGTTTTGCATCGGAAAGACCGAGTGGGAAAAATGGCACTCGTTACATTACACAAAACGTGTGTACCCTGCTCATAAACCTGTTCATCCATTGGGAAATTCAGATTTCTATATATAACCCAGCTATACTTTCTACTTTAATTACGGTTTAGTTGCATCAGAGATTCCATTCTGCGATATTTATTTTTATCAAGAAGTAATAATGTACTGGATTGACACTTGCCTGAAGCTGAGACTGTTTTTATGCTGTGCTCTAATAACTGATCGATCCCGAGTTTTAGTGTTTTTCTGTCTGATTTTGGTGATTTCTGATAATTATGAAACATTTTACTGTTGTTTTCCTGTGATAACCTATTTGACTTAACTTATTTGTAAAGCATTTTGTAATACTAAGTAGAGTGCTACAGGAACACTTTGAACATTTCTTACCTGTGACAATCAATAGTAAAGCTTTGAAGGCTTGTTTTAAGAGAAAAGGGTGTTTGTCATTTCTTCTTAAACTTTAGTACAGACTGTAAATTACACCATATGATGACAAAGTGCTCTTTAGTACTTACTTTATGCTTCTTCTGTACAGTTTATCCCCAACCAAGCATAGAAGGAAAAACCACAAAAACAATGAAAAATCTTCCACATACTGTGCTTGTAGTATGGGCTAAGCTTTATTCTTAAAACGAAGGCTTTAAAAATTCAAATGTTGGAAAAACAAAATGCACAACAAAGAACTTCAAATGAACATATAAAAAGCAACCAGTACATTCAGTCAACCATTGGTCAGGACATGAAAATACAACACATACCACAACGATAATATATAACAAGTACCTCCAAATATATCCCATTTTTCTTATACTGTGCAGTTAACTTGTCCCAGTGGGAACACAAATGAGCAATTCTTTATCATACTGAAAATAAAGGACACATTTAAGGCATGTGTTTGCATCTTAAAGCTTGAAATGACATTTTTTGTCCTTTTGGATGAGAGGTCATGACAGAAAACGCAGCAAAACATTCAGAATCTACGACTACCTGTGGGACGAGGAGACAACGCTCCTGTTATGATACCGAAGAGATGGGGTTGTGTGGGGAACCCATCTGAGTGAGGACCTTGTCCAGCCACTGTAGGGGGCCGTGCAGATGCACTTCAATCCAGCAGGGGGTGCTGGTCACATCTTGACGGTGGTATTCTGCACCCCAACCCTGAGATTTGGAAACAAACAAGGTTCAGCTGGTGGGCTGTCAGTTTGAGTGGTAAATAAGTGTAAACGCACACACCTGACAGCAATTTAAAGCAACAGTTCGGCTTTTTTGAAGTTGATTCTGTGGAAAGGTTAATATCTTACCTGTGGTAGATAGCTCTTTAAATGACCTCAGTTTGGAGGAATAGTTGAATTCTGACTGAATTAACAAGCTAACGGCTACTTTGAGCGGGGTGTCAACACCAAAGAGGATTGGTGCAGCCTTCAAACAAGTCTAGCCTCAAAAACGTCACACTGCTTATTGCAAACTATTTTTAAAACCCTTTACAACACCACCAATTTGACATATTTGCAAACACAAATAGCATCAGTTAACTGTAGTACTGGTGCAATCTGGGGCACTTCTGGTAGAACATTATAACATTTCTGCTGGTATAATTGCAATGTAAAACTGACGGCGATGTAAAGCTTTATAAAACAGCATTCCCCTGAAATCCTTCGAGACTTCAGATTGAAGACGTCAACAATGTGCTTAGCTTCACTTGAACTGTTCGCCCATCAGTCTGGTCAGAATTAAACTATTTTTCCAAGCTGGGGCCGTTCAAAGACGAACGCAACAGGTAAGATATTAATTATTCATAACCGTTTCACAGAACCAACTTCAAAAATCAAAACTTTAAAATCTTAACATCTAATATCTTATTAATTAAACTGAAATATATTCAGATGACACAAGAACCCACTCCATTTAGCTCAGACAGTTTAAAGATGATTGACCTGTCTGTTTATCCCTACACTTCCTGTACATTATTTACAAAAAAAAACCAAATAATGCTTGGGGCACCTTAACAAAGCTCATGCGGATGGTGCACATCTTCGTGAGCTCATAAACGACCTCGAAGCCGTGGTTGACGGACTGGGCGAGAAGCTGAGCAAACAGCTGGTTGTTGAAAATCTTGAGGCTGCAGCCGCTGGGGATCTTGCACACGGTGGTGGTGTGGAAGCCGTGCTGGAAGTTACAGTTGCGGCTCTGGACAAAGATGCTGCTGTCGCTCAGACACTCGGCGTACACCTCCCCTCCCACATAGTACAGGTGTAACCCTGAAGACAAAGAGGGGAAAACGTCACACAGAGTTAGAGTTTGTATAAATCCAGTAAAATGTTATAATTAAAGCTTGTGCTTTAGTTGGAATGAGCCATGTGAGATCTATGCAGTCTACCTTTGCCTATGTGCCGGCGCGTGTGCTCGATGGTGGAGTTGCGGTTGACGTTGGAAAGCAGCCCGAGGCAGAATCGGTTCTTGTTGTTGGACGGGTCCGTGAAGCCGTCCACCAAGACGCTGCGGGATGAGGCGTGGAAAGTTTCCCCCACTCGGTTGTTGAGCTCATAGTAAGCTATGGAGCACCAGTACTCCGGCTCCTCGTAACATACAGGCCTCAGGTCTGACGGCAGAGGTGAGTGTGATGGATAACGTGAAGATATCAGAATTATCTGCACATTCAAGTTAATTTACCTCTGTGTGGAGCGGAAAATGTGAGTTTAATCGTTTCCGTGGAGTTGCTTGGCTTCACATCCTCTTGAGAGTTTGTCTCCATCATGCTGTAGGGAGGTGGAGGAGTTTCGGCTGGAAAACACCGAAGGGGGGAAGAAATGAATTCCTTCACACTTGCCGGGGTCAGAATCACCAAGTTTGTGCTTTTATGTCCTACCTGTGATGTGATATGGACTACCGGGTTCTGCAGAGCTGCTGGGGGAGTTGGGGTAGCTCTGTGAGGTGGGGGACTGAGCGAGGGATGAAGCAGGGGAGGAGGAGGAGAAGGAGGAGCAGGGCAGAGGAGGGAAGGAGTCTGGGTAGGTGGCGTTTTGGGGCATCAGCGGCTCGTTGTTCAGGGAGGCGTTCCTAAACTTTGCCAGCAAACTGTGCTGTGGGTTGAACTCGCTGTGGCGGGGCACCAGAACTGGTGGAAGCACTAAAGAAAAAAAAATGATAAAAATAAAACGTTATAGAGGGAGGAGATAGAAACAAAGAGAACCCCAGATGTTCTTCAATTACGTGTGTACCTGGAGTCTCCACACGTCTGTAGTGGTACGGATTGACGCAGATGTCCTTCTGCTTGGAGCCGAAGGGGAACTCGCAGCACTCGAGGGCCTTCAGCTCGTGGTGGGACTGCAGGTCGGGCCAGCGCCACACTCGGCAGTAGATCACATGGGGCAGACCTTTCCTGTGGGACACCTGCAGCCTCCCATCCAGCGAACGAGGAATCGTCACGCACTTACCTCAAGGGTTAAGATGATAAGGCATCAGTACAGATTTAAGTGTATGTGCTCTTTGAAGGTTTCCAGGTAACACAGCTACTCTTTTGTACTTTGTGTCCACAGAAAGAAAGACATACTGTTCCTCCTTAAACCAAATGCCAACCTTTACTTAACCTAATAGTGTTATATGTCAATAAAATTACTAAGAATGTAAACAATGTAAAAAATATTATTTTATCTGTGAATGTCTGACAATCAAACTACTACTTAGGTGAAATTATGTAATTACTAGCAGCAACTTGAACAATAAATTCTATATAACACTGTTAGATATATAACACTGTGTGTAGGCAGCATGTTACTGTTGTCACTGCTGGAGGTGAAGCTGTAGTTTTTACAGACTTAACAACAAAACAAAATCTGAGAGGTCATGAGATGGTTAACTGCAAAAAGGAAGAAGACAAAACTCAATTCTGATGCATAAATCCATTTTAGGTCATCAATCTTTGATTTTTGCCATGACAAGGGATCATTTGCAGATTTACTAGATTAGAAGCGAAAAGTGAGAATAATCAGTGTATGATGGTTTTCACCAATACACAGTGTGACGACCCTGCCGATTAGGTTTTATTAACGGTTAGTCTGTTTGCGCTTTTGCAGGAGCAGACTTCAGTGGTTGGAGTGCAGCAGCCAAGCTGATTGGGAACACCTGGAACTGGAGCTCCACCTTATCTAAGCTCCGGCATTCTGTGCAGCTCGCTTCCTTTTCCCCTACAGGGCCAGACTGCGTTTGGTTTTCCTTGTGTTGTGTTTGGGTTAACACACAACATGTGCATTCACCATGTTCACTCATCAGATGATCTGATCTTACTGACTTAACACACGTTGATATTGTTATTGGGTCATTTCGACAGAATGTTGCTTTAAATAAATATTTAACTGCTTTTCCACGTCCTTTCTTTTGTTTTTGTCATAACCCCCTGAGGCAGGTTGTGATAATATTGGAACTCGTCTGGGATCTGTTCCTAGAATGGCTCAAACAGAATCACCATTAAAAACACATACATATTTATACTGACCAGGATTGATTTATGACAGCAATAAAAGCGCAAAACATCCAAGAGGGTGAATACTTTTTATAGGCACTGCAATTGGAAGGGCCGTCACAATAGACACTTGTACAGTCACTATGACTACATACTGCTTTTAGTGGGTCAAAATTGAATAAAAGTTGGAAATAGATTTGTTTTTATCTTCCTTGGAAAGATTTCTAGTCCATCTGAAGACCAACAATGAGACAGACAGGACAAAAATATTACTCACTTCAAAGTCAAACCCCTCTGACCAGAATGTGAACTATGACTAGTTCAAGCATTATTGTTATGTTGCATTTCAAAAGCTGATTATTTTATTAATGTATCTACTAATGGTAGAGTGGAAAGTACAAAATCTTCACCTAAAATGTGGCAAAGTGGAATACACTTTAACATAAATTGAAAATACTCCATTAACAAACAATTACCCCTAAGCAAAACTTTATTACAGTTTTTTGGGGATTTATTGGCTAAAGTTATCATTCCCCTCCCCCCTTCCCCCCAAAAAGAAAAAAAACCTTGCAAATTTTGAAAAATAAAAGTCAGAACATTGCGTTCTCTTGGTGCGTTCCATCCTATCACTGAAATCATCTTATGTCAGGAAAACCTTGTGACTCCTCAGATTGTTTATGAATGCCACATAAAAAAAAAAAAAAATGAAACACTAAAGGCTGAATGTCTATATAAAACAATGTGCCACTCACTGGGCTGCCCCGGACAGCTGAGGGCCCTCTCCAGCTCCTCCATCGCTCCCTTCTTCTTCTTCAGTTTCTTCACCAGGGAATCCACAGCCTTTTCGGCCCACTTCTCCTCCTCGTCCCCTTGCTTCCAGCCGAGCAGGCGCTTCACTGCCGGGCTGGTGAAGGAGAACAAGGACGTGATGGAGGTGGAGGAGTTCATTTTGAGATGGATAAATGGGTGCCAAGATGAGCCGATAGGTCCTGTTAATGATATAATAGCTCCCTTGAGGGGGCAAATAATGAGTAGAAAAAAGAAGGCGGGAAGATAAAAGAGGTAGCTTGATGACTTTGTGTTTTTTTTGTTTTTTTTTTGTATTCAGCTGTAACTTCTGAGCAGCTCTGGCAAAGGAGCTGGACTCCAGCCAGCGCAGTGCAAACCCTCAATCCTTTCTCTGTGTCGGCACAGGGGAGATCTTTGGATTCAGAGCCTCCTGCAGGGATGGTTATTCCTCGCACCGCCAGAAATCCAGGTCAAGTTTCAATCATCTGGCAAGAGACATGATGAGAGATTGTATTAGGCGACAGTTCATCCAAAACAGCTGCATGGTGGCAGAGAGAGATCATGGGGTTTTGTCATTGAGGTGATATGCTGGCCCGAAAAGATGAGAAGGAGCTACACACATTTAATAATTCAAGCATTAAAGGTGGATTTCCATAATAAGGAGGGTGTTTCTGCAGGGTTACATTGTTTCTCTCTCAACGTGAAACAAAACGGTTACAGACAGAGCAGGCCAAGATGGCCAGGCTCATTTCTAGATTCCCCAACAATGAGGAATGTCCTTTCTGGCCTCTGTTTCAATGATCATGCCACTGACGCCCAGGAGCCATGCAGTCTGGCCAGAACACATCACAGAACAGGAGGGGGAGCGGGAGACAGGGAGGGAGACAGACACGGAGTCCTTGTGTTTGTGTCTTTCTGGCCTTAGTACTGAATATTACACAAAATACCTGGAATGAAGTGCAAAAATAACAGAAGCAGCATCTTTGTGTTCGATCTCTTAAATATTTTTTACAAAACGTGTGGCTTTAAGGCATCATGTCAGAGCATTTTGGTAATAAAAAAAATAATACTTTTGCGCATCATCAATCCATCCGTACTTGTCAGATTAAAACCTTCCTCTCCACCTTTGTTTATGAGCACGAGTTTCAAAAACGATTCATGCAAACATTAAAGGCTTGTAGCCGTTTTGGTCAAACCTGAAAAATGACACTAAGCGCAATCTCATGCACAAGATGTTACACTCAGAGGATGTGCTGTGAATGACTCTCAGCTACTGCCACAACAGATTTTAGCTAAAACGGACCCAGTCAAAGCCATTTCTGTGTTCGGTGATGTCGATTGACTGAGGCCACCGTCTTAAAATTGGCTCAGTTGTAGACGTCCATCCAATCATTACTTCCTGAAGGTTTCATTCAAAATCTGTCCAGTGGTTCATGGGATGCAGACAAACACACTTGTGCGCGCACAGGGATGGTCAGGATGGTCAAAAGCATTATCATATAAGAACTGTAAGATGACTTGGAATGTCTTTCAGCCACATGCTTTTGGCACATCGTATGAGTTCAGAATGCAGTCAGAACAAAACCCCAAAAGACGTTCTTTTAAATTTTGGAAGCCTCCAAATTTTAGAATAAGCTCTATAATAAAATCCTCCATGAATTCATACATTAAAAGTGAAGAGACAGCTGATGTTGGTGTTTTCCTGAGAGGCTCAGGGCTGCATCAGTCCTCCTCTGCTGCTGCTGCTGCTGCTGCTTCTTTATGGAAGCTGGCGTCACTCAGTCTGCAGCCTCAGATAGGCTAATTACCTAATGCTTTATCACCAGAACACCCCTTCCCCAAAAAAGTAAACACTCCAGCTTCCTTTTACTATCACCACATCCAGTCTTTGCGTCGCTACAGGATCCGGATTCGAACCTGGATCCTCCCTGAACACACCTTGATGGTGGAGGAGTGAGCAAAACACTAAAAAAAAAAAGCTTATCAATAACAAGATTCTTCTGATCATAACTTTTGGCAGCAACTGCAATCGACCTCAAACAGCAGATTGTGTCTTGCTACGTTTCCATATGAGGTAAAATTCTTCTTATTTTATTGCTCTCATCTTCATCTTATCTATGGTCCATGTCGCACATTCAGTCAGATAATACAGAACGCAATGATAAAATACTTCACCAAACAAAAGTTCCCCAACAAAAGGCTACTTGCGCAACAGATTAAAACAACGACGTTTTATATTTCCAAGAGCTGCATTCATCCCATAACAAGTTATTTAAAACGCATTTGAAACACCTGAAATCATGAACTACGGCTGCGTTTATTTCCTCACCTCTGTTGTGACAACAAGTGCGCCGCAGACAGACACGTCCGTCCGGAGGCTTCCGCGTCTGCAGCGGGTCGGGCCGGTGTGCTGGAGCCGCGAAGGTGTGTGAGTAGGTGTGTGTGTGTGTGTGTGTGTGTGTGTGTGTGTGTGTGTGAGAGTGTGCTGACTGTCTGCGCGCACAGCGGAGTGTTTACTAGCGCGCCTGCTGATGTTGAACTGTAAATACAGCGTCGAGACAAATCTTCATCCGGTTGCCTGTTTCAAAATAAAAGTACCACGACGTCAACGCAAACGTTAAACGCACAGTCCAGTCAACTTTCAGATGTTTTTTGTCTCTCAAATAGATAGTTATCAGCCCTGACATTAGTCACAGAGTACGGAGAAAGAGGGAAAAGTCTTCAGTCCAGGCTAGGCTATTGCCTAGCGGCTACCCAAACGAGGGCCTGTTTTTTTTGTTATATTTAAAAATGTCAGGCTTACAGAACACGTCTTTCTTACTGTGAAAGAACGCCACATTAGCTAAAATTTAACTTCTACGTTTCTGCATGACATCGTTTGTTTAGTTTGCTGCTGTCTCGCGTGCTTTTTGTTTTTCAACAAAAAAAATTGCAAAGAATAATTTCTTGCGGTTTCTGAGACGTTTCGAGCGCAGCGTTTTATTCTGAAGGTTTGGTCTCGGAGACTTCCGGTCTTGCGTTCTACGTGAGATTTGACGCCGGTTGGAGGAGCTCTGAGAGGCTCCAGCTCCTCCGGCAGCCACAGCCGGAGCGCCACACAGCCTCGGCGGCGTCAGCCTGGCTGGAACCGCAGCGCCTGCCTGTAAGATCCCTCCGCCTCTCTTCCCCCCCCCTCTCGTCCTGGAACTTTCCCAGGATTTCAGGGATTTTAGAACCAGCGCGCGCGCGTGTGCCACCTGAGCCGTGCACGCGCCTTCGTTCATCATCGTGCAAAAACCGAGGAAGAAAACAGCCCCCACCTGTTCTCCTGTGAATCATTTTAGCACAAATGCTGGTAAATATGATCGATGGCTGATTGGAGTGGGCGTTTCATGCATTACCGAGCATCTCATTTAAACAATACTCTGTTAATATTATCTTAAAGCGGCTAATATGCAAGCGTGAGGTGCAGAGAAGACCATCAAGTCTTTTATTCTGACTTAGAAACATATTTTACATTATTATCAGGGTACATATTATCATTAAACACTCTGCCCATCACCTAAAAGTTGCCACGGGAGATAAATACATTGCACCTGTAGTGCAAAAGAAGATAAAAGTTAAAAAGAAAATATCCACAGGAATGACTGTATGAGCTCTTAGCTGTCTTCCTCGAATTCCCTCTCTGGGGATATCAACTTTTTTTCTTTTTTTAATTTTTTTTTATATTTTTAGTTTCGTTGGTGGCCAGGCGGAGGTCTTTCTCACTGCGGATGGATACGCTCCTTTATTGGGAGTGCCGTGCCTGGTCCAGTTAATGACGCAGACTCTGCTGGCGACAGAGAGTCTACAAGTTTGACATTTTCACAGTTTACAGCAACTGCTGCGGGTCCTAACCTTCCTGCCAACCCTGTCCAAAAAAAAGAAAAAAAGCATTATTCTTCTTCCCAGCAGGTAGATTATCTACAAACCATCATCTGAATCAATATCTGCGGCGTGTAAAAGCCAGTGATTTCCAAAGTGATCCAGGTGTCCCGAGGTTAAACCAAGGAGCACAAAGATGCTGTTTTTTATTCTTTAAAACACACCTATCTGCACACCCATTACAGTTGATTTGACATCTCTCTTTCACTTTCATCTTATAGTGTTTTTTTTTAAAACACAAATCTGATGCTGGAGACAGGAAGCAAGAAAGGCACAGATGATGGTGATTCACCGTCTGTGTGTCTTGTCTGGTCCTGGAGGGCAGGACACAAACAGGATGCACTCCCCGGGACTCCTCCAGGCTCCAGAGACGTTTTTAAGACCTCAGGCTTGTATAAGAAACCATGATGATTAAAGCTCATTTACTCCAAACCATAAAAACGCTTGTTCCAGTAAGTGCTTATATGATGATAAAAAAACTAACAGAGGGATACGTGTTCTTCTTCTTCTTCTTTCGACTGTTCCCTTTTCAGGGGTCGCCACAGTGAGTCATCGTCCTCCAAACAGAGGGAAACATATTGTGGTAAAAGAAGTAGGCCAGAAATTTCAGGTTCCCTTTAAATCCTTGAAGTAAAAATAAATGAAGTCCTGCAGCAGCACCTCATTTCCTTCATGAAGCTTCATGTTACTGAAGCCAGAAACTTTATTTTATGATCAATAATTCTCAGAGTTCAATCCAGAAGATTGACAGGCTGTAAGTGAATTGGTTGCTGCATTTTCTTGGTTTTATATTTAGGGGAAAATGCAGCTACCTTTAAACCCCTATAATAAAATCAATCAATAAAATAAATCACAGAGAAACTTATTTTAATTATTACTCAGTCGGTCAGCAGGCTTTGATAAACAGACTCCCACAGCTTTATACCAGGTTACTGATGTACAGTATATATATATATATTTTATTTTGTTTCAAGTTACTCAGCCCACCGTTTGCAGGTTTCCTCCAAAACAAAAATCCTGTCCTTCTGAAAATAACAACTTAATATTGATCATTTGCCCTTTGAGATTTACAACAGATTCTCAGATCCTTCTCATTTCTCTACAGTTCTCATTTATAGCTGATCAGGCACAATATGACCCTCATACATGATTGTTCATCCAGACATTCGGTAAGTTGTGGCGACAGAAATGTGTGTAACAGTGGCTATAAAAAGCCATTATTATCCACATAAAGGCAGAACGAAGAGGAACTCAATAACTGTGTCATCGCTTCGCTTCCTAAGAATAAAAAAAAGACGCATAATGTTCCTTTCAGATGACTGCAGTGGACACGGTCAGAATCCCTCCTCAATGAAAGGCTCCGTGGCTCTTTGACCTCTCGTTTCTGTGACACAGGAGCTTTTCTGATTGGTTAATCAGTCTTAAGAGGTGACTGCAGTTTCCAGGCTCCGGTGATGTAGCGCAGGCGAATGAAAATCAGGTCCCGGCCCATCTGCAGCCAGCTCCAGAACGGGACCAGCTTGGACCCTAAGGGGAACCAGAACACGGGCATTTAATTTTCAATATAAACCTTTTAGAGACGAATGGTGGAAATACAGCAGTTTGTTGTGATTTACTGCTGAAGAGTTGTGCTCTTACACATTTATTAAAAACCCAGTTAAATAGTAGCAAACAGATCCAAGAGAGATAATACTACAGATAAGATGTACAGTGAAATGATATACAAAAAACAAACCTTCTATTTCTGTCCAGTTGACCGCCACCTCCGCTATGGGGATTTTTAAACACTGAGCAACGTACA
>JAOXNZ010000030.1:11241849-11256728 GCA_028566095.1 Kryptolebias brasiliensis
GCTAACCATGTTCTCAGCAGGTATTTGGGTTCTTGTAGTCAGAGCCAAAGTTACTTCTGTTTCTGGGTGATTCAGGCATATGAATGATAATAAAACTACGTGCAGTCACACAAGTTATTTTCCAGTTTTGATCAAAAAGGCTAAATCGCCATTATTTAAAAAAAAAAAAAAAAGGATTATCTTAGTTTAAAACTCTGGCTAATGGGCAGCATTGATATGCATTCATTAAGGGAATACTAAGCTTTCAATTTAAGATTTAAGCAAGGCCTAAATTTTCATTTTTGTACACACGTTTTAAGACATAAAGACCTGAGTGTGTGTACAAGCTTAGGCATCTCTAAATTATTTCTCTGATTTTTTTAAACCTAACTAGACCACTATCGTATTTACCTATAAATTTTACAGAAATGTCTTAGACCTCATTACAGCTCTTAATGGAAAGCAGTTCTCGTTTAGTAAAGCAGCAGTTCAACCATTCAGTCAACTTAGAATCTGTCACATAAAAAATCATATCAGAAATAGTATTTCATGGTATTGAAAATGCTCTAATTCCTTATATCACTAGCAAGAATTTGCATGAGAAACAAGAATAACATGGGAAGATACAGCAACACTGAACATTATCATTATATCTAAATTTATGGAAGTTTCAGTAAACAGTTTGATTGAGTTATTTCCAAAAGCATAATTAGTGTTTATTTCTTACAAGCCATCATTCTTTAATATTAGAATTATTCTTCAGTGATGTAAAGGGACACCAATTATCTTTTTGTGGCCAAGGGATTAAGTTTAATAATCTCTGACTACAAGCTTTTTTTTATTTTTATTTTTTTTTACTAATACTGTCAATAAATACTTTACGAAAAAGGGGGATTTACTCTCTCTCTCACCCTAGAGAGCAGTTTAGAATATAGACTGTCGGCGCATACTACAGGGGATTTATTCAATTCTAGTTTATTACCAGCATGCTGTGTTTGGATAATAAAGAAAGCATGTCAGAGTCATAGAGAATTTTGTACGCAGATCCAGTTAACATCGGGTTTAGAATAAGAGGGATCTTCTAAAACAACAGCGGTGGACTTATTTAATGAAGAAAAAAACAGATTTCTGTTTAACCCCCTCTTTTTTACTTTAGTTGCAGGTGACTGTAGACCAGAGGTCATACAGATACTGTATGTTGGAGAGGAACAGATCTTAAATATCATATAGGACATCTCCCTCTAGTGGGTGAAACCTGTCAGTACAGTTAAGTGCTGTCTGAACATGACAGGATGACAAATTTCTTGAACAATTATTCATGTGTTTTTATGGATTAATGTTACTTTTTACTCAAATTGACACTTTATTTAAAACAGAGCTTTGGAAACTTTTATTTACTTTGCCAGCAAACTTCAAAGCTGAAACACATTTTTGAATGTGGGACTGTGAGTGTTTATATTTGCTGCTGTTTATTTAATGTTTCAGCTGTAGCCTCAAACCCACTTTTTGCCATTTTCACCCACTTTATAAAAGTATGTTGGTGTTTTTCATTAAATAAATGATTTTTATCAACCCATGTGTGTTCATATAGTTTAGTTAGCTATTTTAGACAAATCACATTTATATTTAAGCATTAAAAGAATCTGCTTGCAAAGTTGTTTCGGTTTAGTCATGTTTCACATCACATCAATGCTCTTAAAATTTTTGTGAGCATTTATATATAAACAAGTTTGTGTCTTTTGTAATTACAAGTTTCTACAACCAGGTGGACTGCAGTAAAACCTTCACAGACCAACAGATTTTGTGAAGGAGCATCAGCCTTGTGATCACACGTAAAGTGCAAATTCATTACCTATTATTTATTTCATCTAATGTCTACTGACATCACTGAAATGTATGAAAAAGTACAAAAAATATGGGAATTTATGAGCTAAATATATATATTAGCAGAAAAATGTCCAGTCTCCATAGTTATTGTTTAAAGCAGTTAATGCAATTTAACTTGTGACTGGATTTCCATTCTGTTTTTTTTTTTTAAGGCTTTCAGAATGAAGTTTGAAGCTCATATTTATGTTGCATTTTTCCAAAAATGTAATCATTCATGTGCTAAAACATAAGAAAAGTTCTTGTTCCTCAAAAAGCCACTTGCGTATTCTGTCTACATAGAGTCTCAAACCAAAATGTCAGCTTGAATATTTTGTGATGAGTAAAATAAATGTTAATGAAACATAAAAATCTGCTTTTACAAATACCAAGCTACTCAATCTTGTTCTAACCTTGCCACGTTAATGCTCAGATAAAAAGTGGCCCATTGTAAACTGACTGGAGTTTTATTTTAGTATCTTATTATTTATATTTTAATATCATTCAAGTTACCCTTTAGTTTGGCATGTTTAACTGTTTGATTAAGTTCAGGCAAAAAATAAATAAATAAATAAAATGCTGAAGTATATAGGAAACGATACCAGAATTGGCTAAAAACCGCATGACAGGATTAACTGCACAATAGAAGTCATGCTTCTAACATGCTTTGCATCCATTTCCTGAGTTACCATGGCAACAAATTCCTCCACCGTTTTTGACAAGAGGAGAAAACGTTTAATGCCATCTGTTATCAGATGTTGAGGGACATTTCCTGAAGTTGGGAGTGAAACAGTTGGATGCTTAGCTCATTTTGTGTCTGGAAAATTTTCATTTTAGAATTTTCAACAAGCTTAAGATTGGATAAAATAAAACAAAGGAATTTCAATGATCTTAGGCCTTTATCACATGTTTTCCTCCTGTGGCCTGATGCTTTCAGCATGTTTCAGTGCAACTGGATGAAATGTTGACATTATTGAATGTGACATGACTAACCTAATTGTATTTTTTGACAGTGTCTGGTCAAACAAATACAAAAACCCTTATGCATACCAAGATTTCTATGCATGTCTTATCTCCAGTGACAGTTAGGTCTTGGTCCATCACATATATTGGGTAAGATTAACTAAAAAGAAAACACAGCAATTTTTACAATGATGGCTAAAAATTTGTTAAATTACAACATTTCCACTCCATGTATTCCTTAAAAACCTGTGACACACCTACAGTATAATCCATAAGATGAAATATTGTTTTAGATACCTATGAAACAATTTTGAATATTACAGGGGATGGCTTGTGGTGTTGATCTGCGGACTGTCAAGCCTGACGTGACCTGATTTGAGCTATATCTGTCACATTTTTGGCTTTTCAGTTTGACGTTGCTCACCAGCAGTGCACAGGAGGCAGCTCCGGATCAAAAAGGCAACCTGTAGAAGTTGCAAGATATTTGTTTAAGACGATTAGCCTACGGAGGAGACTCCCTGTTATTGGCTGCTGCCAAAAGCTGAAAGGCGAGCAGTAATGTTTTTGCCCAAAGCCTATATGTGTGCGTGTTTCTGAGAATGTGTGCATGTGTTCAATAGTCTGTCTATTAGCAAAATATTTCATGAACCAGTGGACGGATTTTGATGAAACTTTAAGAAAGTAATCACTGGATATGCATCTTATTTAACATATTTTCAAGAACTAAAAAAAAAAAAAAACCCTGAAATTAATTACTTTGAATGCAGACAAACAAATAAAATTACAAACAAAATCTGAAAAGTTCATGGTAGTTTATTTTTAGCTTTATTTTGTATTTCTCTTTATTGAGTTCCATTTATTTAGGTTAACAGTACATCTTAGGAACCACAAATCTAACCAATATAGTAAGTTACTTTTATGTTGGAGTACTAAAACATGAAAAATGTGTTGATCTAAATGGCTGGTAAGCTATGTTCATTTTTTTGGCTCTCCCCAAGGTTGGTCATGTTCCACTAGAAGAATATTAACTGTCAGAGCAAAATGTACAGTTGGCCTTGTGAGGGTGATACAAATCCAAGGGTTTTGCATAGAGAAACATAGACAGAATTGTTGCATGGGGAGACTGATCGCTGTTTTAAATCGTGTAAAGTGCAGTAACAGACAGTGTAAGGCAGAAAGTCAGGTTCAAAACAACACATCTATTGCTCTAGTGAGATAAGGATGGGGGAGATAAAGTGGTGCGGTGAGAACAGGGAAAAAAAGAGGTAGAGATTGATCAAGGAGAGGGTAAGCAGCAGGATCATTTGAACACAAATGCACATGTCAGATAAGAGGAGATGAGGCTAAAAAAAGAATCATCACTTTCAGAAAACAATTATTTTTTAATCTTCTGTAAGGAAGCGATAAGATGAAATGATCTTATCCCAAACAGTAATCCTTGCAACGCTCACTCTGAACTTCAGTCACCCTTGCTGCATTTCCTTTGCAGATTTAATTCACTTAAACTAAAAGCTGCTCAAAACCTCCAAAGATCAAAGCTTATAATTCGTTTAGTAATGACAGAGAAAGTTAGGCTCTTTGTAGAAACGCTGGCAAAACATTCCCCTTTGTGAGCCTCTTGCTGATTGTCAGTTTCTGGTCTTCAGTCCAGCATAATTTCGCCTTCAGTTATGATTATGGATTTCACATCTTATGCTTCATCTCTGTGTAACCCTGATGAATATTTGTCTGCGTCAGAGTCAGTGCAAGGTGAGTTTTTGTCCTCTTCTGTGATTTGTTTTTCTCCAAATTCATCCAGACTGTGATTGATGTTAGTGTCTTTTGTATTTTCTGGGGATTCTTCTCTTAATTTATTCCCCGGTAGTTCTTTCTCAACATTCACTTTAGCCATAACCTCTTTGCTCTGCTCTTCTGTGTCTGAACTCCCAGATTCCCCTGCTTCCTCTGACAAAGAGTACATCTCTCTTAAAAGCTCCCCTGAGCCCGATGCGACTTCCTTGCTGCTCCAGTGGCGTTTTTGGTACATACCAAAGTCACTAATATCTTTGGCGTATTTCCTCCACTGGCCTGAAGCTTCACAGCAACTGTCATCTGAGACCATGAGTCCATTGGGAAGACCGTTGGAGGCTTCTGGGGGTCGGGGTGAAGCTGAAGAGCTGCTCTGCTTGAGGATGGATGTGGTCATCTTGAAACGGTTGAGTTTGCTTTTCACCTGACTGCCTGGAGGGCAGGGGGAAATCTTGAGTGAGGCGTTGGGGTAAGCGAGACTGGATTCCACGGAGCTGCAACTGGCCTTGGCACTCGGTAGAGCAGGCTTCCCAGTCTTCATCATGCCCATCACCTCATAACGAAAACTGGAGATATCTTGCTTCAGCTCCTGAAAGAGCATAGTAAAAGTCAGCTCCAATGAAAATAACCTATGTCATGTAGTAATTATCTCCATTTAGTGCAGAAAACTCTGCAGGGCATTGATTCAGTTTTAGCTCAGTCAATACTTGGATAAATTTATGTTATACAGGAAAAATGCACAACTTTCCAATTACGGGCTATGCTTTAGAAAAAGAGTCAAAACACAGATGCCAATAATAAAATATAGCTCTACTACCTTTGTGTAAATTTAGAAGGCATTGTACTTTATTTTTAGGTACTGAATAAAACCAAAAGTAACAAAGACTACTGTTTCTTTAAGGTGTTCTTGAAATAATGAGCAGCTTAACGTTGAACTGATAACGCCAAAGATCAGCTTTACTGTTACAATATGTGTCTTTATTCTTGTAGATCCACTGGACCAGTGAAAATGAAGGACTATAAAGACTATAAAGGGAGACTTTCAGCTGCAGAACTTGGGGTGAGTACACTTTAATTGAGCTCAAAAATGATCATTTTTTAAGCAAAACCATGAAACAGATCTCAGCGACAGCAGAGATTAGCACTAGTTAGGTCTGTCTTTCTGCTTTTAAACAGTTTATTGTGCTAAATTATTTAGCCCTGCACAAAGGACAAAATGAGCATGCATTGTGAGGAGCATAAATTGCTGCAAGTTGGTCTTAATTATCTTGGAGCAATGGGCTGGGCTGACAGTGGACTGCTCCCCCAGTCCACATTTGTCACAGTTATCTACAATTGTTTTTCTTGCTAAATGTAGTTTTTCAGCCTGTTTCCAACTTAAGAACCCATCAGGTACTGCAAGCTGACTTTGGCAAAGTGCTGAAGTTTTGCTGCTTCCTACATAGGCTGCACAAATCAGAATTACAGAAGTTTAAGCCAAGACTTTATGTTCTTTGATATGTATGCTCACTGTTTTCAGGGAGAAAGAAAAAGACAATTTAAAAAGATTGTTACTGAACAATAAATTACTGTTTCAAATGTATTAAAATAAATAATCTGCCTTGTCACAAAATGTTTACTTCCATATGAGCACAGTTCACTGGAAGTAACACTTGGATTTCAAATGGACAACAAATGGAAATTAGAAAGCTTCCAGTACTAAATAATGTCTCTTAGGAATGAGTTTGTATAATTATGTAGTCAACTTCCATATAAAGCCGATAATTAGTTGCCAGCTATATTTAGCTTGACACTAATCAGGTCATTATGAAAACAGCTGATGCAATGAACACAACTTAGAGCAGAGAGTGAACCAAATCAGCAAAGCTGTGAATCAGTTAAACAATGATCTGAACAAATTCCATATAAAAATCACTTTTTGACTCTACAGTCAAATGAAAATGAAATTTGTCACTATCAATGCAGGCTGTCATGTGGTCTACTGTTAATAGAAATACTTCTGTTTTAAGTTATTTATACTCTGTGTGACTTGATTCTACCTTGAAGTTGTCTTCAGTCAGACCTTCCTCTGTCTTGGCATCTCTGATCATCGCAGCCACGTAACGTTTCACCAGGTTCCTTAAAACCTCCTACAGCAGTAAAAATAGAACACATGAAAGTGTCCCTTCAATTCCAACATCACAGGCAATCTGACAAGAAAATAATGACATATATAAATATGTGTGTGTGTGTGTGTGTACACATATGTGTGCAAAAGAAAAAAACCTTTGAAGCTACAATGCTACAAATGCTACAATGACCTCCTGTTGAGGTGAACAAATAGAAAATCCTCCTCGGAGAATGATGACTAATGTCCTGCTGACAGTATTTGTTATGTCTGTTATATGTGACTGTACCAAAGCTTTCGATTCTGACTGAAAATGAAAATGTAGCAACTGAGGGGCGAAGTCTGTGTTTCACGGATGCACATTAACAACAATGCAGTACTGTAATGGTGTTTCATTTTCTTCAGTGAGATTGTTTACCTGATACTGATGGTTTATCCTTACGTTCTCCGCTGCTCGCCTCTGCAGGGACATTAAAAAAAGTCAAGTTAAATTAGAAAAACACTGACGATAAGTAAAAAAAAAAGTAAATTACTTCTTGAAACATTACAGATTTATATGAATGCTGCTTTCTATGAAAAAGATGTAAGTGAACAGGATGACAAAATAATCCCACCTCTTCTACAAAGGGTGCATTTTCAGTTTTTTTTTCTTTTAAACAAACCAGAGTCTCCTTTTTAAATCTAAACATTAAATCTGCATAAACATGTTTCACATCCAACTTACGCCAAGAGTTCCAAAACTCTCTGGGCGCTTGGATCGTGTCCTCTTACACACTTGTCTCTTGATCCAACACATGAGGTACCAGAACAATTTGGGGCTGGGAATAATGTTGAAAGGAGCTGGAAGAGTAGCCCCTTCCTCAAAGTAACTCATCCACAGCTTTGTTCTGGCAAACTTCCACTCAATGTCTGCATGGTCCTGAAATAGATTAAAGTACAGATGAAAAACATGAACTGTGCGTCCTGTATTACTGTTTGCACTTAAAGGGCTGCTTGCATGTGGTGTTACTGATATGTGCTCACAGCAATGTGCTGGTAGGAGTTGTTCATCATGGCTATAAGCATGTTGAGGAGCACCACCAATGAAATGACATTGTACGTGCCAAACATGGTGGCACCGACAAATTCAGTGAATTGGTGGTCTGGATCCACGTTGGTCACATACAGGCTGATCAGTCCAAAGATAGACCAGAAAAGAGATTGTAGGGTCTCAAACAACCTATAAGAGATAGTTAATTGTTGTAAAAACAATTATATTAATTTAAAATTAAAGACCTTGCAGTCCTTGAAGGAATATACATCGACTGCTGCCTTTCAATACACTACAGTCAGTGGTGGTCCATAATTTTAAAAAGCTGAAAGAAAATCTTACACTTAAATCTTAAACTGGTACTAGAATATTTATTTGTCTTAGAAACAGTAATCATTTGGGAACTTTCACACATTTTCCAACCAGTAACAGTATACATGGACTCTTTCACACTAATTTTCGCACCATCACATATTTGCTCCACAGGCGCACACAAGATAAACTCACGTGGAGAAAGCGTTATTCTGCTCGACACAGCGGATGCCCTTGCATTTTCCTCTCTCATCTGCAGCTTTTGTTTCGTAGTAAAAGTACAGCTGGTTCAGGCCATTAGCAAAAGCCAACAAAACCTGGAGAAAGACAACATGTTGATAGTTAAGTCCTGCCATGTTTATAGTCCCACTTCTGAATGTCTATTGGGAGTTTACCAGACAGTAAATGAAGAGGAACTTAAGGATGTCCAACAGCATTCGCCCAAGTGAGATCTGCAGTGGCCCCAGATGAGAGTTGGCTGTGAAGAGTGAGATGAGGCGCAGGGAACTGAAGATGTTTGCTATGGCAAACACTGCCTCAGCTACTAAAGTAGGGTGCCACATTTCCCACTGGTTCCTGGGTTTGGTGCCGCTGTACTGAATGTGAAAAAGAACAAATGACAGATAAGGTGAAAACATATTTTAAATGTCAATTTTACTGTCTTTCAGAGGCAAATGGTTACCTTAGTGTAGGCTACAATCTTGAGGGATATAGTGGCCAGGTATAAAGAGTTCATGACAAAGTCCATCAGGTTCCACCAGTCATGGACGTAGTCTTGGAAACCACCATCCCACATTTGCTTGATCTCCGCCCAGATGAATCCTATAGCGCAAGCATAAAGATGGAAAAGCTCTCTTTTGTCTGATTTTTCTGTCCCGCTTTACAGCTGGATGGATTCTCAATGTGAAAGATATAGTTTTGAGTGTGTATTTATTTATTTTCCTGTTTTATCTTTTGTACTAACAACATTAGATGAGGGAATTAAGTCACTTCATTCACTTGGTTTGGAAGATTTGTTTAAGCTTATATAACATAAAAAGACAAAACATAAAAAATATGAAACAATACATTAGTACATAGCCATTTAGTTCAGTATGTTTGCAGCCTTGGTTTTCAGGTAGGAGGCAAACCTGTGACCTTGATGCTGTGAGGCAACAGCTCTATCCACTACTCCACCAGCTAATGCAAGTCATTTATAATTGACTTTGAATCAAGCTAGTAGACTAAACGTAAGAAAATAAATGTCCCAAACTACTGGTTACAATTTATCTATCAAAATACTGCTTTAGACCAGAAGTGGAAAGCTAAAAATGGTGTTTAAAGAGATGTCAAATATCATAAGTAGGGTTGTTGAATGCAGGCAAGACCCAGACGCAAGTCAAACAAGATTTAAGAAAACAGAGCAAACCTTTCTTAACTAAATTTAAATAGAAAAACAAAAACAGATAACCAGCAAACACAAGCACAAGATCCAACAATAAACTAAGAAAAATCAGGAGATTATATACTGGGGAAAATAAGTCATTGATGTGTTTATCCATCATGATAACAAATATTTCCTGCCAGCCCTGTTTGACAGCGATTTTACTCACCCAGCACCCATGGCAGTATCATCCACTCCACAGTGGTCGGTGCAGGGCCCTGCCTGTCCTGCCTGTCATGCTCCGTGGTGACAATGTGCTGGGAGGCGAGGAGCAGCAGGAACAGGAAGGTCAGGTAGGAAGTCGTGTGACAGATAAACTTGATGAATGGCTTGCGGATGAAGAGGCCGTAGCGACTTTTAGGTGCGATGAGGTAGCAGAGGGCGAACATGGGGTAGAGGAGGCCGATGAAGACGCAGGTGATGAATTTTCCCGCCCAGTGACGCCGCCTCCAACCAGGAAACTCATCGTACCACCTGGATGCCAGAAGCTGCTGACAGTTCGGCTGAGCTACAAACTAGAACAAGTAAGAGATGAAAAAAAAAACAGTTTTTCTTTGTATGTTTTTATTTATGGTATACCACCAATATTGCTTTTGCCAGTGTGTGTGGGTGTGGGGGTGTGCATGCGTGTGTGTGTGTGTCTGTTATCAAAATATCTCATGAACCACTGAATAAATTTTAATAAAACTTGCAGAAATTGGACAAGAGTAACATTGAATACAGATCTCCAACTGATTAAGTTTTGGAGTCAACCCAACCTGGCTGCCACAACCAAGTGAACTTCAAAACCACAAAAATGGCTATACATCAGTCAATTAGACAGATTTTGAGCTAAAATTTGATGTTGAGTACCATTGAGTACCATTCACAGCACAGTGTGGCATCAAACAATACTGCATGAGATCGCACTTAACATTATTTTCCAAGTTTGACCAAAACAGCTATAAGTCATTTCTCGACATATTGATTTTAGCCTAAAACTTTGGCATGAAAAATGGCAGGTAATATGCATTCCTTCAAAGAATGTCAGGGCTTTGATTTTAATTTAAAGCGTTAGAGGTTCGAACAACTTTTTATACAATAATCCAAGATAAGAATGCAGCATAACAACTTTCTCACGCTAAGGCTGTTTTCTTTTTATCAGACTTTGATGTACAAAAGACGGTTTACCAAAATCGGCACCTGCAGCAAGCTTGAACTAAGGGAAAACAAGTGAAGGTGTGGGATGTGTTGGTGGTGTTAAAAATTGGAAAGTTAAATACGCACATTGGTCTTTTAGAGCTAAATTGATATGGGCAGTCTTGATGCAGAAAATGGCTACCTTACAGAGAACATGCCAGCTGTCAGGAAACAGGAGGACTGTGTTTTCAGATGGCTGCACTGCACGCCTAAGACATAGACTGTGTTTGAGAGAACAAGACAATATTCTTAAATGAGATGCACATCTGACATCACAAACCTTTTATGTTTCTTTTCCAGAGAAACGGAACCAACTAAAATGTCTATAACAGCATATTCATTATAAAAAGGTTGATTCTCTCTGCTATAGCTTGTCTGCTGTTTTGCATTAAGGAGTTTAAGTTTTTGTAAGAATTGAATAATTCATTTGAATTGAATGCACTGTTTCTTCTGAGTTTTATGTTTTAGAAATTCTTATGACAAATAATAATTGTTGAAAAAAATGATATAATCGTTAAAACATTCATAAGAAAACCTTTTTAGTATAAATGTTTCCAAAATCATGAGTAAGCAGGCCTATGTAAACACATTTACATTGATGTGCACATTGTTGTAAAATATCCTGCTGAGTTCTTATATCAAAATGATGACCTGCCTCAGCGGGTACCATCTCACCACCTCTGCAGCTTTGTTTCCATGGGAACCACAGACCCCTATCTGTTGGGGTATGAAGCAGAATAGCCTATATTCTTTGAGTTCAAATACAATAATGGCACAAAACATGACATGGGAAGGATGAACTGAGGATGAGCAAAAAAAAAAGAAAAAAAAATGTATAGAGGTCGTAGTAAGAATATTCAGTGAAGATATGTTTGAAGAATAAAATGTAAAGAAACGAAGAGGAGAAGCCCATGTTCTGGTTTTACATCTTTTGAGCATAACCTGATAAGTAAGAAAAATAAAAATCTATTTTTTTTGCCTTCAGTGTCTTAGGAAGACTGATGAAGACTCAGTCCTTTAATAAAACCCTAAAGCAAGAAAATAAAAACTGAAAAGCCCTCTTGTGCTATGTTTTTAACTACATATTTCAGAGAAAGATTTTTATCTGTCTTTATATCAAACGTGTTTGTCACAAATATTAAAAAGTGTTAGTGTCAATTATAAACAGTTATCAAACAAAAAATTTTGTTTTAGCTTACACCTGTCAGTTGTACCTAAAGACAAACATGAGGTTCTTGGGTTGCTTGATGTCTTAATTAAACACTGACAGTGAATCTAAAGAGGGCGAGCATGATGCTAATTACCATGATAATTATGAAACATATCCAAACTAGCTGCGATGCAACTGAGATAATAAAGTAATGTTGCCAAAAGCTCAGAAGATATTATAAATCTCACCCTGACTGCATCATTGAGTCTTTTCACAGAGCTACTTCTTCATTGCTGCTCTAAACCTCTCCCTTTGTGTGTTTTTTCTCTAAACAAGGCAAACATCAGTGTGAAGGTGCCCTTCTTCCTCCTGTCACATTCATTTAAAAAAAAAAACTGCTGCACTAAAGTGCCACATTTGCCTCAGGTGGCTGTTTCACACAACTCAAGTCCAGTTGGAAAACTGTCTCTCCATAAATCGCCTCTTGACTGTCATATGTCCATAAGTGCCAGAAGAGTGCTTATTGCTGTGCAAATGTCAAGGACACTTTCTTTTCTAGCTTGATGAGGACATTTTTCCCTGCAGCATTACTGCCATAAAAGGTCTACTTAAACTTTTCCCCTCCACTTTTATAGACACAAGTTGACAAGCGCAAAAACTTTCTGATGGATGTGTTTTACTGCTACTTTGCAGAGATTTAAAATATAAATGGAGATGCAGTCCATACAGTTTTCTGTCTCTGAGGTGTACAGAAAGGCTTTAGTTTCTGGGCAGTTTTTCTTCAACATTATGTCATTTGTCATGTCATCATACAAGATAAATATAATGTTCCTTTAAAACTTGTAAGTATGTTTTAATATAAATTACTGGATTTTTAAAATTTGGAAAACTTTAATTCAGCTAAATTAGTCACACTCTTTACAAATGTCTGGACACTTCAGATACTTGAAATTTGGATAATATTTCTTTTGCTCTGAAAGCTAAGTTATCAAAGATGACATTAAAAAGGCCTGCCATGATATCTGGATTTGATTCTTGAGGACGTTTCACATCACATCTAAAGGGCCACTTAGAAACAGTTCTGACTATATAGTTGGTATCACAGGCTTATAACTTGTAGCTGATACAGTACAATCTTTCTGTAGCACTCAGGTTACTGAAAATCTACACATAACATATCTATACCCTTTTTTTCATAGATCTGCAGAGAACAGAGTGACAGACTCCACAAAACCCGTTCCTGAAAGATACAGGAGCCTAAAGTCATAGCACACCATTTCTGATCAAGCTGAACGTTTCGATATATGAATGGTTAAAATAGCACAAAGTAGTAGTAGTTCATAACTTCCTGCTTTCTGTGCATCAGGTTAGAAAGGCCCATCATTGGACTGCTCTCTGGTTATTACCAGGCTTAAAAATTTCCTTTATTTGTCTTTCTTATTAGCCTCATCTTGTATTTATATTTCTACTTTGCTTTTGCTAGCTGTAAAATTAGCAAAAACACATAATAAACCTATCTGGTTAAAATGTTAAAATCTTTTTGCAGATCTATTTATTTTTTTACTTTTCTTTATCTAACAGAAATTTTGACCCAGGGTCCATAAACACTGACAAGATATGATACCAAATTAGGATGTTAATAAAGTTGACAGAAACTACACTCAAAGCTCTTCTTAAAAATGTCTCTTTTAAAAATAAAGTGTAACTGTGATACATTTACTGTATGTTTGTGCCATAATTTGACCACATCAACCTTAGGATCCCATCAAGCTAAAATCCTAAAAAAGTGAAAAGAGGTTATTTTGCATTACTAAATAAATATTTCCTTCTGTGAGTATTTTGTAAAACTGTATTGTGCCAGTAAAATTACAATGTATGATAGTCTTAGAACTGACCTTTGAAAATATATATTTTTAAAAAAGAAAGAAGTATATAAATAAAATCATAAAGAAAGCTACTTCTCCACAACATAACACCTACTCCTGTCACGGTACTTCCATGTCTACTTACTGGAAGTATTAAAACATGTTGAAATCTAAATTGCAGTTGTTATGAGACATCACAAGGGGGCAACGTAAATCTTTAGCATATAAAATTGACACCCCGCCTCTGGCACAGTGACTGCTGGAGATGGGCACCTGCTTTTTTTTACTTACTGACCTTTTTGCAAATGTATCTGTAATCCATGAAACCCCCAGGAAGGGGGCAATCAGCACTTTAATTTTTATATGTTACTGTTAACATTTATCTGATTTGGCCTCCTGCTGCAACAAAGCACTGAGTGGTGTGTGAGCTCAGAAAGCCTGCAGAGATTTTTCTTTAGATCGTTATGAACTGCCTCTTAAAACTCTGGGAGCACAGTGGCAGCAGAGCTGTAAAACACAGAAAGAATGTTAAGAATAAATACAAAATGGTAAACAAGGGTGTGCAACAGACTATACACAGCAAGGGTTAGGCAGAGAGCTGTTCTTCATTTAGTCGAGGGTCAGAACCAGCCTTCTCGTGACTCATTGATACACTCATGAACAGCCTGAATCATAATAAAAAAAGCAGCTCATATTCAGGCTGAGTGTTATATCAATTATAACTGTTTGAGGGTTTGTCTGCAAAATAGCAGAGAGAAGTGGAGATCAAACTGAAGATTAAATGCCCTAAACCTACAACCCCCAGCTCTAACAAATAAGCCTATTAAATGTCCTCCCAAACCTGTTTGGCATAAAGAATGACCATCAAAAGCACTGAGAAACTCTTGTAAATATTTTTTGTGTGTCTGCATGTGCTGGAGGTGTGGGAGGCTGGGTGGTCAGGGCAGGGGGGTTCCACACACTGAAGCAAAAAAAAAAACACACTTTCTCAGCTCGTCTAAAATTTCTGACTTGGGTCGCAATTTTGTGGTGAAAAACATCTAATGCAGTGTGTACTAACAACTTCAATTTTCCCTGTTGAAATGAGCATGTGGCACAGCAGCATAGTGGTTAGAGCTGTCGCCTCCCAGCAGGAAGGTTGCGGGATCGCATCCCGGCCTGGGGCCTTTCTGGGTGGAGTTTACATGTTCTCCCTGTGCTCACGTGGGTTTACTCCGGGT
>JAOXNZ010000030.1:11285214-11295501 GCA_028566095.1 Kryptolebias brasiliensis
AAATTTTAAGCAAATGTCTTGCACAATCTGATAGCGCTCAGAATATGCAGCTACTATCACACCAAATTTTACTTCAATATCTGTACTAAAACCTGCGCTTTTAAAAAAACTTTTCTAGATGTTAAAACTTACTATTAATGAAACGAAAGTCTGCTAGAAAAGGATTTAATGTCACTGGAGAATTACTGTAGTTACTAAAAAATTACACATGACTTAATTACATTAAAAAAAACACCTGAAATCATCTTATTGTTGTAACTGTTGTGAGATTTGTGGCCATATGCTCTCAGAGAAAAAGACGTAAAAATGATGGGATGACATTTGTTGTCAAGGCGACCACTGTCCCTTCGGGATGAGCTTAGTGTGTTGGCATGCACGTGTGTAGCTGTGAAGTTGTGCATGCCTCAAGCATCAGTGTGCGTGTTTGTGTCTGATTTTATGACAGATCCTCTCACTTCAGAGGGTCAAATTGTGAAGATCTGTGACCTAGGGGAGCTGATGGAGAGCCAGGTGTTACCTCCTATCTTACCTCCTCTATCAAGAGAAACAAACAGATGGGTTTAAAGTCCTTTTTTATTATTATTTCTTTAGAGCAAGCACTGTAGAGCAATGACCCAGAGCTACTCAGTCACCCAAACACAGATGACAAAATGCAAGGTTTTTGACAATTCATTTTGGACAATTCATTTTGTATACCAGTGTTTTTGCGAGCAGTGACAGGTACACTTTGTGCATCTTGTCACTGTCCTTCAACTGAAACACAACTTATTGATTCCAGTGATTGCCCTCTTTCCACCTTTCTTTCTGTAGATCAACTCAGACAGCATTCTATTTTTAAACACCCTTCATTTTATAAAACTCATCAGAGCAGAAATGTATCCAGTAAATGATGGGATTTTAGTAAATTAGGTGATTTTAGCAAGTCAGGTATTCAACTTCACTCAGACTATCTCTCAGACTGTCAGTCACAAGATAAGGGTAGTAAAACCTGCTTCATTCCAATTCTACACAATACATTTTTGAGTATTTCATTGCTTTTTTATTTCATAGATTTTTCTTTTCTTTTGTTAGGAAGCACTTTGTGATATAATATCTATGAAAGGTGCTATATAAACAAATTTTACTTGCTTACTTCTTTTCTTACACACCACAAACCTGACTAGCAAACAAATAGACACACAAACATATTATTTACTGTGACAGATGAAACAGATTTCGGTTGCTGAGGCCTGGGACTTTTTGCACAGAGGTATCTGTCTCAGTCGATTTCACTCATTGCAGTGTAAGGGATTGTGCGTATTCAACCAAGCGCAGAAGGAGATGCCGGCAGTTCCCAAAGAAGCTAACAACACAAATACATCAAAAATGATCTCAAACATAAGACAGGTGTTGACTGGTTCAAAATTAACTTGACCCAAAAGGGGGATCACAAAGTGGACAAAGTGTGGAAATATCTGCAGTGAACAATGTCAAAACTTTTACTTCATCACAAAGCAAACGATTGGTTTATCATTTCTGTCATGATGTTTAAAGGCCTATTACAATGAGGAGAAGGCCCATTTAGAGCTGTGATTAAAAGCTGAGGCTGAATCTTGGGATGGTTAAAGATAATCATTACTGTTATACAACCAGAAGATTACCATCATTTCTAGAGTCAAACCTTTAAAGACTAAAGACTGTTATCATTAAATAGGCTGCTTCCTTCAAGGCTGCTTGTGTTTTGACCTGACAGCAAATTGAACTTTTCAAAATCCCCTCATTTGAAATTATTTGTCGAAAATAAACAAGAACTTTGTGATAGTTTTACTTTGCTTTTTTGTCTGGAATTACAAACCAAGTTGAATATTTTACCACAGCTATGCCAGATCTCAAACAGGTAGGGAATGTATCAATGAAAGCTCTTGAGAAGCTCATAATTCAGTGTTTTGATCCTAATTTAATGTTGTTCAAAAACTAAAGTCAGCAGTGACTTTCACCATACACACCAAGGGGAGAATATATGAAGGAAAAAGGTTTCTGTTTACACTTCACGACTGTTAAATTGCAGCTTGGAGGAGTGACACAAAATGTCGTGGCTGTCCACTTGAGGTGTTTTTACCAATCTCCATATGTCTGTGCTGTTTGCAGAACAAACCTCTCCCAGGCTTCAGTTTGATTTGATATTCACATGCTGAATGAACAAAGCCTTTCAACCGTCCCTTGTTTATTTGTGTGCATAGTTTTATTTGATTATTTATGGATGCATTTATTTTTTTCATTTCCTATATGCTTTATTTTTTATTTCTTTAATCAGAGCTGGTGAATCAGCTGCTGCACATGATGATCAAGAGACCCACAAAGGCTCTGCTCAAGCGACTAAAACAATGTTGTCGTTGCAGGCTCACAGGCTTCACTTTGAGATCTGGTTCTTGTGGCACTTTGCTCTTAACTTTGTAAAACTTTTCATGCGGGGAAATAATTGCACAAAAGGGAAATATTTATCTCTGACATGCTGAAGGAGACTAGACAACCCTTTTGCCTTAAATAAGCCAATTTTCGTGCAGGCAGGTTCCGGGTGAATTTTATTTATTTATTTATTGGAGATCTCTCAAACCCTTCACTGTGGTTGTTAAAATCAAGCAAGACAGTGCAACATTCAGTAATATTAATGCAGCTCATGATCAGAACCTGCACGAGGGTGGATTTAGGTTTTTCTTGCACTTCATTGCTGTTATAAGGTGAACATAACAAACATTGTGTTCATTAAACCTTGTGAAATATAAATATTTCCTTTTTACCCAATGCTTTTAAAGTTCTTTCTGTTGTTTTCTTATATTTGTGACTGGAGAAACTGAATGACTTGAATATTGATATTTTTTGTCTTGCACCAAAACAAACCAACAACGTATTTTTCTCTTTTGTCAGTTTTTCCATTTTTGAGGCATTGTTTTTAAGAACTGACCGGAAAGTAATTATTTTAGTAACATTTGGTAACAAGTATAAAAAAAACCTTAACCCTTAACTGTCCCTTAAACACTCACCAAATTACAAGAAAGCGTCAAGCTTCTTGTTTTAGTCCATTCTTCAAGCACTGTATGGATTTCCTTAGATGTATTGTCAATAAATATTGAAGTGCCCTCTGTCTCGCAACGTTAACATTCTTCATGTCTGTGTTCATTGACTTTGTCACCTTGTGCCAATAAATGGAAGCATTTTTGTCTTTGATAGTGTGTCAGAAGGCCGTGGGCTGATGACAATACACAAATTCACTAGAAATCAACATTAATGTTCAAAATTTTTGAACCATTAACATAACAACAAAACATAAACCATACAGACATCCCTGAGTTTTTATACAAGCAATAGTTAGTCTTGATCTACAGACAGGTCAGAATAAAAAACCAAGATTTTAGGCAAACAAGCTGCAGAAATGCTGTTGATAAAGAGATGTTGAGATTTGTAAAATTAATGTCAAGGTGTGCTAAAGTTGGCTGACAGCATTTGGTTGCCCAACATTTTACAAAGCCACCACTTTATTCACAAAATTTGTCACCTGTAGCGTAACAAAGGTGATCAGAAACAGAAAATGTAGCAAGAGATTCAGGCCTATATCACATTTAACATTTAATTGTTTTAGAAAACTTTTAAGGTTAAAAACAAACTGAATCCACAAATTAACCAGAATATTAAAAAATACCTTAGGTTGCACATAAGTCAGAATTTTGGGAAAGCAGCATCCAAACTTAAATAAACTGCAAGTTGGTGTGAAACAAACTGCTTTTATTAAATGATCTGAAAATAAAGGCACTTCTATGGCAGTAAATCAATGAAAGTAAAGGGAAGTGATGTGGCAAATCCAAAACATGATGAGAAAAGAGCATTAAGAGACAAAAGACAACAACTTAAAACCTGGGACAATTGTGAAAGAGCTGCAAAGTAACAAATGACTGGTGTGGGAGTGGGGCAGAGCAGAAACTGAAACAAAACTGAGGATACCCTAAGAAATTAAACAAAAATCAACATCAATGTTCAAATTGTTTGAACCATAAACATAAAAAAACATAAACCATAAACTGACCAAATGCTGTGTTTTGTGCCATAGAACCATCTCTGCCCAATCAGGGTATAAAACCAGAGTCCCTGATGTTGTTCTCTGGTGTCTTCCTCTGGGTCACTGTGACAGGTCAGTGGTGTCATCTACAACTACAGAGAGGAGTCTTTAATGATTGACTGAGCTCGCTCTGACACATTCCATGAAAGCAAATCAATACAAGTGTGATATTATTTGAATTGTTTGAAGTGCCACATGCTTCAAGCTAAAAGGAAATCTTTTGAAAGACTGCAAACTTCCAAGACTTTGGTGGGAGATTAGCCAAAAGCAATCTGAATAATGAGGACAAAACTGTGAAGCTCAAGACTATTCTGGCAACATGTTGCAGGAGTGGACACCTAAGTCTCAAAGCATGGCTTTTCTTCAGTCCAATCCCATCAGTTTAAGGTTTACCAACAAACCATTGCACTTTAACAAGATGATCAACATCAGTCAGTCCGCTCTTCACTGACTTAAATGCTGATTAGAACCTACTAAGATATCTCATAAATTATTCATTTTAACTAATCCTGACCAAAAATCTGTTCTCCTTGTGTTACAATCAAATATAACATAACATAAATCCTTTACTCTGGTGTTCTGTAGTAGATTGATTGTGGACTGTGATTGTAATCTGTCCATCACATAAACACACAAACATCTGCAGTCAAGCTTGTTCTTGCGCCTTGGGCTAATGATAATTACCCTTATCGACCTCTCAAGAGATTTCAGAGTCAGACAAGCAATCCAATCACAACGCATAAAAAGGTAAGTTGAGAAGGCTGGTTTTGTGATTTTATCTTTATTCTTTTGCCCCTGGTGGAAAAAAGAGACATCCAGTTAAGAAGGAAGTGCTTACATCTAAAAGAAAATACCTATTTTTCTACGACAACACATTAAAAGTACCACAGTTTTCATATCACATCAGTCATTCAGTGTCTTCAATACTTTTCCAAATGTTTCACTGGTCCATCAACTTAAATTATTTGTCAACACCGGAACAGGTTTTGCTCCTTTGTGAGCCACCAGTGACAAATTAAATATGATGCTCAAGAAAAACAAAAGTATTTGGGTTTTTAGGGAGGTTTTGCAGCCTGTGAGGGCAGTATATACAAAAACAAAAGCCCTCATTATTGACAAAATCACAACTTAAATGGATGAAAAGCTCTAGTTATGCATAATCTAGCTTTCATTCTGTTTATTATGTCTGCATGCTGTGTGTGAACCTGTAGGAATGTGTACAAAGAGCAAGAGGAACAAATATGGTACAAAGACTTGAGAAGACATAAAATACATTATTATAAATTCTGCTGCTTGAAGCCCTGCATTTACATTTCCAAATGTATGGATTCGTAGGTTTGTGAAGATTATTTTTAGATAGTTACATGTACCACACCACATGGGTGTTTGATATTAGGAATGCATGTAAGAGGATGGAGAACAGGCTGATTAGTTTACTTGAATAAAATAAAAAAAACAGCAAATCAAAATGCTACCTTTCTCCACAAGGAAGCTTTGAAATATGACTTCATGTACATTTCAGGTGCTATCGGTGGCATTTTACAGCTCTGTCACAGAGAAGACTCCTGTTTTTTTTTTAAAAACTAAGAGTAAAAAAAGGAATGTTCTGAAAAGAATCATACACTCAGTCTCTTTATATATATTTATGTCCTTCCTGTTTGTGCTAGCCAGCCTACATGTAGACTAACAGCACACCACAGGCTGATATTGCTGTTGTTTGAGGAGCAGATGACATATTTGACACCTGGAGTTATCAAAGCTGTCAGCAGGACTTACTCACATGCTTCACAACAGTAATTTTAATTTCCCTTTGTCCATACAATACAACCTCACCTTCCCAGCAACCTACAGCAGAAAAAATGATCATAATAATTAAACTAATCTGTGTTCGTCTGTGTTGCTGAAAACTGATAATTAAAATGTAGCTTGATATCAGTATTAAAATCCCCATTAGTGCTTTCTAGATAGATATCTGTAGATTAGCAGCTTTCTGCTCATAAAGAAATATAACTGCCTCTCAAATTTACACCCATCTTCTGCAAACAGCTTGTACCATTTATACCTGGCGTCTAAAACTTTACATGCAGAACTCAGTGTCCTTGAAGATCTATCGAATACTTTGTTGAAACTTCACTGGAGCTGCAGGTACGCTCTGTAATAGGCTTGTCCTAGAACTACGGGGCAGTTCATGTCATACAAAATTTTGTGGTGCAATTTAATATGCACATTCATAATATAGTGTTTAAATTATTCATGTGGCAAATTAAATAAACAACCTATAAGATAGAGGAAATATCGCAGACCAACAATAGAAATCAGAAGAGCTTTGTTGGTAAGTGCAGAATGAATAGAAGCAAAATAATTTTTCATTACTGTAACTCAGATTCAGATAAACTGATAACTCACATCAGCTACATCAAATGTGCACTCATTGCAAGAATGTCTACTTCACAAGACTGAAGACCTGTTGCGTTAAACTTGGTTAGGAGTACTTTTTAATTCATAGTGTCACTTCCTTTCTTTACACCAGTATTAGTAAAACAAACATGTTTTCCTGCTGAGGTTGGGAACAGTAGGACTTTTCATGCTTCTTTTTATTTTGACAGATGGGTAGTATTATTGTAAAATTGTGGTTGGAATGACCATGAAATTTCAAACTGTGTAATTCAGCACCTTGTAGGAGAGAGTTTTCTGAAGCGTCTCTTCATCGTCATTGAAATGATCCGTTTCTGAATAGAAATTTGCACTCCATTATTTGTCATCCATTGTGTCTGTTTCTGTGTGTTTATGTATTTTGTGAAAAGACAATGAGTCTGAGTTGTGAACACAAAATGAAAACAACAGAAACAAAATACTGATTCTTGTTTAGCTTCATTCTAATTGTTAATTTGGTAATTGTACTTCTGTTGTTCATATTGTTCTGTGTGTTTCACTTCTTTTTGTGAGTATTAGAGATTATTGCTTTTTTTCTACAGTTTAGGAATTAGCAAGACAAGCGTTACACTTTTCTTTGTTCATATTATTTGTTAACAAAACATCACAACTAATTGTTGTTTGTTCAGCTTCTTATTCTTCAGGCTCTGCTCAGGCATTCAATCAAATGTCATGTTTCATATGGTTTAGCCCTTAAACCACAATGAAAGTAAAATGTTGACTTAAAAATTAATATTGTGTCACATTCTAATTTACTCATTTTGTTGTGTCAACAAGCCATCTCCTAAATATATTATACTTCCAACTCTCCCAATCCATGCAAATTTGTTTCTCATTTAATTTATCTGCAAATTAAAGTTTTAATTAGGTTGAAGTTCAAGAAAATCCATTGTTAAAAGGCATGGCCAGCAAATCCATTCGACTTCTGAAGTCAATAAGACTGTCGAGTTTCAATTTTTGATAAAAATATCTGATTTTCCACAGCAGATATAATTCTACTTTTTCCTTTCAATGTTTACTTAAAATTTCACTAAAAAGCATCCAGTAGTTCATGAGATATTTTGCTAACAGACATCATAGTTGACTCCAACAGTTAGTGCAAAAGTCTTTTGAAGATTTTTATGCAGTGATTAGCACTTGGGTGAATGTGTTTTGAAGGGCTGTCAGCTACAACCACACAAAATGTTAGCTCAATATCTGTAAAATTAACTGAATTATGGCACTTTCTGTAATCTCTAAAGTCAGTTGCCTGTGGCAGCTATCCTAAAATGGGTTGGCTCAAAAAGGTAATTAGTTGCAGAGGTACATCCAATGATTATTTCTGAAATGTTAAGAAATTTCATTCAGTGGTTACAAGATATTTTGCTAATAGGCATACTGAGTTGATTTCATATAGTTAATGAAAAGATTTTGAAGAAAAAACTTGTTCAATCTGTTTATCCTTTTAATATGTTATAAAGATCAGTCTCAGGTCAGTATCTGTATAACTGACTGAGTTATTTTTTGTGTTTTTAAGGTTAGTTGCTTGTGGCAGCCATCTTGAAGTGGGTTGGCTCCAGAAATATATCAGAGGCAGATGTAATTTCTTTCTGAAAGTTTCATTTAAGTCTAGTGAGTGGTTAATGAAATAGGTTGGGAACAGACAGACACACAAACACACACAGACACAGACACAGGCAAAAACATCGCCCACCTTTGCCTTTTGGCAGTGGGCAATAAAAAATGGTCAAGCTGTGAAAACCAACAAATTGCAACCAATGTTTTGATTCAATTCCTCATCACACTTCAGGGCAGGAAACAGTCAGCATGAGAACCTGACTTGAACCACATTTGGGACAAGCACAAAACTTTTCTATTAGGAAAGAAGCAAGTAGATAACAGCAAAACAATTACACAGTAAATACATGATTGCTTGCGAATGTTATAGATTATGTCATGTGATAACAGGCACAAAATAAATGTAATAAAATAGACAATTACTGTTTTTCTTTAAAAGAATCTTGGAAAAATTTGAAAACTATTACATTTAATCACAGAGTGTCTGTATCTGTTAAACCAAACTAAGAAAATAAAAGAAATTGAGGCTTAAAATAAATTTATCAGTTGAGTCGTCTTCCCCTCAGGCAATGTGAAAAGGTCAATCTAATTCTGTTTATCTGGTTTGATCTGCAGGAACAGACCTCTAAGGGGGGAGGGGGGGTCACAGGGACATTGTTTACATTACCTAAAAGAAAATACCAACTACTATAACTGAGCTGTGTTTCAGAAAGTGATAATAAAAGTTAGACCAGTATTTGTCGCCTTTCTTTCCAGGGTAACGATGATGGAAAAACGGGCATTTAAGATGCTGCAGCCGTTGGATTAGTGTTTTCAGAAGCTGAACTAGAACTTGAAGCAGCACCACTCTGAAAGCGCCATTAACATCGGGTTAAATGACCTGCAGGAAATGAGGAGACGAACTCAAGAGGCGACAAAAGAAAATGTGAAGCTGTGACAAGTGCAGAGTGAGGTCAGTCTAAATGTCTCCTATTTCTTCAACTGTAAAAGGGGAATGAGAGCTCTTAAGCCTCTGGGGTCCAAGGCAGAAAATGTCAAAGAATTTGGCTGTGTACACACACACACATACTGTTCTATACTCATTCTCTTTTAATATACTGTAACTGGTACAGCCAGTACTTGTAAATGGTCAGGTCTCTGAAGGACAAAAGAGAGGACAAATCTCACGCAAACAGTAAAAAATGATTACTGTTTTAAAAATTGTTGCTCATTGGCTTTTATAGTCAAACCCACAAACACACATGTTCCCTGTTGGTGTTTTTGTCACTTTATATGCCTTTTTGGACATTTCAGAGGACTGACCATGTGAGAGTTCTTGCTTTATTCACTGAACTGTACAAAACCTGGTCAGAATAAAGGGAATACAATTGATTAAGCATAAAATGAAATGGACTGTAGCAGGTACAAAGACTAACAGGGTAAATGCTGCATCTTCACACAAAAATAAGTATATTTTCAAATCACTGATTTGCATTGAAAGAGAAAATTTAGATTTCTTAATCAAATGTAAACTGAGAGAGCATGTAATAATAAAATTAAGTAAGGTCTTGTGCTATTTGTTACCATTCAGAACATGTGTTGGGGATAAGTTTCAGCTACTATCACAAAAATCTTAGCTCAGTATCTGTAAAACTGACTGAGTTGAAGCCATTTTTGTGTTGGCTAAGGTCAGTTAGCTGTGGTGGCCATCCTGAATAGGGTTGAGTCCAAAAGTTATTCGGTTTTAGACAAACTTCCACAAATTCTTTTTTGAGAGTTTCATTAAAATCCATCCACTGGTTCATGAAATATTTTGCTAACAGACAAACAGACACAGACACAAAAAAAATTACATGACTGTCCACCTTTCATTGCGGTGAGTGATAAAAATGTTGTCTTATCTAATAATTTAAACAAATCTTTCATAATAAATAGTGAATAGCCAAAATATCTCAGAGCAAATATTCTGCCCAGAAAATTGTGTGTATTTTAAACTTAATTTGTGAGGTAATTCACTGTATTCCCTGAACCACTACATCATTGATGAAACCTTTGTAAAAACTTTCAATTCACAAAACCTCCTTAACTTTCTTTGAACCATCTCTCTACAACCTAAAGTCTTCTGTTTTGAACTTTCATGGAGCCAGAATCTTTGCTGTTTCAGCTGTTTACCAAATATATTGAGGGTATTATTAACTTAACTGAAGAAAGAACTTAAAATTTGCATT
>JAOXNZ010000030.1:11330687-11345051 GCA_028566095.1 Kryptolebias brasiliensis
AAAAGGAATAACACATAAAAAATTATCAGCTGATCAAATTATATATATATATTGTTTATAAAAGGTGCCTGACATGGGATTTACTAGATTTAGGTTTATAGAATAAAATATTAACTAAATAAGCTCCCATAAAGGTTATAGCTCCAGATTTGTAACTGTCAGTTGGGAAATTAATCAGTTCTTATTTTAGAAATGTTAAAAGAAAGAAATTCTTTATATCCTGAAGGTTCCATAAAAAATACATACAAAAAAACAAAAAACAAGGCTGGTACTGAGGCCATATAGAAAACTGTTTTGAAAACACTTTCTCCATAAGGTTCAGGAGTCTTTTAAATCTGATTAAACAAGCCTACAGCTAAGTTTTTCTAATCCCCATTTTCTTTGCATTTCACAAGCCCCAACTTTCTTCACCCATATGAATTATGGCTTGTGGGAATAATTTTAGATCTCAAAGAGAGTGCATTTTCAGGACACAACAACTTCAGGCTCAGTTTGTGCGCATGCTGAAAACAGAAAGAGCAACGTTTTAGCCAATGTACCTTTCAGTCAGCAGCTTGTTTAGGCCCGGTGACAGCATGCTGTGAGAGTGTGCCCTCACAGTGTGGAGACTTATTTAGAGAGCCCGTGTTCTGCAAACATTATAGCAGCAGGTGTATATTTATGCTTAGCGGTAACTATCAAACACTTGCAAATGCAAGGCTGTTGCACTGAAAACACTTGCAAAGTGATCGTTATTCTACCAAGATTTAAATTTTCAGATTGCATGTTAAAGGTAGAAGTTAGGTCAAAGCATTACTGCTGTATATATTTCAATAGAGATCACACAGATCTACGGGTGTAAGTGCAATATAACTGTCTTTTTTCTTTCAGTTAAGAACAAAACTGATTATGTTGGTGTTGGGTTATAGGTTTAAGTTCCTGTTTGGTCTGTCTTTTGCATTTTTTATTTTATCCCAGCTACCATTGAACAAGACTGGTGCAGTACGCTCTGAATAGAGAACTTGTCCAGTTAGTCCTAGTTAGTTAGTTAGTTAGTTAGTTAGTTAGTTAGTTAGTTAGTTAGTTAGTTAGTTAGTTAGTTAGTTAGTTAGTTAGTTGTTTTCACTGTTCCTTGAGATTTCAAATTTTTGTAACCTTTTCCTAACTGCTATTTTTCAAACAATGGCATAGTTTTGAAACCAAGTAAATGTCAGGAAAATCCTACCAGGACAGCTGAACTTTAATTCAGGCTAATCAGAGTCATTTTAATTGGTGGCAGGTGTGTTCCCAGGAAGAACTGAAGCAGTAAATAAATTAAAAGGTGCTTCAACACATTATTAGTGGTGTAGCCAACTTATTGCTTACTTTTATTTTTAGATTTTCCCCACAACAGTTTTTTTCCCATTATCGGTTGAGTTATATGTCAAGGTAAAGGTGGGAAAACTATTTAAATGATTAATTATAGTTTAGTTTTTCTTTACATTACCAAAACCTGGCATTGTAACAGGGCTGTGCACACTTTTTATATGCACTGTATGTGATATTCAGAAGAAATGAATAGCTGTTTGAGTAACCACATTTCTGGTGATCCAGAAATTACTACATCCAGACCTGCTGCTGGTTGTTTCTTTTCAATGAACATCACCTGGTCCATCAACTTGGCTTTGAAACCTGTGTTTTTGGATGCTCCACCAATCTTCACCAGCAGAGAGCAGTAGCTTATAAAAAACATGAACCACATCAGTTCTTCACCTGGTCATTTAAATGGAATAAATCAGCATTTAAATCTGTTACCCATCTTATTTAAATTTACAGGAATGAGCATATTTTTTTATTTTACATCATAGAAATCTATTTGTATTTTTGCAAGATTATTCTCATAGCATAAGCATTAATTTTCTGTTCTTACACTCATACACTTTTCTAATAGAAAAAAGAATAATTCAGTCTGGATTTTTTCCTTTTTCTCTTCTATTATTTATCTGACATAGTAATTCACATAAACTAGAAAAAGCTGTATAAAAAAAAAAAGCTGTAACAAACTTTCAACGAGAAACAGTGAGATCTGACAGCAGAGGTTACAGTTTGACTCTGCCTGCAGGGCTGAAGGCTGAGTGCTTTGTCTGATTGCAGCAGGTTTGTCCCTCATTAAACCGATCATTGTTATAAAATCACATTAAACAGAGAATGGAGTCCTCAAGGGACAAATTTGAAAGACAACCCCCTGAAAAGGTTTCACATGCAGGCTGTGACCAAATGATATAAACTACCTCTTGTAAAAGCCTCACCAGTGAGTGTCTGCTTGGGAAACGTTGCACTTTGCAGAAGACTAATACCTGGCCTTTGTGAAATAAATGGAACCAAACTAGAGCAATTGCTTCAAAAGACAGAAAATAGCTCATTAAAAGTCAGCCTTTTCTCACAGTTTTCTGGTGAATTGAGACAACAAAAACAAACACACACAAAAAAAAAACCTCAGTTACAACCAGTATTTACCCAATTTTCCCACAACTGATAACGATGACCCTGTTTCTTAAAATGAAAGGCAGAAGTCTGCAGAAGGATTGTCATCTGTGACTGAATTGAAATGTATGAGACGCAGGAGCAAACTGGCAGTTTCACCAGACGGCAAACCGTACCCAGAATGGCACTTTGTGTAAACTAACATGGTCATTGTGTTGATGATTACAGAGCAGCAATGGCACTAACATTTCTGTTTGGAGGTAAGGAGTTTCTGAAGCGTCGCGAGAATGTCTGCTTTTCCACCACTGTAATGTGGGAACAAAGACGGACCAGATGTGAGCTTTTGTATGCCACTTGTGTGAGTGTGTGCAAAGGGGCATGGGGGGGTGGGGGGTTGGGGTGTAGATGGAGGTGACTTCCCATTACATGTTCGGCTGACCCAGACAAAAAGTACTTTCATGTTGCAGAGAGATGTAACCAGTGAGTTTGCATGTCGAGCTTTTATGTGTCTGCCTCGAGAATGAACAGGCTCTGTGTAGTTCTAAAGATAGAGTGGTCAGAGTGGGGAGTGACAGGATGCCTGCTCTTTTTATTGATGCTGAGTGTTAAAAAAAACCCACAAGTGTAGCAGCGGTGATATGATGGCAAAAGAGTTATTTTATACTGTACTTGAGTGAAACTATGTAAAACTGTTTAATCTGCCTTACACTCTCCAGATGTTTAAAAGCCTTCTGTCATGCTGCGAATGAACGACTGCACATATTTTAATGAAACTTTAATGATGGCGGCCACAGCTAATCAACATTAGCCCACATAAAATAGCTATAACTCAGTCAGTTTTGCGGATATTGAGGGAAAGTTTGATGTGGTAGTAGCAGGTGAGAATTGTTTACAGCACATAATCTAAGGGTGACATCTTTGTAGAATAATTCAAGGTTTGACTAAAACAACAACTGCATCATTTCTTAACATAAGATTAACATTAGGGAAAAACTTTGGCATGAAAGGTGGCGGAAAAATTTGCATTCCTTTAAATAAGGCTAGAACTTTATTTTTCATTAACTCATTTTGTGGCTAACTTCAGTTAATGCTAATGGTTATTTTGAATCATTTTACTTGAGTTGTTTTGAATTTTTATTTTTGCAACTGGGATCTGTGGGTGGTGTGTTTTTGATGTCAGGATTTAGAAGATTTTCTGTGTTGCCTGCTTTGTTTTGTCTGTGGGTAATTTTAAAGGCTTTGTAGTGATTCCCACAGATAACCAGACTTAATCCTTACCCATCATGTGTCTGAGTATGTAACTTGCACCATTTATTCAATTGCAAACAACAATAATTTCAAGCTTGTTTTAAACTGCCCATAAAAGGAAAAATGTAAATTTGACTGAAATACATTTGCTTGGTGTCATTCAAATGTTAATATTTTTTGCATACATGTCAAGGTTTTATGCAGATGTAACAAATTAGGATGTACCTGACCCTCACAATGTCATTAGTTGGCACTTTTGAGTTTTTTCACTGAGCCGTGCAGGCTCAAACCTCAAAATCTCCACATGTGGCCTTATCAGGGCATAACAGCTGCTGCGCAGAAGGAACCCCGAATCCTGTACTACAAATGTGAGGCTGAGCTTTCCAAAAGTTTCATTGTACCCATCAGGTGATAGAGAGCTGCAGGAATGAGCCAGCGTCTGGGTGCTAATTAGTCACACGGGAACAGAACAAATGTCTGACCATTCAGAAGGTTGAATCGAAGAAGCAGGTGCTCATCAGACAAATGTTATGCAAATTATTTTACCTTTTATTTTCTGGAAAAGAATGTTAGATTGAAGCTCAAAGTTTAAGGTGAAACACAGCCTTTAATTTCTGTCAAGTTATTCATTATCCACTTTGTTCGGTATCTCACTCCACGTCTCTCCTGCAGGCTCTCAGTATAATCTGTTTCCCGTTTTTCCCACAGTGCAAACCTAACATGCATGCAGGTGATTTTTGTCCTGTGAAGTTACAAGTATGTATTTGTGCTTATAAACTGAGTGACAGCTGGAACATCAGTCTTTGCCTTGTACTTGGAAAAAAACATGGCTCTGGAAGCCTTTAATCACCCGGAATTTTAAATGGAGCCAGCGAAGAATCGAAAAGTCACACCGAAGCTCAGGGTTAAGTCTCAAGATTTGAAAGAGTCAAGGCTGTTGGAATTAGAAATGAGGAACTTGTTAAATATTCACGACGGGAACTTGTTATTGCTTTTATAGCCATTGAAAAATTCTTCAACTAGTTTTTCAGCCACTCATCTGATAATGGTTCTATCAGAATGAATGACCGTTTCATTTATTCATAGCATTTATGATGCTTGTACTCAGATAAGCTGATCCAAATTTTAATACAATTTGTTTGACAAAAAATGTTTGCATTAAGGCCAGCCATTCAGAAGCCATTACAATTTTTAATTTTACATATACTATACATTAATAAAACAATAACATTGTTTAAATTGCTATAAACATATTCTGTCTTACCTTGCAGTTCTTCCTCAATCACCAGCATGTACTTGCAAGATAGATATTCCCTCTTTCTTCACAGTTTTCTGCACTTTTTGGTCTGCGAGAATTGAATGTGTTTTCCACTTGTCCACACAGCTGCTTAAGGCAGTGGTTTGAAATGTAGCTTTTTGCCTCAGATCAACAATACAGGAACAGGGTTATTTTTCCCCCTTGGTTAATGGGCAATGGGAAGGTTTTTGCTGTCTTATTCTTCCTTAAGGGAAGGTCAACATTATTTAGTGGCCCATGCTGAATGCCTCAAAATAAACAGGTAAATAAATAAATGGATGAATGCATACATGAATAGGCAATAAAGAACCGATTCACCACACTGCAGCTTTCAGTAAGGAGTGCGGAAATACAGCTGAGCAAATGAGAAGGAGCATTTCGGAGGTTTAATAAGCCAGAACTGGACTGACTAATGACAGTGTCTCTTTAATTAAGGAATAAAGCCCAAAGCTCAGCTTTTATATCATCAGTATTGGTAGAGAGATGACATGCAGCAGTGTGTTATGGCCAGACCGGACCCAGAACCTCAAGTAAAATATGTAGTTTCCACAAGATCTAAAAAGTAATTCATTGTAAGAGTTAATGTGTTGGATAATTACCTAACAGTGTTTGAATTATTGAGTTATCTGTCTTTACATCCAGAACTGATGCAACAATTTTTTTCTGGTATGTAGTTTTATAAGTAGAAAGAACTTTAACTGAAATCCAGTGCTGCGGCTAAATCATTCCATTACTTCTTCTGTATGAAATCTTTGAGAGATGATTTCTGAACCTTTTCAACTGTAACCAGCAAAATACCATCAACTGGTGCATTTTTTACACAAAACATTCAAATAAAATTTGAAATGTGTTTATTTTTAAATTAAGATGCAGAAAATATTTATTAGTTAATCAGTCAGCTAAGACAAAAAAGACATTTATTCATTTATGTTGTCAGTTAGAGGACTGCTGTCTGCATTCCTCAGTAGTTTTAGAAGTTATACAAATGTGTCAGATCATCAGTAAATGAGAAAACGATGAATGAATTTTATATGAAAAATAACTTTTGGTTGCACAAACGTTGATATTAATCCTAATGAAGTTTCGCAGTAAGACCTCCTTCAGATCATTTCATTCTTTTTTGTTTCATTCAAACAAAATTACCCACAATTCATGAGGGGAAATGGAACAAAGTCCTATATATGACTTGCCTTAATTCTAGAGCAGATTACATATGAAAATTCATTTTTTATACATTCGTCCACAAATGCAACCCTAAATACAAAGCCGTCTGCAATCAATATAATCAATCTTAAATGTTATTATTCAATAAATTCATAAACATTTTTTTAAGTTTCTAAATTCAATAATAATTACAAAAATTTCTATGTCATTATCTAAATCATTCTATAACTTCAATCCTACATTAATGCTTGATGAAGTGCGATTTAATGACAATAAATATAACCTGCTTTTTTTGTACTTTTACTGAGGTAAGGTTTTAAATGTAGACTGCTCCGTTGTATTTTATACTGTTGCACAACTTAGATTTGAATAAAAGATGGGAACACTTGTCTGTGTTGAGTTCATCTGATAACATTAGTGTTTTATATTTTATTTAGTAAGTAATACAAGAAGAAAGTTTGTAATTTGAGTAAAGCCAAATGAATTACACCTAAATGTGGCTCATTTTTTCATCCCCTCCTCTCTTTGACTGGCAGCTGTGCTGCCCATTGGCCCCTTTGCTGAACTAACAAGCCTTCAAACCCATCCAATATGCGCAGAGATGGGCGGCAGCTCCTCGCTCGGTGCCTCTCAGGAGTCTGAAGTTGGAACTCCTGCGCGCTGTTCTCTCACACAACATGTCGACGCTTCGGACGGATAGATGCGCGGGAGTCGCCGTGCGGATTTCCTCCTGACTGACATTTGGGGGGGGGAGAATTTTTACGTTTTCTTTTTAATATTTTTTATTGTGGAACACAGCAGCAGCCCAGCAGCAGTCAGTGTTTTCCGAGGCGAAGATGTTGCTCCGCGGACTTCTCTCCTTCTTATTCGTTTCTGTAACAGGTTCTGTTGTTTACGCGCAGCCCGACAGCTCCGGATTATTTTACGCACTCAGATCGGAGCTCTCGGAGGACGCAATCTTGGTGGCCAACAACGGAATACGCGTGCCTTTCGGGAGGTCTGTCTTCATCGACCCCATCAACGATCTGGTGATTCAGACTCAGCCCGGAGACCGGTGCAGCATCACCGTCCTGGATAACGATCCGCTCTCCCAGAGACCGGGACATCTCTCCCCCAAAAAGTTTCCGTGTGATTTCGGCCCCAGCGATGTGATTTATTCCCACTACGGCTCGAGGAGTCCGGCTGTAGATAGAGTGAAGCTGCAGCTCAGGTATGACGCTCAAACAGAAACTGTTATCATCCCCTTTATGATGGAGGTGGAAGTGGTCTTTACGCAGCTGGAGTTACTCACCAAAAACATGCCTCTCGCTGTTGAGAATCTCAAAGGGATTAGTAATCCCATTAATAAGAAGATTCTAGAGTTTGTTTATGACAAAGAGTTTTACAAATGTGAGGTGACAGCCTTGTCCAGCAGCAGTGCGCTGCCAAGATATGGAAAACTCGTTGATGGAGGCAAACTTTCCACAATGATGAACTGTGATGAATTTTTACAAGCTGATATCCGCTATGAGCACATGTTTACTGGCAAGTCTCCGAACAGGGACTACGTTCCTATGGTTGTAGAGTTGCATGATAAGGAAGACAACCTGGTGAAGCAGGAGTATTTTCATCTCATGATTCGCATCAGAGATGGAGAGGAGAACACTCCCCCCAAACCCAGCTTTATGTCTATGATGATGATGGAGGTGAGCCAGTTTGTCATGACTGCCCTGACACCTGAGATGCTTGCCGCTGAAGATGCAGAGTCAGACCCAGATGAGCTCATTTTCAATATCAGCTCCCCGTTATCTTATGAGGAGGGCTACATTGTTAGCACCGATGACAGAAACCTCCCAATCACATCCTTCTACCAGAGAGACTTGCAGGATTTGAAAATAGCATACATGCCACCTTCTCTGGACTCAGACACCGAGAGGATTTTTCAACTTGAGTTTGAGGTGATAGACACAGAGGAGGCTGTCTCAGATCCATTTGCTTTCATGATTGTTGTGAAGCAGATGAACACCCTGGCCCCGGTGGTGACACGTAACACCGGTCAGCTGCTGTATGAGGGCCAATCACGGCCTCTCATCAGCTCCCATAACTTAGAGATCAGCGACGAGGACAGCCTAGATGCTGTCACAATCATGGTGGTGGATGGGCTGCAGCATGGGCAGCTCATGGTGCTGGGCTCTCAGAGCAAATTCTTCACACCTGCTGACCTTACCACAGGGATTGTTATTTACCAGCATGATGGGAGTGACACATACAGTGACAACATTGTGTTCAAGATGACAGATGGGACAAATGAGGTTGAATTCCTCTTTCCCATCACAATTGTTCCCACTGATGACGAGTCACCGATTATCAATGCCAACACTGGTTTGGTGCTTTTCAAAAATCAAATGTTGCCCATATCTCCTCTTATGCTCAGTGCTGCTGACATTGACTCTGAAGACTCAACTATTAAATTTACAGTTCTTCCCCCTTTTTCCACAATTGGCACAGTGCTTCTGCGGCAGTCAGATGCCCCAGAGGACCCCTCCTCTTGGAAATTTAATGCTGAAGATGAAATGTATGAGAAAGAGGTGACAGAGTGGCATCAGAAAGACATCACAGATGGGAAGTTGTTTTACAAGCACACAGGCCCACACAACACAAATACAATCATGGATCAGTTTGTATTCAGAGTACAGGATGACAATGACCCACCTAATTTGTCTGGAGATAATGCTTTCATAATTCGTGTTTTACCTATTGATGATATGCCCCCTGAGCTGTACCCTGGTACAACTCTGCAGATGACAGTTGAGGAGTACAAACTCACTCACTTTAGTAAAGAAGTCCTGCGCTACACTGATTTAGACTCTGAGGACCGTGACCTCAAATACACAGTTATCCAGGTCCCAAAAGATATAGATGAAAATAACCCAGTTGTGTTTGGTTCTTTGGTTCTGACAGACCGTTCTGACACTAATGCTTCTGAGTTCACACAAGCTCAAATCAACCATCACAAGATCTCCTATGCACCTCCTGATGTTGAGCTGGGAATTACACCCCACGTCGTGCAGTTCCGCTACACTGTTGAAGACACAGCTGGGAACAGTGCAGAAGGGGCTTTCACAATCTACCTGCAACCAGTCAACAACAACCCCCCCCAGATTACAAACACCGGCTTTGCTGTGTTTAAACGCGGCATGCACATCGTCACCATCGCTGAGTTGGATGCAACAGACCTTGACACAGACAGCGAGAAAATAACCTTTGCTCTGAGTCAGCCTCCTAAACACGGTCAGATTCAAGTCATTTTCACTAAACTGGAAAAAAATGGGTGTTTCAAACTTGAGGATATCTCAGAGGGGAAGATATCATATATTCATAGTGGAGAAGAGACTATGAGTGATGAATTTCAGCTGGATGTCAGTGATGGCTTTCATATTGTGACTGTGACGGTCAAAGTTAATGTAAAACCTGTCGATGATGAAACACCAACAATCACACTGCCTGCTGGAACAATTGGGTCCCATATGGATGTATTGGAAAATGGTGCCACGGAAATTACAACTAATGTGATTCAAGGTCATGATGACAACACAGATGGCCACCAGTTGACATTTATTGTAGAAGATCCACCAGTTTGGGGAGAAATTTTGGTTAAAGGAGTGCCTGCCACCAGGTTTATACAAGCTGACATAATTAATGGAGTAGTTGTTTATGCACACACTGGTGGTGAGATAGGTTTGACCTCTCAGCAAGATGGATTTAATCTAACACTTACAGACATGTCTGGTGATTGGACAGTAGGTGGCAATAAGGTCAAAGGGGTCCATGTTCAAGTCACTATTCTTCCTGTTGACAATCAGGCCCCTGAGGTTGAAGTTGGAATTCAATTCAGTGTTACTGAAGGAGAGAAATATGCCATTGGCCCTCAGCACTTGAACGCTGATGATAATGACACTCCAACGGATGATATCCTTTGCACCATCATTGTCCAACCCACTGCAGGCTATGTGGAAAATATATCCCCCGCTCCAGGCTCAGAAAAGTCAAGGTCAGGAACAGCTATCAGTGCTTTTACCCTCAGAGAAATAGGGGAAGGAAATATCTACTATGTGCAGAGCATTCACAAGGGGGTAGAACCAGTGGAGGATAGATTCACTTTTAGGTGCTCTGATGGCATCAGTTTCTCAGAGAACCATTTTTTCCCAATCGTTATCAATCCAAAAAATGATGAAAAGCCAGAGATTAACTTGAAGGAAATTGTTGTGATGGAGGGAATGAACATTGTCATTGACACGCCGATTCTGACTGGAGCTGATGCTGACAGTCCACCTGAGGAGCTAATGTTTATTGTTTCCAAACCTCCCAAACATGGTGCCATTTTAAACCAGCTATCCACAGGCTCTGTGTTGGTGACAAATTTCACTTTGCAACAGATTACAGAGGCATCAAGTATTATTTATGAGCACGATGACTCAGAGACAACAGAGGACAGCTTTGATATCACTCTGACGGACGGAAAGTACTCTGTGCAGAAAACAGCTGTGATTATGATCATCGCTGTTGATGATGAGACCCCCAGATTGGCTATCAATGATGGCCTAGAAGTGGAAATTGGAGAGACTAAAGAGATTAACAATAAAGTGCTTAAAGCAACAGATTTAGATTCAGAGGACAGTATGCTAACATATATTATCCGGTTCGGACCTGGTCAGGGTGTCCTGCGGAGAAAGAAACCATCTGGGTCTCTGGAGAACATCACGTTTGGCATGAACTTCACACAAGCTGAAATTGATGCAGGACTTATATTGTACACACAAAACGGACAGGAGGGCATCCGAGACTTAGTAAAATTTGATGTTACTGATGGAATTAACCCACTCATTGATCGCTTCTTTTACATCACTATAGGTAGCATTGACATGGTCTTCCCAGATGTTGTAAGTAAAGGCGTGTCTCTGAGAGAAGGTGGGAGAGTGACTTTAACCACGGATCTACTCAGTACTTCTGATCTTAATAGCCCTGATGAGAACTTGGTCTTTACTGTCACACTGTCCCCTATCAGAGGCCACTTGGAGTGCACAGATACTCCTGGGATGCCCATTGTAACGTTTAGTCAACTCCAGTTGGCTGGCAGTAAGATTTTCTACATCCACACCTCAGACGATGAAGTAAAAATGGATAGCTTTGAGTTTGAAGTCACTGACGGCTACAACCCTATTTTCAGAACATTTAGAATCTCTATAGTGGATGTTGATAACAAGAAACCTGTTGTGACAGTAAATGGCCTGGTTGTCACAGAAGGCCAGCTGAAACTGATCACACCATTTGAGCTTACTGCTGAGGACCAGGACACAGTTGAAAAGCTGATCAAATTTACTGTCATCCAACCCCCTGTTCATGGCAAACTGCTGTACAACCAGTCCACGCCTGTCACCAGCTTCACAAAACAAGACCTCAATGAAAATCTCATCAGCTACAAACACGATGGGACTGAATCATCAGAGGACGCTTTCTCCTTTACTGTTACTGATGGCACACACACTGACTTCTATGTTTTCCCCGACACAGTTTTTGAGACTAGGCACCCTCAGACTATGAAGATCACTATAGCAGCGATCGACAATGGTGTCCCCCAGATTGTGGTGAATAAAGGAGCACCCACTTTGAAGATTTTGCCCACAGGTCTCCTGGGGTTCCCTATCAGCCCCAAGGTGCTGAAGGCAGAGGACTGGGACAGCAAACCGGCCTCGGTGGTGTTCCACATCAGCACTCCACCCAAACACGGCTACGTCGTTAACCTGGGACATGGAAACAACTCCATTAACACGTTTAGTCAAGGTAAGCTCTTTATATTGAGTTACTTTGCACAACATCCCTCAATAACAAATGCTAAAAATTAAAAATTGCACACTTTTAAGCAACATAAACACAATTGGTTGAGTGGGAAAGTTAAAATTGTTCTGATTGAAAACAGTTAAGAGGTTTGCTTAAATCCATATTTCTTATGCTTTCATGATGAATTGGTGGTGCTTTTATTAAATCTGCTTAAGAAAATTGCCTCAGTCTTTGTTAGACTTTATGTTATTTAAATATTCTTACTTTTTATTACTGCTGGCGTTTTTACATTTTGTAAGCAAATTGATAATTGTGTGTACTTCTCCAAATGCATCCTAACAGTTTTTAAAAGCACCTTTACTGTGACTCTTTGGTTCGTGGAAGCTGTTTTAATTCTAATGTGTTTGTTATCAAATAAAAATAATCTTATATTGTGTCATTTGAAACTGAAGAGACTCACTAAGTCAAAAGCTCATGTATCATGTTAATCAGTTAATTTTGATTAAATTTTCACACTCATGCTTCTCAAGGATTTTAATTTATGGAGTTATAATTATTCGTACGTGTGACAAGCACTGACTTGGGAATTTCAATAGTTAATTTTTGCGAGCCTGATTTAGACTCGTCTTGTTCATCAAGTCATAATTAGTAGACCAAAGTTAGAGGCTGATGTTTTGTAGACGTTAAAAATGAATAATTGAATATTTCTGCATCTCTGGGGCAATGTTCACATCTGATGTTCTCTTTGGAGGTCTGTTAAATGAAGCGGGGCAGAAGTAGAGGATTGTGTGAAAAGGTCAGTGAAGATCTCAAAGTGACAGGATGGTATTTGAGTTGCAGTGAATTCTGATAGCTTCACCAGGTCCAGTCAGTTTGAAGCAGTTAATTGAAGTTTCGTGTGTCTTGAACACCTGTGTCTCTCAGCAATTAAATCACTATGCACCAGAGCAAGAGACGTCCCTTTTTCTACGAATTTAGACACTTTTTAAAACTTTTTGCCTGAGTGCATGACTATTTACTGATATCGCAACAGGAATGGAGACAACAATGCTGTTGATTAAAGCTTAAAGCAATGTAATTATCATGCTGGGCCAATTAAGCAAGCGAGTGAGAAAAATTCACCTGCTTGTTGGTGTAAGCACAGACATGCGTCGAGGACACAGAGTGAGAAAGAGCTCTTGAGCCTGGAGACACTTCTGACAAACACTGTGTGGCTGCAGGCTTTTAAAAAAAGAAAAAAAAAAAAAAAGTGGCACAGATGAGACAAGAGTGCAGAAAGAAAGAAAAGCAAAGGGCAAGAGGGGAAGAGAGTGCAAAGGAGGTGGGTTGGGGACGGGTTGAGGTTGAGGTGATGCGGGTGGCACGGGAGAAATAAAAAGTGAGGGTGGGGTCGTGAGAGGTTCGAGTCAGAGTGCCCGAGCAGCCTCGTCAGAAGAGTCAGTCGGGTGAAAGAGACAACCCCTTGCTCTTTATTTACTCGTCCCATTTCCAGGGCACTTCCCAGGAGGCGTTCTCTTTAAATATTGAATGAGCTGTGTGCCCTCGGTTCCCAGTGTTAACTTTGTGTTTGTAAGGTCAAGTCTGTGTCGCAGGGAGGATCCCGTTCCTGCAGCTCTGCAGAATGCTAACCTGAATGCAGAAATCCAGAACAATCACTTTATAAGACATATATATATATGTATATATATATATACATATATATATATCAGTGGAAAGGGAGAGGGAGCAGAGACATGAGGCCACCTGCAAATGGAGGGAGGCTCTTCTGTCAGAAATCAGAGGTTTACACTTTAATGAACCTCCTTCCTCTGACATCTATTATTGAAAGAGATGGTTTGCAGGGGCCAAGCCCTTTCATGGTGTTGATTTTTCTGCACTGTAATAGATGTTTTGTGGAGAAAGAAAAAAAAAAACAGTACAAGTAGAGCCCTGTAATTCAACAAAAGTTGGAGCAAACAGATGTGTGGTGGCCACTGCATTGCTGTTTTAACATTCTTACCTGCTCTGTCATTAAAAAAAAATCCACCATCACCTGTTTTTTTTTCCAGGCAGGCAGTTGTCAGGTTCTGGATTTAAAACGTTTTTCTGTTGGTTTAGCTCAAGCTCTGTTGGATTTTCAGTTCGCCACCTTATCGTCCTGGATTAACGGATGCATGACTTTCAGAATGATTCCTCTGGTAGGAAATTGTTCACGCTGCGTACTGATAAGTAATTGAATCAGTGTGATATGAGAGACCTGCTGTTACTGCAGCCGATACGTTTGCAAAGCGGGACAGCTTGCCTCTTTGAACACTTATTTGACAGAGGGAGTGTTTGAACGAGCCGTAAAGCTGCAATACAACTTCAAAGTGTGTTTGAGGCTATTTCTGTAGTCAGCATGAAACATGACATGAAAT
>JAOXNZ010000030.1:11353107-11364173 GCA_028566095.1 Kryptolebias brasiliensis
AAAAAAAAATGTGTTGCGTTTGTTCTTGAAATCAATAAGTCCAAAGTTTCCAAATTCCTGTTTTTTTCCTGTGGTTTTATGCATTAAAAAAAAGCCCGTATAAAAGAAACAACAGCAGGGTTAAACCGCCTGTCACTGTGGTCACAAATGGACCAGGTTAATCCGCTGACCTTCACATTCTTGTGTGCGTTCTGATCGCAGCAGAACTGAAGGATCATGCATCAGGATTCAGTGCAGACTGATGTTCACTCGCTAACACGTCCTCTGGCTGTAGGAGAGATTTTTTTTTTTCATCTGTCTGCATTCGGGAGTTTACTGTCTCTCCCCTCCCAAAGCCCAGCTCTCTTCACTTTATTCTCTTCATCTTCCCCTTCTCACGCTTTCACCCTCTGATCTGTGATTAAAGTTATTTATTCATTTCTTACTCTTTTAAAATGCTCACCATTGTATGTTTAGTTCTAAGCATTAGAGATATTTTCAACTGACCCACCTCCAATAAAGTGTCCTCTGTTTAGCATATTCTTAAAATAAATCTTGAAGTGTTTTTTTTTGTTTCTTTTAGTTTTACTTTCAAACCTGTTCCTTTTTGCCGTGTCTGTCTGTCAGAGTGTTGATGGGTTTCTCTGTGGTGGGATTACGGCACATTCTGTCGTGTTGCTGGTAATTATTTGCATTTCATTACAACCCTGAGACTTTGAGGGATTTTTCATCATGTTAATCATCTTTGATTTAGATTTTCTCTGCAGTTGACAGCTTAAACGCTCAACAACACCAAGCACAGTCAGATTTTAGGAATTACCAGAACAGAAATGTTTGCATTTTGACTTTATAAATATGTTACCCAGTTGTCAGCTGTAGGATTTTGTCTACTCCCATCTCAAAAGTCTGTTGCCTTCCTCAGATATATTCACTTTGTGTTAGCTTACGGCTGTAAAGCCAAAACCAAAACGGCTACAACTCTGTCGTTTCTCAACAAAAGATGATCTTAGTCTAAAACTCTGTCATGAAGGGTAACAAGAGATTTGCATTCTTTTAAGGAAAGCATATCTTTAATTTCTAATTAACCCTTTACTATCAAATATACTGAGCTTATTCATGCTCTGCTTTACATTTACTGCATATGTTATCTCAGCCATCTTGATTTCCTGATATTTTTTTTCACTTCTAATGGATCCTAATTGTCCTCTAATTCATATTTCAATCAAAAAAGCCTTCCTATGCAAACTAATACATTTGCAGTCTCCTGCTCACATCGGTTGGGAGCTTTTCTGTGCTCTGCCTCATTATTTGTTCTTTGAAATCCCTTAATAAAAACCATTCATCTAAATGTAAACATTATGAAAGGGACTGAAGCAGAAATTAACATTTTCCTGCAGAATCTGAGGAGATAATGGAGAGCATGAGGGGGAAAACGTTCAAACCAAAGCTTTCAGGAGGTATTTTATCATCTTGGTGCTTTGGAACATTTTGGTCTCAGCAGTGCCAGTAACTGTCCTCAGCTACATTAAACTCATCCCTCTGTTAAATAATGTATTGAAGGCATAAACAGGAGCAGGAGTAATATGAGCGTTGAGTACGCCTGTGGAAGAATAATTGCTTTTGTAGGTGTCGTCACTCTCAGATTGCACACATATGCAGTCACCTCTAGAGGGAAATGTGCATACAGATGTACTGATGAGCAGCACATTCTTATAAAAGAAGTAACTCCTTTTTTTTGTCCCTGAGGGTTCTCCCTTTGAGCTATGCCCAGGGTCATAAACGTCTGTTTTCACAGACATCAGCGAAAATCCCCCACAGTTATTAAGTGTATCACAAAAACTTCAAAGGAGTAAAGATTCCCTGCCCCCGATGTCACTTTCTTATGGTTTCATGTGACTCAAGGTGTTTCTGCATCAAAATCTTGCCTGATGGCTATTGGATGCAAGGAGAAAACGTTGCATTATTCTGCCTTACGCCACTTTTATCTCCTGCGGGTGGATGTGGAGTGCAGTGTATGTACAATTCACTTCATTGTTGCCCACAAGTGCACATAGCGTGCTCAGACGCACGAGCAGGAATCACATCGCCAATTGATTTAGTTCCACATAAAGACCTGATCAGTTACCAATCAAATGCTGTTCAATTCAATTTATTTATATAGCACCAGTTTACAACTCAGGCCATTGCACAAAGAAAAAAAACAAGTCTAAATCATAATTTAACCTCCTGAAGCCCTCGAAAGAGAGAGAGATAGAGAGAGGTAGAGAAGCCCTTGTAACTTCGGGTCAATTTGACCCGAAGCCGACAGGAGGGTTAAGTCAGATCCAGATTCAAATCCAAAAACAGTCAATTCATTCCACATTCAGTACTTTATGAAATTCCAATTAGTAAAATTGTCTCTCTAAGGAATCCAGCAGATTGCGTCAAAACTTTACTTAATCATAATCCTCCATCCCGAGCAGCATGTTGGCGTCAGTGGAAAGGAACGACTCCCTTTAAACAGGAAGAAACCTCCAGCAGAACCAGGCTCAGGACAAGCAGCCATCTACCTCAACCAGCTGGGGTTTGAAAGGATAGCAAAGAGACACAGACCAACAGCAAATGGTCCAGGTATAGTTTCTATGGCAAGAAAAACAAAGAACAACACAGATTATGACTACAATAAATCCATGTACAAACATGGAGAGTAGAGAGCGTAAAGACAGCAGCAGAGTGAGGAAATGTGGTCAATTTGTCCTCCAGCAGTCTAAGCCTAAAGCAGCATAACTAAGGAATAGCTGAGGAAACCCAAGCCAACCCTAACTATAGGATTTATCAAAAAGGAAAGTCCTAAGGCTAGTCTTTAAAGTAGATCAGGCATCAGCCTCACGGGCAACGTCTTGGTTCCACAAGAAAGGAGCTCTGCCTCCTATTCTACTTTTAGATACTTTAGAAATCACAAGTAAACCTGCAGTCTAAAGAAAATATGGAACAATAAGATCTTTAATATAAGATGGAGATTGGTCATTGAGAGCTTTGTATGTTAGAAGTAAGATTTTAAAATCTGTTCTGAATTTGACAGGGAGCCAATGGAGGGAAGCCAAAACTTGAGAGATACTATCTCTCCTTCTAACGCTCATCAGAACTCTGGCTGCAGCATTCTGGATCAACTGAAGACTTTTTAGAGAGTTTTTTTTGACTCCCAGATAAATAAAGAACTATTGTAACACAACACCCTATAAAAATGATGAAAATTATTAAATAAATTCAGAAACCCCAATAGTCACAACTGCTTCAAATCTTATAAAATCAACAACAGTTAAACTACAAACCCATCTATCAAAGGCCATTATTATTTAAAATGTGCTTTAAATACTTGAAGTTGCTCCGGGCTGTGAATACCTGTCTAGTCCACAAATAACTCACCACCTCTGAGGACATTGCTGCACTGGATTGCCTTGAGCTAAATCTAACCTATGCACATACATGAAACAGCACTGTGTAATTAGTTATAGCTATAATTCAAATTAAAATCACATCCTTTTTTATTCACTAATTGCATCCATGCCCAGCCTCTCAGCAGAGCAGTTGGCAAAAAATAAGCCTGAAGGGAGTGAATCGCCCTAAGGGGAAATGAAATATTTTTGTTTTGTCAATCATCAACGTTTAAGTGGAGTGGGACTCCTGTCAAATGCTTTCTGCATGAAATGTTACCGATTCTGTTTCAGCTGAGTGGGTGTCTCAGCATTCTTTTTAGTTCTCCAACGTTTTCCGTATAAAGAGAGATTTTTGGTTTCATTTGTCCTTTGTTTGCCAGTTGAAATAAGATGGGGACTGATACACAAAAAAGTACAGAAGGCGGGTGAGAACGTGAAGAATAGGAAATGCCAAAGCTAGCAAGATAGATGCGCCGTATAAGAAAGCACTGCCTTGATCTGGGAGATTTCATTTGATTTGGAGAGCATTTTTTCATACACAAATGAAAAACTTAAAGAAACTCATGGCAGCAGTGGTCTCAAATTTGGTGAATAATAAATGTCTAAAAGTGCGCATCATTGACTGTTGTATAATCCACCAGCTTCTGACAAAAAAGTACAAATAGGGAATAGGCCACACAATGAGAGTCCTGCACAAACTGATGAGATCTCACACACAAATCACAGCAAGGGCTTCATTTGTCCTCCTTATCTGTGAACGATGGTTCCAACTCTTTGTGTGTGCTACACACGTGTTGTTTGTATTGGAGAATTTCTGCTTTGCTTTCTTTCCTTTTCTCTTTTTGAAAGTTTCAGTTGTTTGTCTTTTTTGCATGACAGTCTAAAATGTGAACTCTCCTCAGTAAAAAGGCTAACGTTTGCCTGTAGACAAAACAGAGCTGAAGATGTCTGAGGGAATTTGATTGCTTTGTGAAATATCAGTGGTTATGGCTACTTATTTTCTTGAAATGTTGTTTATGGTGATGTTTGACAATTTCAAACACTAAAATGACTAACTCAGCTGATTGTATAGAAATTGCACTAAAATTTGGTGTAGTAGTAGCTGAGAGTCACCATCGTCACATACTCTGAGCAATTAACAGATCATGCAACATCTTTGTTTAAACCTTTGACAAGCAAAGCAGCAGCTGATATGCATTCAAGGAATGCTACTTTTATTATATATAGGATAATGAAAGGATCCATAGTAGGTTATTGGAAAGAAGTTTGAAGAGTGTGACTTTAAAGCTTGTTTTAACAAATATTTAACAGAAAACAAGATTTGGCATTGCCACTGGTATTTTTTTTTATGTGAATTGCAGTGCAGTGTTCATAATTATGGTTGCACAAACAACTGTATCAAGGCCGACCAGGAAGGAATTTAAAAATGTTCCAAACATTGCTTTAATTAAACTGAAAGACATTTTCTTTGTTAAAATAGGATTAACATCTTAGCAAATAATTACAACTTCATCCTGCAGTCAAGCAGCAGCATTAGTATTCATTCAAAGTCATTCTTCCTTAATTTATTAGCTTTAAATATTTGTTTGTTTGTTTTAAATTAGCTTAATGTTCTGGTTTGTTTACCTTTTAGTTTACCACTGCATACTGAGCGTTGCTGTTTATTATAGCAAACGCAAATGAAATAAGAACACTGAAACTGAACAATATTTCCAGGCTAAGGTGAATAAAGCATCTTTTAGGCATTTGAAAGGGACTTTAATACAATTCTCACAACTTCATTCCAGCAAGAAACATCTTCACATTACTGTGCTGTAAGGTTTCATCCCTTTTGATATTAAGGCTTTTTTGTTAGAGTGTAATCTCATCTGACATTACAGCTCTCAGAGATTATTGCATGAAGTACACCACAAGCCGTCAGAGTAAATGTAGCATTTAAACATCAGAGTTTTTCTTCTGGGTTTTCTTGGGCGTCTCCTGATCTTTGAAACTTGTTCTACAGAAGACATGATCCCAAATTGGTTTGAAAAAGATCAATAACATAAAGAAAACCAACCCGTGTGCTGAGTCTTTGTCAGTAAAACCTTTGAAAGAATGTGCAAAGTGAATTTTGCTCTATTGAGGATGATTTCAAAGCTGCCTGTTTGAATGGTCAGCACATGTGAGAGGTCTTTTATCCCTCCAAAAGGCTGGAGCAATGAGACCCTCTAAAGCCCGCTGCTCCAGATCCCACTTGTCTGTGCACAGCTACTCAACCCCAGTGAGAGGTCACAAAAAAGAAAGAATACACACACAAACACCAGTTCACACACAAACTAAGATTTTAGACAGTTTATGCTGCATTTATAGTTCCGTGGAGCTGGGATGAAAGTCGAGGTTGCAGGCTGCAGTGAAGTGGGAATCGAAAAGATGTGCATGTGTGCAATTTTTGTACTTGCACCCGTTAAGTGAAGCTTGAACTTGGCCTGCAGGCCTTTCAGAGGATACATGAACTCTGATTATATTAGCTGTCTCCTCACCTCAGCATGCCGTACTTATGTTTGTCAAGCTGGAAAGTGCTGAACTTTTCACCTCTGCTGTGTTTTAGCACCATGTCAGCACACCGTGTTAGAGCTTTATTCTAACAGATAGCTGAACTGAAGGTGTGTTGATAAATGTGAGGATGGAAGGCATCATCTTTGCTCTTAAATATGGGTTAGTGACATAGAGGGTCATCCTTGTTTGCACAAAGGTATTTGAAAAGAAATGGAGCTTTTGATGATATAAATTAAATTCAATCTGTCTTTACTTTGAGCCTTTAAGATGAATCAATAACTTGAAAAATCAAAGAGATGTGAAACTGTCCACACTGGAGCTAAATAAAATTTATACTACGTTTACCACCATTGAAATAGAATTACACTGGAATGACCACTAGCAAGATTTGTGGCCACCATTTTGCTAGATGCTACACCTGTCACTGTGTACTGTTTACAAGTCAAAGCCACACAGTAGCACCTTGTGTGTGCTGTATGTCATCAGTCCAAAAACACATAGAAATAGCCTTATTCTACTTAAATAATAATATTTAATGCAGATTGTGACAAGCGAATGCAAGTTATTTGAACTTATAGACTAAAAACTTATCCTTATATAGTGTAATCTTTTTCCTTGAATTTTGAAAATTTTTAGGCCTCATATAACATGTGTTTCAGTGTTAAGATATAAAAAACTGAGCTTTTATCTAGCCTATACACCAATTCACTATTATTTAGCATGTATTTTGCTCATAAAGTAGGTATAGAACAGATATTTCTTTGATTAATAAGCCATCTTTCTAACAGCATAGATAGACATACACAACAGACAAGACAAACAAAAACTAAAAGGTCACATTTTAAATGACTTATCAACTAATATGTCATAATACTCACCTATGAAATGTTATACTGCATTCCTTCAATTGCAGGTTCTGATACAGTTAATGGCAAAACATTGGGAGCTTAGGTCTTTTTCCTCAGAAATCTATGGTTTGATGACATACTGGCAGTAAGGATGCCACATAGCACCTACCAAGATGGCGGCCCAAATTCTGACCTCGTTAGCATAGCCTGCGCTGTGGTTGGCCATTCCGGTGTATTTCTATTTCAGTGGTTAGCACAACCAGCCTATATTTTCCTCTGCCAGTGAAGAACACTCAGACATGTATTAAAGTGCCTAAACAAGGATCAAAACTGTTCACATTTCCACAAAAACATGATAAATTAAATCCTCCCCCATTTCTTATATACTCCTTTCACACTGTTTTTGTGTGATTTCCTTTCAGTAATGAAACCCCAGGAGTAGGTATTTAAAAGAGATGCACAAAGCAGCATCCTCTTTGCCCACTTTTTGAAGCGTCATTGTTAGAGTTGTTCTTTTGGGTTGGCGCAAAAATGACTATTTACTCTGTAAACGCTTTCCTAATAACACTGCTTTGCAAAAATCCTCTGGATGACAACGCAGAAAAGAAAATATGTTTCAGCAGAGAAAAAATTAGAACTGAAAAAGACAAAAGAAAATCATATGGGATTGTATGTTTTTATGTTTGTGGTGTTTTTGGATGAATAAACAATATACTGAGACTTACAACTATTTGAAACTAATTTCAGTCAACTGAAGTGGGTAAAGAATGCCTAGAGAGGCATGTATTTTTATCAGTCAATGAAATAACATTTATGATCAAACAGACACATTTAAATTGTATGTTTTTGTGGTATGTTTCTATTTTTAGGTGGAAACAAGCTTAAAGGACAGCAATTCCAGCTGGACTGGGCCTGGATCTCTCTGGAGAAGGAGTATTATGTTGTGGATGAGGAGGACAAATTCATGGAGGTGGTGCTGAGACGAAGAGGATATCTGGGAGAAACGTCTTTCATTGGTCAGTCTGCTTGTCTTTTTGTGTTTCTCCCCTTCTTAACTTTAGTTTAGTTTAGTTTTTGTTTTTGTGCTTTTAGCCACACTAGCACAATGATTGCGGAATGAATATTAGTAAAACGAGACACCAGGGTTTTTTGGACAGCAGAGTAAAAACAACAACCAAACTAAATATTTTTTAGCTTTTGTTCAAATATCCATTGCCCCCTATGAAAAAGACTAATTATCTGTTATCTGCAGACTTTTTTTTTTCATCAACACTTTGTGGCTTCAAGCATTGAAGGAAATACAACATAATTTTGATTACAATAAATTTACAATTGTCCTATCTTTTGAGGAATCAGTGCAGTTATTATTTTTGGACTGTTAATGTCACGTTGTTTTTTAAACTTTTTATGAACCACTTTCTGTCTGTCAGATCTAAAAAGTAGGAAAAATACATGGAAAATGCCATCATAATGTTACTGTATCAAATTTGAAATCTCTACATAAGTGTATGCTGACTGATACAGCACAACGTTGAAGTCTAATTCTTTAAATTGCTCATTTTAAACATAATGTTGAGAAAATTATAGTTTCTTTTTTCACAACTTGTTCGCACAGCTTTGATTACATGTAAAATGTTATTGTCCAAAGCTTTTGTATCTCAGGCAGGTGATCTTTAGTGACATTTAAATGCAAAACAGTACTAAAGAAATTGCAACCAAAACCCAACATTCCCTCTCATCTGAAAAAAATTAATTTTCTGTTACAAGTAGGAAAACGCTGTAAATGTTGAAGCAGTGATGTGGCTTTATCCAGAAAACGGCAGCAAGTGTTGTTGTGTTACATGAGATGGTTTTATATAAACCAACACAATATTTTTCTTAACATTCTAACTTGTCTCACATGTACAAGTAATAGCATGCAATGAAGACATCCCAATGAGTACATGTCAAAAGGCAGCCAAAATGTGTTGCTCTGACCAGCCTGTTGGAACAAAATCTTCAGAAAAATACTGACAGTTTAGACCCAAACGGCTTTGAAAATTAGTGCTGAATCAAACTGTCAAAGGACAAAGCTGTGCAAAACTGAATGAACCCTGATCATCTTTTTTGTCTGAAACAAAGACTGCTGGAAGCTCTAATATTGCGGGCTCACACTCAGCTTTTCAGAAACCTATAGCTGACCGGTGCTTGTAGTTTTCAGTGTGATGCTTTGGCTCATTGAATTCCTCTGCCTTGCATTTTTCTTGTCAAAGACAAACAAAGCAAAATTTTTTAATGGAAGATGCACTTTTTCAGCCATATCAGTAGTTAAAATTCGTTTCATATCATTAAATAGCATCAAAATGTCTCTTCATGTTATAAAGGGCACCACTGTAGCAGAGCGGTTGATGATGTTCCTTCACACGTAGAGTCTGGTGGTCAACTCGAGCCTTTCTACAAGGGGTTTGGCTGTTCATTGGGCTCTGGTTGCTCCCAACTCTTTTCAAAGACATGTTAGTTAAGCTGGTGATTGTAATGTGAGGTGTCAAAGCTAATGCAGAACGCTGCTCCATGTGAATCATCTTGTCTGTTTCTCTGTCAGGGTGTACCCGACATCCTGCCAAATGTCAAACCTAAACAATGTAACCTTTAAAATGAGTGGCAGCCATCACTCATGGACCAGATCATATTGTATGTTTTTTTTTTGTTTGTTTTTTTATGTGCTGCAGGACAGCTTGTTATTCGTTGTGGCCTTTTTTGAAATTGAATAGATACAGATAAGTTGTACTTCTGCTTGACTTTCTGACTCCAGCCAAACTTTTGCCCAGCTTTTATGAGCTTCCTGGTCAGATATCATTCAGCTGTGGAGATTACTTTTTCACTGAACTGAAGCAGACAGCTAGGTTTAATTCAGTGTAGCTACTGACAGGGCTGTTGTTTCCTGTGCCGACGTTGAGATTCAGGGAGAGGACCCTTTTCACGTGAATGCCACACACCTTTTATCAAAAGCTAACCAAAAATTTATACCTGGTTCATCTATTCATCCAAAGTTCATCCATTCTGTGTTCCAGTTATTGGACTTGAATGATAGCTAAACATTAAAAATGACAAGTGAACCTCTTGTTTTTAGTGACTGTCTTAACCAAACTTTACTGACAAAAGGCTGTCTTACATAATTAGTGATGTATCACTGCATTATGTCTGTCTCTTTGGATATCTTTGCGATGCATAAAATTAAAACTTTCAGTAAACAGGCAAGTTTACTATTAAATGTTGCTTTGTGGACTTTGAAAACATGCGCCATAAACACTAATCTGCAGTTACATTTTTCTACAAATTAAACCTGTCACATTTTGTATATTCTGAAAAATTTTGCCAGCTTTACTTTTGTAATGAGATTNNNAGTTTAATGCATCATTTTTAGCAATTCCAACCCCATCATTTACAAGAAAATTTTACTTTTATGAGGCTAATCCATTTTAGTTCAGTCAAAAGGAAATACTTCCCTATAAAATCCCAATTAGTCTGAAAATACCTTAATTTAGTTAAGTTTTGTTTTTAAAAACAATTTCTGATGATTCATCAAAAGTTATTGTGATTCTAGTGGCTAATGTATAGGTTTTTACCCACAAGATGTGGAAATAGGATGTGAATTGAAAACTAGATTTTATAAACCAGGCAAGAGAGAAATATATTAGAAATAGCATTAATTTCCAGGTCATTGGTGTCAATGTTTTGAATGATGTCAATGCCACATTTACCAGCAAAGGATGTTCCTTGTTTCCTGTGGAAAATATGTTAAAACTTAACATAGCCTAAGCTCAATCAAGGTTGGAAGGTGACAGAAAGTATTATTATTATTTATTTATTTACTCCACATTTCAGTTTCTGTTATTTTAAATCTTGACCAGTTTAATCACTTTATTTTAAACTTTTAGAAGTCATATACTTTATGGTTTCTGTAAGTTAGTTCTGTGTTGTTGTTAATGTTGTTTTGGTTAAATGTTTAAAATTGTTACATAATGAAGACAGCATTTGTTCACTGAACCATTATGACACATATATGTAAGAAAATTACGTTTTACGGTGGACGTGTTTTAAATTGAACTTACAAACCCACAAAACCATTTATTTATTTAGTTAGTGAGGAGTCATTGCAGGCAACACTGTCCTCACTTTAAATGACGTTTTCTGAGACTTCTAAACATTTAGAAAAAAATATATATATTTGTTCCATCACTAACAAAGGAGTTAGAGGACATTTTAGAACTTAACTTTTCTAAAAGGCCAAGGCATTAAAGACATTACT
>JAOXNZ010000030.1:11365562-11383530 GCA_028566095.1 Kryptolebias brasiliensis
GAGTGAGTTTACTCAACGCAGCACTCAACCAGAAAAATTTTCTCACCGCCTCTGGCATCTCCTTAAAAGCAGTTTATCCCTTGAAACCAGAAACTGCTGGGTTTGGTTAGTAAGGCGAACCCAATATGCAGACTCATGATCAGCTCCAGGAAGAAACAAATTTATTTAACACAAAAACCTAAATAACGCAAACTTACAAAAACCAGGGTGGCTAAGCCATGAAGGCAAGACACAAAAAAAAACCCTAACAGCACACAGCAGGTTTTAAAACCTGGAAATGACCAGGTTTTAAAAGACTTCTGGAAATTAGGAGAAGTGGGCACAGGTGAGTGATTACAAACTTGGGGCAGGTGAAGATGGGCGTCGCAGGCAAACATGTGATAAGCTGAGGACAAGTGAATGATGACAGAGGGCACAGGGAGCAAAAAACCAACTAACAAAACCAAACACAGGACAACCAGAAAGAAAACAGAAACACGAAAAAACAATAAACCTAAACACAAAAAGAAACTCAAAGAAAACTCTAATCCTGACAGAAACCAGCTTGTGGTTATAGTTGGATTATTAACGGCTTCATTCATTCAGTTCTTTCTAAAGGTTTTTGCCCTCAGATAAATAGCAAATGATCACATATATTGTTTTATAAAAGATCTGTAACCCTAAAGATCACAGCAAAGCTAAATTCATGTAGAAAGTTTGGCATGATTCACAGAAAGCAAGTCATTTAAAAAGTTAAAGTATAAATGAGGTACATTAGCAGGAAACACAAAGAAAAACACAGACACCTAACACAGGGAATTGACACATAAATAATACTTATAGAAGACAAGACAGAAAAGTGGCTCTAATGAGAGCAGAGGCTGATAAAAACACACACCAATCGATCAGCCATTGAATTGTTTCAGCTCTATAAAGGGCTTCAAACTCCACCACTGCAAAGTGTTGTAAAGTTGATTAAAAATTGTGAAAAAGTACTGTCTCTGTCTTTGTCTAGTATGGAAGCATATTAACAAAGATCAAGGATCACATGAAAACCAATAAAAAGAAAAGAACATTTAAGAAAATGATGAAAAACAGGAAGTGCCGCTGGATGTGCATAAAGACAGATGGATCAATTACTCTACATTAGATAAGGAGTGTGTCTCGGATGGAAAAGCAGGGAGAAATGTTGCCAGAATCCTGCTGCTGTTGCAAGGGTTAGCTGATGAAAGCTCTCGCAGTGCCAGGTAACACTGAAGCAGAGCTTTCACACATAGTCCATCACAGCAGGTGCACAGGTAGTGAGGATCAGCAAAGAAGGAACACAAAGATAAGATCAAGGCTTAAAGATGCCCCTGCAAAGCACAGCTCAGACAGGATGGGGCTTGGACAAGAGCATGCCGATTAGACTGGATTCTCCTGCTTCTGTTTCGGGCTTACCTTACTTTCACATCTCTTACAGAAATCCATTTAAAAATTACACCTCTCCAATTCCTCATGAATGTGCGTCCTCTAATCACTTTTGCTAATAGAGTTCTGTCATTATTTTCTCCACCCTTGATACTCAGATCACTGATTTGCCAGCCCACTTAACTCATCTCCTGCTCCCCTGCGCTCGTTCATAATCTCTCCTAATTTCATTTCATTTGCAGAGAAGACCTTTTGCACCTGACCTGCTTTTACTCATTAAAGACACAGCCTCTACTCCTCCCGCTTCAAGAATTCATGATACCTGCACGACCTGACCAGGACTGTGGATGAGCACATATTTGCAGTTCTCTTCTGCTCCATCTACAGTGCTTTGGCTGGTCTGTTTTTATTTTATTTTAGCTGTTCATTCAGACACATTCTCCACTGCTTCTGGTGCTGTTTGCAAAATTTACTTCCTAAAAGCCTTGTACATGTGTGGGTTTGGGAACCATGATTTAGGCTTTGTTGCCTCGCAGCCCTATGTCTGTGTCTCATTATATTCCATGTCCAGTGTCTTATATTTGCCTTTCTTCTGGCTGTCTCGCTCCATCTCTGTGTTTCTTCACTGTATGTTTTTGTTCCGTCTGTATTTTTATTCCTTTTGTATCTTTTGTGTTGTCATTCATTGAAGTGCATCTCTTCCAGTCCCCTCTCCATCTTTGATCTGTCACATCTTCGAGCTCTCTTTCCATCACAAAGCTCTCCATTCTGTAATACGTTCGCTACATTTCTTCTGTCCACATTCCTTCCTTCTTTTTGTATATCTCTTGTAATCTGATGAACAATTTTGAAACGCAAAAACTGTACTGAGATCCCATTCTTATTTGTTACTCATTGCGTTAGCAAATATTACTTCTCATGGGGTTTTTTTGTGTGTTTGTATGTGTGTGTGTGTGTGTGCGCACTGTCCTTTTCTGGTCCTGTCCTTGCTGTGAGAGATAAATGAGGAGCTGTTAAAGAGGTGTACTTTTGCCAGGTTAATATGTTTCCTCTCACGTGGGATGTGTTCCAGCCATACATTTGTTGCCAAGTGGGGTGGATGAGGGGATAATTGTATTTCACCAGGAGAGAGCAGAAACTGTTGGACCCTGAACCACTTTTCTGCAGGTCTACATTTCTGCTCCCTCAATGTGAAATGAACTTTATAGAATTGCAAAAAAAAAACAAAAAAAAACACAATGACTTATTATTATGTGATCAGTTCTAAATGTTATGCTAGGCTAAACACATTAGCAATATTTGGTTAAATAGTTTAAAAATGTAGAACACAGAGAAAAAGAAAGAAACGTTTGCTATTTTGCCTTTGTAAAAAGCTGAAAATTTGTGTCATGAAAAAATATAAACATGAGTGTCTGCAGGTGTCTAATTTTGAGCTTGATCAATTGCTCAGTACAAAAGAAAAACTAAACACCTAGTATTCCTTGAATTTCCTACATGGTGGCTGGGCTCCTCAGAGAACTGGAGAAGAGCTGGGTCATCCAGAGTAGAGCCACTGCTCCTCCACATCAAGAGTCAGCTGAGGTGGTTCAGGCACCTGATTATGATGCCTCCTGGATGCCTTCTTTGGGTGCCCTAGTCGCAGGACTTGCTGAAGGGACTGTATGTGACTGCTGACCTGTGAACACGTTAGGAACTGGAGTGTGTTGCTGGGGAGAAGAATGTTTGGGTTTCCCTTCTGGACCTGTTGCCTCCACGACTGAACCTCGGATAAGCAGAACAAAATGGATGGCTGGATGAATAGATAGATGGATGCATGGATAGAAAAATATTATAGTTAATAATTAAAATACACAATAATATAAATTTTATTGTGGACATTTTTGCAAATATAACCATTTTAACAGACCTGACCAAAATTGATGCTTCAGGGATATTGAGCATAGAGTAATCAAATGCTACTCCACCACACTATCACACTTGTTATTTCCAACAGAGAATTTACTAGCAGGAGAAATTATCCACGGTGTGTTTAAAATGACATATAGAATTAGTACAGTTTGCTTGTTGACCTCCTCTTCACGTTTCCTTTCTTTGTTATTGTTGAGAAAACATCCGTTAGTAAAAAGAGAACTATTTGCTCTCCACAAAATAGATATAGAAATGCAGAGTGTACTTAAAACTTTTTTTTGTCTTGAGGTCTTGAACAAAGAAACATAATCATGAAGATCCAGAACATGAATGAGTGTGACAGTGTATGGTTCTATTGTAGCATGCGTGTTTATTCTCAGCTTATGTCTTGCATACAATTCTCACAGTGAGTGTGCATCCAAATCCATCTGCATATTTTTGTCACCCTCTTTTTGTTTGCACAGGCATTAAGCATGTCTGAAAAGAGAAAACAAATCCTTTTTGTGAACAGACACAAGCCTTTGCCTAGCGTGGTTATGGTTTTCTTGTTCTCATAGGGGCAATATGATTGTAGACAAAAGAATATGAACAGCTCATTTCCAAATGGGATGCATTATTTTATCACGTATGCCACCTGGATTTCTCAATTTGTGTTTTGTCTGAAACCAGTGAGCTCTCCCTTTTTAAATGAATGTATCAGTAAGCATGAACAAATAAAAAAAGTGATAATATTTGTTTAAAGGAAAAAAATCAATGTGATGCACAAATCCAAAAGCATATATCTTATCCTTATAAATCAACTGTTGCAGTTAATTCATTTCAGTAATACAGAAAAGGCTTTTTTTTAAAGCTTCAGTAAAAATTCGTTTCACACATTTTTTAAAGCTCTATAAATGATCAGAGAGAAAAAATACACTCATCTCTCATCTTCTCACCACTTTTAACAACATTAAAGGGTGTGGATATCTAATCAGTTTTTCATCTGTTTCTTTTTTCTGCCTGTCACCCTCCTGTGGTCATTGTCTTTGCTTTGTCTACATTTTTCTCTTTTTTATTTTTATCTAATCTGGCTGACTTTTGTCTTTTTGTTTCTTTTGTCTCCTGTTCTCTGTCTTTTTCTCTTTCAGGCATTGGCACTGAGGACGGTAGTGCAAAGAAGGACGAGGATTTCAAGGGGAAGTCTCAGAAACAGGTCCAGTTCAACCCTGGACAGACCAGAGCCGCGTGGCGCGTTCAGATCCTGTCTGATGGGAAGTACGAGCAGGCGGAGACTTTCCAGATTTTGCTTTCAGAGCCAGTGATGGGAGCGATGGAGTTCCCTGTGACAGCAACTGTTGAGATCCTGGACCCCAGTGATGGTCAGTACTGCTAATGCACAAAGCATATCCTTCATTCAGCACACACACACACACGGAAAGTTTATTTGATGACAATGAGTTTTACCATAAGCTCTTTTCACACAGTCCCTTTTTGGTGAGCCTGGTATATCTTTGCTGTGCATAAGTGATTAAATTATAGAGTGAGAAGATGCTAATACCAAGGCAGAGAACAAATAATCATTTCATGATAAATAAAATAAAAATTTTGCCAGATCTTTTGACAAGAGCATAATGGAAAAATAAATCAACAGGTCAATCCCAACCTGTTGTTTTTGCCTTATTTAGGAGGGTCAAAGTCTTAATTGGTGGGCTCAAACCATTCCTTTCCCCCCATAATTCCAACCATGCTGTGCATTTCGGTCCAATATGTAAGTACTGAGGTAGAAGGGAAGTTGATATGCTGCTGATACACTTCTGAACCAGAAAATAAAAGTAGTTAGAAGGCATACACAATCTGTGTTCAAAGGGGGAATTCAACACCAGGGAACATTTTGCTCTAACCAGACATGTTGTTGTCATTCAGTCGATTTTTTTTCCTGCCCTGATGTGTATAAGTACACACAACTAATGCGCTGAAGAGCCACCTCTATATGATCTGACTAAATTACCATAAGTGGAGCAGCAGCAGCTTAACAAGGACATCTTTTCTGAGCTGATATGGCTCAACCACTGTGTGAAAAGGGCTTTAGCCTCAGATTTGAGGTTTTATTTCAGTCCCATCAAAATAAGCTACAAATCTTGTAAATGAGAGCTGGAGGACCTAGGCACTACTTGATTTGAGTCACAAATGCAAACGCGCTTTGCTTAGGGCTATGGTAAGGACCAGAGTAAAGGTTATTTTGCTGTTAAACGAATAAAACACATCTACATATGTGTGTCCTGTGGAGTGACTCACATCAGGTGACCTCCTGAGACTGTGCTGAAAGGACAATGTCATCCACAAAGAGAAAAGGTTTGACCTCTTCATCTCGTGCTGAAGGCTCTCCTCACTGCAGCCTTACTATAAAATTACATCTATAAATAAACCATGTGAAGACAAAGGACAAAATACATAAAATCCTGCACCATTGAGATGGGAATGTTTTAACTGATGCAATTATCATCATAAACTCAAACCCTCAAGTCAAGTGCAAGCTCAATTTCCATTCCCAATTTTAGATTTTTGAATGTATGCATTTTAGCTGTGAAAAAAGCGCACAAGAAAAATTACAATCTGTCAAGCTGAGATATTCTTTGAATAAGTGTGAAAAGAAAACGTGTATTATTTAGTTGTCTCACTTCTGAAATTATGATCAAAAGAGAAACTACTAAATGACAAAATGAACAGAAAACATCAACTCTAATTTCAGATTTAATTGTGTGGCAAAGGCTGCTGATGCAGCAACAGAGTCCTTTAACACCATCAGTACAGTTGTTCTTTTGTGTGACCATTAAAAGCTGCTGCAGCGATTTGTAGCACCTGCAGTCACTCTTTGTATCATGCTCAGGTCTTTTTGACCCATTGCAATAGTGAAAATGTCTTTATAAATTGTCTTTTCATTTTCAGACTCATTGACCTTGGTTCATTTTAGTTTTATTAGATGCAGGTCAGTGTGTTTGATCTGGAAACAGGTCAAAGATTTAAAAAAAAAGGATTTGATGTGTACTTTTTTCTTCTACCTGAGTTTGATGTAAGTTTGGTGTATGTGTGCATTCTGTTTTTTACCCTTTTCCACTGTTTTAAAGGTATTATTGCCAAACACCTATAATTTACTCTCATCTTTCAACTCCAGCTATTACAGCCCGCCTCACACTCTTTGGTGTGTGAAAGTGCACAAGGCATTTTCACATGAGACTAGCTGAGCACTTTTCACAGCTAACCTTTCATATATGTACTATATACCAGGAGATTTTCTGCTCAAAGTCTAGTTTGATCAATTTGGATATCTACTTTTTCATCCGTGTTACGTGTTGAAAACATCAGTGCTGCAGGATTTTCCAAATGTTCCCACACACTTTGACCTCTTCCAGTTTGAAATTTCAAATTGCTCTCTGGAAACTTGCAAAAGGCAGTAACACAGAATAATTATAATGGTATTCCTTCATTCCTTGAAGGATAGCATATCACATATCAGTTGTAGATGTATATTCAGTGATTACTTTCCAAGTGTTTCATTAAAATCCACCCTGTGGTTCTTAAGATATTTTGCTAACAGGCAAACATGGTTGACTCCAGCAGTTAACGCAAATGTTTTAAGCAAAGATCTTTCACAATGAGTAGGAATTGGAGTATGTGTTGTAAATGGCTTTCAGCTACTACCACACCAAATTTTAGTACAATATTTGTAAAACTGACTGAATTATGGTTATTTTTGTGTTTGTTAAGTTCAAGCTGCTGTAGCGATCCTCTTGAATTGGATTGGTTCCAAAAAAATCAGTTGTAGATGTGCATCCATTGATCCTAAAAGTTTTATTAAAATTAGTTTTGTGAATGATGACATATTTTGCTTACAGACAGACTTGACTCAGAATAGTTTGTAACAAAATTCTTGTGCAGTCTGTTAGCGTTCAGAATCTGTGTTGGGGATCGGTCTCATTCAGTGTTTTTGAAGGTCAGTTGGCTGTGGCAGCTGTCTTGAATTGTGTTGACTCCAAAGGTTAATCAGCTGTAGATGTACATTCAATGATTACTTTCTGCAAGTTTCATTACATTTAATTCACTGAATCAGGAAGTATTTTTGGAACAGACAGACACATCAACACATGGACACACACATCAAAACACATATAAAAACATTATCTTTCATAAATATATAGGGAAATTAACCTACTGTCTAGAATGTACACACACAAAATCCCAGCTACTGTGAGTATTTGAGTATTTTTGTTCCATTAAAAAATACATGTACCCTTTTTGGATTTCGCACCGAATGAAACATAACAAAAGAAGAATTGCCAAGATAAACACTAAGCCTCTGTAGATGTGTCTACTAAAATTTTGCCTCAACTTAGGGAGAGAAATGAAAACTAGATAAGATGTGTGACAAAGATGCTGAATTTATTTTCTTTGGCTTAGAGTTTCTACGTCTTATCGAAAACTGGAGCACATCGTTACTTCTTAATGAAACTAAATATTGCAAAAGAATAAGTCGAATGAGTAGCACAAAACTTGAAAGTTTCACCTTCTTAGAGTTTGTATGTCATTTCACACATCCTAGTTTTTCTGTTTTGTTTTTTTTTTTTTTTGTCTTTGTTCAAACTGAAATGTTAATGGAATATTGAGTGGAGTGACAAACCAGCTGTTTTGCTCCATCAAGGCTAGATTTACTCTTCTGCCCCTTTCGCATTCAGTTTTTTGTATCCATTATCCCCTCCTCTTCAGTGCAACTCCTAGATAATTATAGACAAACAATACCAGTTTCTCTTGTCACTCTCTTTTTCATTTCTGTCCTCATTCTCTCTCTTTCAGGCTCTCCCTGCCTCAGAATCTCCTCCCCTGTGGGTTAATTATGATGTGTGTGGAGGGCAGGGACTAGTTTGTTTCCAGGGATGCTCTAATATGTCAGAGATGGCTCCCTCTGTACTCTAACGGACCAGTGAGGCTTTAGCTACGCCTGTGGCATTAGCTGTACAGTCTTTAATGATGAAGACAGGCTTTGTGTAGTCTTCTGGTTAGCTCAAAGAGTCCCTCTCTAGAGGACAAATCAGCCTGACTAATATCAACTTTGGAGAGGGAGCGTGAATCACTGAGGTTTAAGAAAAACTGATACAAAATTTAGACAAGCATAACGAGCGTTTCTTCGAAGGGAACATTTCTTTGGGTCTGTGCAGAAATGCTTGCAGCTATTCTGTAATGTTTTGATTTTTGTCTGGTTTTTGAGTTCATACTTTCTACCATGCTTCTTGCTGCTTTGATTAACACAAAAGAATGGGTTTATTCTGTAGCACATTTGCCTTTGTGATGGCTGAGCTTTCCTCCTCCAAAACTTTGTGACTTTCATATATAATCCATGCAGAATGCTGACTAAAGCTGAAGGTGGTAGCCTGCTGTTTGACTGTATGCTGCAAGCAGCAGCTTCTCACCACAGTAGGTGATATATCTTTCTTGCTTTTTTTTTTTTTTTTTTTGCCACAGCAGTGATGCTGTATTTATGGTAGAGCTTCCACTATTCTATATTTTCTTCCAATCCCATTCCTTTCAAAATGAAACTGGCATTCCGTGAAGGAATGCATATTGCACACCACTATGGATGTCAAAGATTTAAATTATGATCTTATGTTATTTGTTAGTGATCAGAGTGTGTGATGGGGATGACTCCCACCTATTACCTCAGCAGATTTTAGCTGAGGTATCTGTAAAACTGATTGAGTCATAGCCATATTTGTATGTATGTATGTATGTATGTATGTATGTATGTATGTATGTATTCACAGTGGTGGCCATCTTGAATCAGGCTGACTCTAAATATTAATCAGTTGTGGATGTACATCCAATTATGTTTTCTAAGAGTTTCATAAATGCTCATGCAGTGGTTCATGAGGTATTTTGCTAACAGACAGACAAATGTACACACACACACACATGAACAGCCACCCCCCCCACACACACACACACACAGGCAATTACATGATCACTCGCCTTTCATTGTAGCAGGCAACAATAAGAAGACATTTTGTTTCTTTGGGCATAAAACCCCAAGGACAGTGGCAGCCATACACGTGCTGCTGTAATTGTTAGAACTTTTCCTCAGTAAGATTAACCTTGGGCATTTTTTTTCCTTCTTTTTAGTGCAACCAACTGCTGGTTTCAGGATTCAATTTTTTCTTACTGTACACACATGCCTGTGCAGTTTAGTTTACCCAGGCATGTAAGGTCACGATTAAAATGTGCAACCCATCTATTCAGTAGCAGCAAAAGCAGTACGTGTACATCCATAGAAAATTTATGAAATTATCAATTTTAAAGAAGGGCCTTGTGAGGGAAATAAAAGCTAAAAGACATTTTATTTTGTTCTGTCTTTTTGGTAAAACATAAACAAGATTAGGTGCAAGTATTCAACGCCCTCTGTAAAAGCGTGCACTTTTTTGCCTTTGTCATGAATGTTTTACAATGACTGCGTGTTTTCCTCAAGGAGGTGAACTTGACCCACTTGGAGGAAAACCTTGCTTTCTTTAAAATCTTGAGTGGATTACGCGGAGTAGGAAAGGAGGAGGAAAGGGTGGGTTGGGAGGTGAAGGTACTGTGAGGTGAGACAAAGTTTGCACTCTGAGCATGGAGTCAAAAATCAGGTGTAGAGTTACATGTGTGTGTAGGGACTACATAAGTGTTGGACCCCGGTCTCCTCCTGCTCCCAGTCCTTGTACCTCCTCCCATCCTCCCACCTGGGGAGTGACAGATTGTAGGCTGTAACAGAAAGGAGAAATGGTTCAGAGGGGAGAAGATTGAGATGAGGAGGGGGTTGAGCGATTTATCGTGTGTTATCACAAGAGAGGAGAAATGTTTGAACTCCTGCTGCGAGTAAGATTGTCTTATATTGATGGCTTCATCCCAAAGAGTCCTCTCAGGTGTTTATCTCTTCTTACGCCATGTGTTGTTTCAGATATAAATCTATTTCTGATGATTTTTCACTCCGCAACACTTAATTGAAGTTTATGTTGCAAAAAGCAATCCACAAGTGCTTTTAAATTCCCCTCATTCACCACTTCATTTTCTCATGTGAAACAGACACACGATAAGATCTGTGATGAGCTGAGAGTTAGTCCGCTCTGTTATTATTTCTATTGGCCCCAGTGCATCTGTGGAAAGATGCAATGTTTTTTTTATTTTATTTTATTTATTTTTTTGTTTGTTTTGATAGATGATGCTTTCACTGAATCTAAGTTTTTCTCTCAATCATGAACTCCAGTCAAGACACAGGGAGAAGTGCAGAAGGAAAATAAGTGAGTGGTTGACCCTTCTGCGTAGAGGGGAGGCAACTTTTTGTCTGTGCTATCCTGGCTCTGAAGAAGAGAGCAGTGCCATCCCAACAATCCCTCTTTCTCCCTCTCTTTTTTTAAACTCCACCAGCTGTGTGAATTAAAAGAAAAGGCTGTCCCACAGTGCCTGGTCTGCAGTTCATATCTGTCGATACTCCACATTAGAATTCCACCAAGGTTTTCACTTAAAATGCAAAAGCCAGCCTTGCCCTCCAGATAAGAGGAGAACAGACACGGCAGCTCAAGATATTGTTCTTTTTAATGTTGTGGCGCTTTCAGTCAGGAAAAAAAGAGAAAAAAAATCTGCAGAAAATTAAATTCAGCTCTTGTGTGGACAAACCTTTCAGGACAGCAAACACCCCGATGAGTATATGCACTGAAAAGCACATACATAACACCCCTAATTCACAACACATAGAGATCAAGGAAATGCCACCAATAACCATTTCCAGTTCAAAACAGTTTGATGTCAATGGACCCTACAGACACAAATGTTTGAGATTGAAGTGTTCATTTTGAATCTTAGAGTAACTGCAGTACCATTTTTAACATTCTTTTGGGAGTAGTTCTAATATATTAAGCTTTCCTTAAAGGAATAAATATAGCCCACCTCCTTTCATGCCAGGGTTTTAAACTAAAATCATCTTATGACAAACAGTGTTGACTCTAACAATAAATGCCAAAGTTTTAGGTAAAGACACTGTGCAATGTGTAGCAACTGTAGTGTAGGAATTACATTTACTTGCTGTAATTGAGAATTAATTTTGTGTATTCCTCACTTTTTAAGTAATGAATTCATTCTGTATGTTGACTTTTTCTTGAGTATGTTTTTATTTTAAGTTTGGTGCTTAGTTACATTTACAATCCCATCATTTACTGAATAAAAAAAGTGAATGTAATTTAATTTACATATGAACATGCAAATTACCATCAGAAGTTGAAAAAGAAACAAAGCACACAGTAAGCTCCTGCAGTGAATGAATGTGTTCCTTACCAGTCAGCCGGCATATGAACTGGCTAGAAGTAATGATGAGGCGCTAAGAAGTTTGACTTTAAATAAAACCATAAAGATTGTGTACAAACTCTGCCCACTTAACACGACACGTGGAGTGGAGTGAAACTCAGCAGACATGCACTTTTCTGCACATCACCTGTTAACTGACAGGCAGCTAAACCTCCACCCCAACTTCTGCTGAAGCTGAACTAAAGATAATAAAATAAACTCCTGGAACTCCTGGTCACCATGTTTAAGAAAAACTCTGGCTCCAAGTTAAAGGAAGGAACCTGCTTTACTCTGCTGTTAGGTGTTAGCTCAGTGACACTCAGACCTGCAGCCTGTGGTGGTGAGTTTAAAACACATTTCTTTGTTTTGTAAGGTAAAACAAGTATTCATAGTTTTATAAGAGGCTTTGTGAAAATTAGTTAAACAACAGTGCCTGATACTGCTAAATCCCAAACTCATGTTTGAAAACATGTCAGAGGATTAATAAGTGGACAGGACCTGGTCTATTTAAAACATACACCCTGATGAAAATAATATTACATTTACTGATGATAAATAGAAAATATTTCTTTGTTTGATAATTGTAATTCCAGTCTCTTTATGGCAGCAGACCTGCTACATTTATACATCAGTTGATTATTCACTCCATGGCAAGATTTTTTCAGCTCAACAAAGTGAGGTTAAAAGCTATTGTGTACAATAAAATCATGTGATTGTCTATATATTTTACAAAGTTATATATTTTTTTGTAGTTGTACAGAATATCTCAGGATATGCTCTACCTGCAGTATGACCCAGTGACCTTTCTCAGATGCCAGATGAAGGGCTTGTTCAGCTACACCCTCCTGGCCTTGACCCAGAGACACATTGTGGAAGTTGTTGTTGTCGAATGTATATCCCAGCTTCTTCCCTGGAAGTCAAATAAGACACATTTTCTAACATTTATATACAGTATAAAAAACATTACATTAGATTGATATATTACATTTTGACATATGAGCTCAACTGTGACTCTGAGAAGTGCTATGACTTGTTAACCATAATGACTAAAGGCTGTATAGCTAACAGTGTTCAAATGGAAAGTTATACTGAAACATATTTTAATGAATAGTGATTGCCTCTTTCAGTACTAGTGTTGAGATGTGAGGATATAAAAAAGAAACCAGCTGTTTTGTCCAAGGTCTTTAAATCAGGAAAATACAACATCAGATGTACCTGTGACATAATAAACACTTGTGACTTTACTGAAGATAAATCGGAATGCAGTAGTATTGTGTGAAAATGCAATTTACCGTCACTGCTTGATACACCTTAAAAGGAAAGGCTTTTATTTTGTTCTGCTATTCTTAATAGGGGTGAGAGAAGTAGAAGTGATCAAGGTAGGTAAAAAGCTGTCAGTGGCAGGATTCAAGGAGAGAGCAAGATTAGCTTGGGGATGCTGAATGCAGTAGGATGTTGTGGTATGCACACCTCTTCAATGTCACACGAGGACCATACCAACTCCTGTGGCATACTTAGGTGTTGGTTCCAAATTTTAAAATTGGGTAATGGAGAGTTTGTTCCAGTTGTTGGGGATCACATTGTCCAGCCTCCTGGTCAAACCTCAAAATCAAGAGGATCATTGTGGCTTTCACCATTGAACAGCGAACCAGATGAAAGAGTTGCTGAATGTGTCATGCAAGTTTTATAGATCTGGACAAGGCTTGTGACAGTTTCCCTGGAGGCATTTTGTGGAGGGTACAGCAGAACAACGGGGTGCTAGTGTCACTTTTAAGAGCTATTTAGTCCCTATATAACCAAAATTCTGTGTCCAAATTCTCAGCACAAAAGTCAAGCTTGCTCCTGGTATGAGTTGAACCTTGCCAGGTCTGGTCCTTATCTTTGATCCTGTTTGTGATGTTCATAGATGGAATTTCAAGGCGCAGTTGTAAGGAATGGGTGTCTGGTTTGGGTCTCATTTCTGGTTTTTGCAGTCGATGTGGTTTTCCTGATGTCTTCAAGCTATGACCTCTAGCGTGCATTGGAGTGGCTCAGTCTAAGAGATAGGGTGAGTAGCTTTTGCATCTGAGGGAGCTCAGAGTAGAACTGCTGCTCCTCCAAATTGAAAGGAGTCAGTTAAGGTGGTTTGGGAATTCAATTAGGATGCCTTCCTCTGGAGGTTTTCTGGGCACAACCCCACTGGGAGGAGACCATGGGGTAGACTCAGAACCCACTGGAGGGATTATCCTTACTGGCCTAGCAATGTCTTGGAATCCTCCAGGAGGCACTGGAGAGTGTTGCTGGGGAGGAGGATGTTTCCCTCCTGGACCTGTTACTTCTGCAACTTGACCTCAGATAAGCAGAAGAAAATGGAATAGTTGCATGAAGAAATTCTTTGTATGTTTGCATGATTACAGAAAAACTTGCAGTGTGCAATAATTGTGTAATAGTGCAGAGACAATATCAACTGTAAATAACCCACATTTTCCTCACTTTCTCTTCTGTCATCACTATCATCTAAACGAGGTGAGAGTGGCCAGTGAGAGTGCATTGGACTGACCAAATATATCATTCTTATGCAGAACATGTATGTATCGTACTTGAAATATATGTAATGGTCTATGACTTATTGCAGTCCAAGAAGTCCTTTTGCGATATTGATATTGTGCTCACTGATTTGTGAAGACGATACATTTTTAGATGTTTTGCAGCAATTTTTAGTAGTCGTAACCGTCTAAAATCAGGAGTCTAAATGTTTTCCTTTTTAAGCAGCAAGTAGGAAATGTGAAAGACAAACCAGAGTTACTGAAACATGGAGCCGCCAGAAAAGTAATCTTATTTGCATCTACAGCAGCTCACACCTGTTTGACAATGCTTAGCAAAAAACAAAAACAGCATATCAGCACAAACACCTCATACCGACTGTCTAGCACAGTGGTGGAGGGCTGATGATTTGAGCTTGTTTCGCAGCCACAGGATCATTGAATCCACCAAGACCTCCTTTAGAGTCAAATGTGAGACCATCTGTCTGACAGCTGAAGCTTGGATAAAATTGGGTCAGGATGCTACAGAACAATGATCCCAAACACAGAAGGTAATCTACAACAGAACAGCTGGAAAAGAAAAGAATCAAGGAGTTGCAATGATCCAGTCAAAGTCCAGACCTCAACCTGATTGAAATGTTGTGATGGGATGTTAAGAGAGCTGTGCAGAAAAAAAAAATGTCTTCAAACCTCAACAAACTGAATCAACGTTGTAAAGAAGGGTTGGCCAAAAGTTCTCCACAACCACTTGAGATACTGTTTTTAAAGAATGCAATATGTTTTTGATTCATGTTGTCTTTTTCTAATTTTAAGACTTTTTGTGGCCCAACTGAATTTTTATTATGTAGTGAACAAAATTATTAAAATCCATAAATCTTCCTCTAGTTTTATTAGTTGATTCAACACAGAGATGTACCTAATCATATTCTATCTGTGTTACAACAAAACAGACAGATCAACCTAATCCTAGACACTGTGTACATTAAAATATCTCTATGACCATATTGACCTCAATGTCAAGACTTAGCAAATAGTGAGGGTTTGTCTCCTGCAGAGCATGCTAAATCCCATCACCTATCTAATAAGAATCTAATTGTGCTTTAATACAGATGATAAAAGCCAATAATGAAACAATCCCCCGGTTTTTGGTTCAGGCAGCTGCTGCTCATCAGCACTTCTGCAGTAGAAACTGGGTCCTCAGAGCTTTAATTTCACTGAGTATGCTTAAAGAAAAGCCGTAGATAATCAATAATCACACCCCTCTCAAGCAGTTCAAGAAATATTGCTCTCACTTATGTTAGGAGAAGCTCGTGCTTTTTACATAGCAGCCAGACTCTGTGGCTGATTTACCCACCTGATGCTTAAAGACACTTGTGACTATTGGTTTAATCTGGACAATAACGGCATTTAATTGTCATGGAGAATTTAATCTTTTATCTAAATTAATTTCTGAGGACCTTCAGACTGAAACAAAGTCAAACCAAATAATGTAAACAGTAAATCAAATGAATTACTTGAATATATTGACACTTGAAATTGCACAAAGACTTGGTCTCTGTGTTGGAGACCCTGTAGGGACTTCTTTGTTCCAGTAAGCTGATCCAATCTCTGCTCTCTGAATATTTCATAGAACCAACTTCAAATACCCACAGACTGAATTATTTGGCAACAGATTCAAAGTGTCAGGCTGTGATGGTCCCCTGTTTCAGGTCAGAACAAAAGCCTGAACTGTTTTTGAAAAGAATAAATAAAAAAAAAAAAGGAAACAATCCAAACAACATGTTCTGCTGCCACATACTTTATTCAAACAGGAATGTAAAATAACTGTCAAACCAATGACATTTACTTTCTGCTGCCCCGAACACACCATTAGTGTCGTTTCATATATTTATGACCTTTAGTATAATCCTCTTAATCTACCCAGAGAGTGTTGAGTGTTGGCAGTGATAGTTGATTTCACAGCAGAGGCTGTTGTTCTGCCTGATACACCTGAACAGTGGGGAAGAAATCATTCATGCACATAAAAAAAAACCAACAACAAACAAAACATGTTTCTTCCTTCAACATGAAGCAACAGTTCAAACAATATGAAGTGGGATTCTGTGTTTAAGGTTATGAACAGTTAACAGGTTGGAGACATAAAGTTTAATTCTGATCAAATTTTCATAGCAATTCATGCACATACTATTTTATCAACCTTCACATTGCTGCCAGTTTCACATTAGACAGTTGTTTTAGAGGAAATATTATACCATTCCTGCAGGAAGGGCACCATGCAGCACAGGAAGTACCAGACAGCTACTGCTGCTATTTGTGTTTGCCGAAAAACCAGAAAAAAAGACCATGTAATATACTGATTATATATACTGAGCATTCTTTAAAGGAATGCATATTGCATGATGCCTTTTATGCAAAGAGTTTTAGAATAAGATCATCTTATGATGAGAAGGCATGATCTTATAGATGTTTTGGTCAAACCATAAAAAAATGTTATATGGGACCTCATGTGATATTGTAAAAGTGGTTGTGCTTAAAGTTTGTGTTGAAGATCTGTCAAATCTACTACCACACCAAGTTTTAGCTCAATATCTGGAAATATGACTGAGTTACAGCTACTTTTGTCTTGGTTAAGGTTGATTAGCTGTATTGGCTATCTCAAATTCAGTTGACTTCAAAAACTAATGAGTTGTAGATGTACATACAATAAGTACTTTTTTAAAGTTTGATTAAAATCTGTCCAGTGCTTTATGATATATTTTGCTGACAGACAGGCAAATGAACATATAGTGTTCAAATGAACCACAATGACATTTTTAAGATGGCAGCACTTTGTTCTTGGTCTTATTTGGAGTACCTGTTGGCTTGTCAATCTCCATTTTACAGCAGGTAAGATATTAACTGTTTCCTAACTTTTTCACAAAACCTCCCTTCAACAGGTCTGATCTATTCCTTTAACAAAATTACATAAATGACAAAAGGCTGACATGCCTGCTTCAATAAAAAATTACATAAATGACAAAAGGCTGACATGCCTGCTTCAATAAACGTGCAGAACTCACTTTAAGGTAGAATTATTTTTGCCTCATTAAAGGTAAAACAAGTAAAAGCATTACCATGTTTCTCCACATCCTTCAAAGGATCCACTCCAGGAGAGAGGATGAAGAACATGGGCGTAGCTGCTCCTGACTCTTCAAAGGAGACAGCAAAGTCCAGTGATCTGCCAATCACATACTTGTTTCCAAGTTTTTCTTCGACAAAGTCTCTGTGGGGAAGATAAGGACTCAGTTCTCCTCGAGGCTGTTTTTTATTGTCTGTAACCAACAAACTGAATAACTTTACATTAGGTGTTTAAAAAACTGTTTTTTTATTATCATTTTTGAATTAAATCTAGGATTTCTTTTTATTTATCTTGCTTTGTTAATTATTAATATAATTACTACAAATACAACTTTAAATAAATGCTTCTACCTTTAACCATTTTGGACACATAATGGTGTCAGAATTTGGATGTTTTGAGTTGTTATTTGGTCTTCTGTATTTTTTTTATTTTTATGAAAATCAAATACAGAAGACTGATTTTATTTTCATAGAAAAATACAGACCAAACAACAACTCAAAACACCCAAATCCTGACAAAAGGCTGCTAATAAGTGTTCTGGCAAGCATGGTTCTCCCATTTCTTATAAATGAATATTAAGCTCACACAATACATAAACCTTATAGACAGCCTATAATGTGGAGCAGCTCAGAGAACATTATGTAGGACTTTAAAAGGTCCAGTTGTAAATTCTTTTTTTTCCTCTAAATTTTTT
>JAOXNZ010000030.1:11436998-11449753 GCA_028566095.1 Kryptolebias brasiliensis
CTCACACAGAAAGAAAAAGATTTACAAGACCTACAACAATTATCTAGCTGTATTCTACATATTTGAAAAGGTGTAGAAGTAAACCAGTTTAAAAACACAATCCTAGTTTGCTTCTGAATAACGTAACTCTACTTTATTCTCCATTTTAATATCAAAACTACATTAAACAAAAGTGTGATATCTTTTTTTTGAAAGAAAAGGCTAAATTTAGCAAAACATGTAAGAGTTAGAGGTGAAATGTTAGTTACCTTTCACAAAAGGTGTGCAGACAGGGCAGGACCTTGGGGTTATGGTAGTGATCCAGACAGATGCTACAAACCAGGAACTGCTTGTCTATCTGACGCACCACAGGGCTGGCGCTGCCGGCCTCACGCTTGGCCATGGCAGTGGACATTTAAAGCCACACGCAACGACAGCAGTTAACCTGCAAAGAGATAAAAATAAAAATGAAACACGCTTGCATCTCAGCTCAGCTTTTCGAGTCACCGTTAAAGCTGCAACTGCTTGGCAAACGCCTTTCCTGTGGTACCAGGAACCAGAGAAAACAAAGCCTGTGTAATTCCAAGATCAGCAGAAAAACATGTTCTTTGTTATACTCTTATTTCTAGGTTAAACCCAGAAATAACTTAATTTGAGAGTGAGCTAAAAGAGGCGTGCAGGAGTCCTATGTATGATCATTTGTCAGGCTTTGTCAGGCTTTGTTTTTTTTGTTTTTTTTACATCTTTAGAAAAAGAAATGCTCATTATTTAGCTTACGTACTGGTTGTGGTAGAAAGGTCTCATTTAAGAGAGAGCTGGAGAAAACAGTAGTAGGAAACTGAAAGCTAAACTGCCTTGAGGATAATAATTAGTAAGGCTTTAGATTGCCTTGCATGTTACTTCAAGTTGCAGGCACATTGAGTAAAACAGCTTTTCCCAATTGCAGTAAACACAGCCAGCAGCTGAAATGTAATCCAGGCACTGGAGCATGTTCAGAATGGCCCACATTAAAGGACAGCAACACGATGTACAAACCCAGGGAGAGCTGTTCCAAGTAATCTCCTTCGTATCTTAAAGAGACGAAAAGGCACCTAACATGCTCACAACGGTGAGCATTCAATTTGCATTAACACCATTGTGCTTTGGACAGAAGACAGAATGTGACATTGTTTCCTTGTCTTTGAGCTCGTCATTCACAGCGAGTTACATAACATGAGTTTTATGCTTTGGAGAAATTCGCCGTCATCACTTACTATTTATACAAACTGGGATTTTACAATCATAAACAATGTGTACACTAAAACTGAAAACGGAGATTTTTCTTTTTTTACAGCTTGTAAAGAGAGTTGAAATTTTTGGAACAGTGGAAAATGTATGTTTTCATTGATTAAAATGAAAAAAACGTGGAAAATATCTTAGACTGTTACTGGCCATTTTGGCAGAAATAACTCATTTCAGATGTTTTGTCTATAAGTTTTTGATGTGGCAATTGTATGCTGAGTTTTTCCAAACTTTCTTAAGCTATACATATATTTAAAGATTTTCCTGCATTGCCACATTTCATTTCGACTGGATTTAAAACTGTTCTTTCATGCTGTCCCTCCCTAACGTCCATCGCTTTTACTTGAGACATTTTTAAGTGGATTTATGAGTGTACAAAAAGTGATCAAATTCTGTTGGAAGAACATTTGCTTTCAAAGTCAAGTCTATGGATTCTGCTTAGCCCACAAGGGATCAAAGCAGCCCCAAACCATAATACATCCACCGTCGCCATAAATCTTTTTAATCCAAAATGTCTGATCTTTTCCTATCTGTGACCAGCTGAATGTTATAAAGTTGTGTGACGATACTGAATAAATATGACTGAGGAACTTAAAAAGATCATTTTTGTGATTGCTTTGAGTGCCAATACTAGACAAATCTGCAATTGTTTCATAGGTTTCCCACTATTTGACAATTTTCCTCACAGTAAACTTGGCTATTTTAAATAATTTAAAATCTTTTGTAACCTAATTGCAAACTCCAAGGCATTCGCTGCCATTTTTATAACCTTACAAGAACTCCATCTCCAGTATCTAAGCCTAATAACACCAAAGACTTAAACTGCAAAGATAACACCTGAGCCAGGACATCAGAGAGCTTAAATAAGTTTGAGTTCTCTTGTTTTCCAATAAAATTCCTCTTACTGGCAATCTGTAAGCTCTTTTACTAATTTGGATACATGTAAGTGGATGCTTACTAAATTAAATAACTAATAAAAATAACAATAAAGATAGAATTTTATTCATAGTTTACTGAATAATATTTAAGAACATCCACAGTTTGAAATACAAAAAGTGCTCCTTTTTTCAAATGTGCCAATAGCTTTGTACTGTGCATGACTGCATATGTCTTTTGCATAAAATCCTGGAAGAGTGGTACACTGTTTGATTTGTAAGTTTAATGTCTGAAATATTTGCGCTGATTTATAGCTAAATTTAGGCCCGTTTGATATACTGTAAAGACATATAGGAAATCAAGGAAAACACAAAAAGAAACAGCAGCAAACCTCTGTGAGAAGGTCATCGGATTAGAGGAGGAGCAAGCCTTACGCAATCTCATCTCATCCATTATAATAAATAAATAAAAAAATACAGCTGCAGTGCCGGATGTTCTGCCTGGTAACGCAAACCAGTCGGACCTACACGTGGCCTACATCTGTGCAAACCCAACCTACTGTATATGAAACAATTCAAATGACAGAAAAGATTTTTGTAAAACATCTAGTCTGTAACTAAAATCAGAAAATGCCATTTAAAAAAACTCCTCCAGTAATAAAACAGCAGTAATGCCATGAACAGCTTCAACTGTCACAGTTTCTATTTCTGTGATGCTGAGTGGGTCCAGTAAGGCAGTTCAGCCACATTTTCTCAGTAGGTCAACATATGTATTATTCATGAGTCAGACACAGACGTGCGCTCATTTGCACTCGCAAAGCAAACAGCAGTTTGTCTCTGAAACAAACATGTTTTAGGAAATAAAGATTTGTTAAAAAATAAAGATCTCTATGGTTGAAAACTTGCAAGGACAAACACATTCGTACACATAGACACTGACAATCAGCCCCCCCCCCCCACACGCACACACACACTGGTCTCTCTTCCTGTCTGCACATCTGTCCATGCTGGATCTAGTGCAGCTCTCAATCCCCTAAATCCCATCTCTGCTCATGTCCCATTGTTACCCACATGCACACACACACACACACACACAAAATCACAAACATACAGTCAGGGTGATTAAGAGCTGAGCAGTATCTTTCTAGTCTTTGCAGAAACGATCCAATGACATGAAGTTGTTAAAGTGGGGGTGTAAAGGTCGTGTCCTAAGCTGCCAACCATGAGAACAACATGCCACATTTCCACTCTGCTTGGGGACCTTCAGGGCATCTGACGGAAATTATTTCTGGTAAGTATCTTATGTTTTGTCGTAATCTATGTTCATATGCATTGTTGTGTTTGTTGCTTTAAGCTAGCATTAAGGAGGATCTTAATGTTGCTTCTAAAATTCCGATAAAAGAAGACTGGATGTCTCTCAATATAAAGACCATGTTTCAGAGCGTTTCTTACATCTTTCTGTCTTTCTGTCTGTACAGCTATTCACCTCCGCTGATATCATCTGTAATAAAGGCTGGCTAAGTTTAGACACGTGGTGGGAAGGCAAAGAGGTAATGACAGCAAAACTAAAATAAGACCGCTGGTCTCAGGACTGCTGGAGAGTGAGGTAGCTGAGGTTTGTTTGGACTGTTAATGATTTTGTTTATAACAACTTGACAGTAGTTGAGATGCATCTAAATGAGTTTGTACACACCTGTCCTGTAAAGGTACATGATGGGCTGCTTATAATTTCCCCAGCTGAAAAGCTGAAAAATATGAAACTTGAGCTACGAGACAATGCCTCCCAAAGCAAAGTGTGAACACCACAGACATTTCATTAACACTATCCCTACACCGTAAATACTGGAACGACAAGGATCATTTTTCTGTAACGGGGTGGAGACACCAAATAAAATTAAAGGGTCTTAAAAGAGTTTTAAACTAAGATCATCTTATGATAAGAAATGAAAGAGTTGTAGCCATTTTGGTCAAACCTTCAGTACATGTTGTGAATAACTGTCAGCTACTGCCACACCAAATTTTAGCTCAATATCTGTAATTTTTGTGTTTGCTAAACTTGCTTTGCTGTTGCGGCCATCTTAAATCCAACTGACTTCAGAAGTTAAACTAGTTGTAGATGTTCATCAAGCGATTACTTTCTAAAAGTTTAAATAAAATCCGTTCAGTGGTGAATGAGAGATTTTGCTAACAGTAGGAACAGACACAAAAACACAGGAAAAAACATTATTACTCTGCCTTCATCTTTTTTGGCAGGCAATTAAAAACAACAAAGATTCAGAAAAAAAAGCAGGATTGCTGAAAGATAAGCTGAAACTTAACAATTCAGCAAGACAATGACAAATCACTCCAGAAACCTAAATAATGGCAATGAACACCTGTCCATCCTAGACTAAGCTTTAAAATTTCTGCCAGAAACCCCACAAGAAAGCTCACAATACACAGACAAATAAAATGTGCCCAAGATGATTTAAGGCTGACATAAACACCAAACGTCATTAAACCAAGGGTGTTAGGGAAATGGCGCATTTTGTTGCTTTTATTTTAATCCATTTATATTTTTGCAAACACGTTTTTAAAAAAAAACTAAAAAAAAAACCTGTATAAACCAATTTTTGTTTTGCGGAGGATTGTGTGCAGATTGATGAGAAAAAAAAAAAGTGAACTGACTACATTTTAGGTTAATCTCTTCTGTGTCGGTGAGAGAGAAGGCTAATCTCAGAAATGTCATTTTCACGTCAACTTCCACTTGAAATCTTTAGCTTGTGTATAAAAGGCTTAAGTCAAAAGCTCTAACATCTTCAAGTTTTATCAGACAACTGGTAGAGCTTTAGAAGGGATACAAAGTGCAAACACACACAGGAAACAGCCATGCATGCATGTCTTTAGTACAGTTAGCAGACTGTGTTTTGATCTGTCCTCATATTCCTTCATGCTCACTTGAACTGCTAACTGGGGCATGATTTGCTCTTAAGCAACCATGATGAGTTGACTGACAGGCTTTAAAGTGAATGAAGGTGTGCAGATTTGAATTTAGAGGCAGAGGGGGTAAAATAAGACTAAGTTCTTACAGGACTGCAGGAAGCTTTTGATTTTGATAATGTATTTATGAAAAGACTCATCTTGCAGGCAGCTGTCAGCTAATACCATAAAAAATGAAAAGTGTTTTAATTCCTCCGTGGTTGTAACTGCACACATTAAAACCGAATTAATGTGGCTGGTGACCTCAGTCAAGGTAGTTTTCCAACATTCTGAGGGTTATAGCATTTGCAATTCGACTGTGTGTTGAGGTGAACGACGTGTCCAGCAGGGATTTTTGTGTGACAAAAACCTAAAATCCAGACAAACAATGATTCTATTCACTGTCAGCTCGACAGAAAACAAAGGTAAATCATTTTCAGTTTGAGAACTGAAATCTCTGCTTTTGTTTTTATGGTAGAATAGATCCTAAAATTATTTCATGCATAAATATAACAAAGGAAAGAAGTTATACCTCAACAAGGCAAGTAAAATGTACATGCAGAATAAATGCAGTTACAGTAGCTTTCTTTCTGTTTCTGTTCATTTTGCTGCACCTGTAGAGCTCCAACATATGTGTGCTGACGGCCTGTACCAACACACACGTCACTGCGGAGGCTGTGAAGTCACAGATACCAAGTCAAACAAACAGAGCTGTTAAAGAATCTACCTACTGTCAGTACAGTGAAGAACATCAGCCTCGAAGGCTTCATGGCTGCTCTGAGTTTCCCTGAAGAACCAACACGCTTCCCGACTCACACAGAAACGCCCACTCTCATCTCCCCCTTTAGTCCTGCTGACCCTCTTCCTTTTCCTGTTCTTGCTCTTCCCATTTCCATGTAGAAATGCACACTATCACACACTGAAAAAGGCAGATGACAACAGAGGGTGGGGCTGAAAATGAAAAAGGTCCTCCTACTGTCAGAGCTGTACACAAGCAGGAGCTGACCGGATCTCCTCCTACTGCTGCGCCCTGATTGGCTGGGAAACTTAAACCAGCAGGGATGACAGATTGCATCATAGACCAACAATTTGGGTTGGCAAGAGGGAGGGAGAGGAGAAGACTGAAAGAGACAAAACCTGTCAAGAAAACAATCTTGAAACCCATGCGAACGCAGAACTTGCAGCCTTATAATAAGGTTAACATTGTTCATATTTTAAAATATAATAATTGGACAGGCACAGACTGGGATCTTGAAGGAAGTGTGCTCCAAAATGTTACCAATTTACACTCAAATTTGGCAGTTTGGAAAGAAATGCATCATTACTTATTAAAACAAGAGACACAAAAGCACACAAGTCAAAGCCTGCGAAACTAGTTATATAATTAAGCATGTTGCCTTTCAACAAAACTTGAAATGTGAGTTTGGGACATCTGACTATCAAACTGAAGAAAAGCACCGACGGCAGCACAAAAAGAGGCACATCACTGTGAAATGAAGTCTAATATCTTGCTGCAGGATCTTTGCAGTCAACACTTTAAGCACTCCATTTGTATGTTGTGATCAGAGTATCATCTGGAGTAAAAAGTGACAATTTTCTGAAAAATAAAAAATCTCATTTATTTGTAGTTAATCTGAGCAGACAGAGTCCAGTTAGTTTTCTCCTCCCACAGCTCCGCTTCCTTCTGTGTCCTCCCACACTTTTCCAAAATACCATTGCTGGAAACTCACAGACCAGAAAGCTGGGGTGGGTGTCACAGGAAGTCAGGGGGAAGAGGATGAAGAAACCACTGAGAGAATGTTGTATCAGTGGCTATCTGCAGAGATTATATGGAGATTAACCATGATGGAAACAGCTTCAGGTATTTTCACACAGTGCCATAACAATTTTTAAATTATTCTGGTACTCATTGCAAAGTATGAGATCAAACACCAAAAAGGTTATCCTGAAATACATGGAAAGGAGCTTTATCAGATATATGATATTCAGTTCTGAAATGCAGGTATGCACTCAATGTAAACAAAGTGCTCAGCAGAATCTGCTGAAAACCATGTGGAAGCTTGAGTCACATGCTTGACCTACATTAGGCTGACCCTAGTCAATGTAGATAAACAAAGATGGTGGAACTGAACAAGTGTAGAATCTAACTGCTACGAACACATTAACCATTGATACCGCAGTTTATTACTTCAGCATTCTTTTGTTGACCAGTTTTCATGACTTTGCAATGAGTAACTTTAAACAAATATTTGAAAAGCTTGCTGAACTTGGCAGCAGTTTGAATATCTAAGGGCCGTTCTAAACTTTAAAAGATTGTGATTTTTAGAATATGAACATTACGAGTGGACAATGAGAAATTTATCAAGGCTCTCACAGGGCGGTCCACGCCTACACTTGTAGTCCGTGCACATTCTGATAAGTGTCCCACAGATTTATGGGCATGTTGCAAAGGGAATGCACTGAAATACACTTTATAACAAGACTGTAGCTGCTAGTGGCTTCATTCTCAGGGAGGCAGGAAACATAGCAACCAAGAGTGTTTACACAAGTTTTCACAAGACGATATGTACACACCAAACACTGAAAGGGATCATCCCAAAGTTCTGCAAGCTTTATGCTCTTGCACTGTGTTCAGTCCCCAGCAACGAGAAGAAAGAAAAAAAACTAGTTAGAAATCTACTGCAGCTGTGTTATTATTTTTTTCCTTCTTGGCATTGTTCCCTGAACCACTGCCCCACATCTCCCCCTGCAGCTGAGCAACAACCACACACCATCACACCTTGGCTGCAACGGAACAAAATGTTTAGAAGCAGTGATGTTTGCCAAAGAGGCGCTACTATGTAGTGATGAGCTCTGGATTTTGGCTCAGAACCCTTTTCCTTTGTGGCGTTTTCATATACTGTAAAATATGGACATGCAAATGTAGTCTCACCAAAAATTTGAAAGAGATGTCATTTTTTCTTCTTCATTCTTTCTTTCTACTAGAAAACCTACAACGAAAAGTAATAGTAACATTTTTTTGAAGCGTAACAGTTTTTATTTGGTGCATTTGTTTTTCTGAGGCCTTTGCTTTAATATATTTTAACGTCTTGCAGACTGCACAAACTGTCAAATAGGAAGTTAGGGGTGCTGTTGCACATGCTTGCAGCTAATATTGTGCCTTCCTCTGAAATCTACCTCCATTAAAAAATTGATTTCATTCATCCTGTGCTCCTGTTTTAAATATAAAATAGATCAAATCCAACCGGCTTTACATGAGAAGCACATTTTGAGGACTATGAAGGAAAATAATACTCAGAAAAAGAAGAAGAAAAAGTGACGATGAGAAAAACAATTGTCTACATCATCATAGAAAATGTACAAAAACACACATGTTTCTCTCTCTGTTGTTTTAAACCTTTCATTTGTCCTCATACAGAGACATGAAGACACAAACGCACACATACAGCTCAGAGGCAGCCCGCATGTAACCCTCATTAGCATGCTCAGCCAACTTCCATTCTCCTGCACGGTCCAGTCTTAAGCCACCACATACATATATTTCTATATTTAGAGCTATCAGTTCTCATCCCCTTCACACCACAGGCAGACACGTGCTCTGAACAGCACACGCTCTGAGAAAAAACACTGGATCCTCTCATAACCAGCAAAGAAATGAGTCAGAAACACTGAGAATGAACTCTGTGCATGCTAAATACTTAAATAGACCTGCAAGTTGTGTCCTAAATCTTTAATATATGTACTAACTAGCTTTCACATTCTATCATTTATTTAAGCAAGCTACCTATAGAAATAATATTCAAAAGCATGGGCTCTGTATTTTTAGCTACTTGTCAGTTTGTGTGATAATGTGTAAAGTCAATGAAAATAGAGCAAGTGGACCTGTACAGGTACTATTGATCAGGTTTAAGGAGGGAATTATCAGCACATGCCTTGAGCCTATGGCAGGTTGTTGCAACATATAATCAAACCACACTCTGATCTCAACTTTTTGAACTGTCAACAATGACATTTTATTATCCAGGATAAAATAAAGATAATAAAATGCATTCCTTCTAGTAGAAATCCCATTTTAAGGTTTCTACAACTACATTTTTGATAGGAAAAGTTAATTTTGAGATTTAAAATACAATACAAAAAAGGTTAACATGTTTAATATATAATGACAGGATATGTTGGGCAAATATCCACAACAAAGTAAAAAAATCTGATATCTAGCAGAGATTTCTTCTTATACCAACATTTCAGATATCTCAAACATAATTCTTTACAGGACAAATGATATATTTTCTTAGTTCATGTGAATTTGGCCTTTGTTGTTTTTCCAATCTACTGTAGAATGAACATATGAAAAGCAAAATCATTCTTACTGGGGGAAACTTGCATTTCTGATATCCACAATGTACGTTTGATTAGTCACAATCCTCATTTCATCTTAGTTCCCATCAAGATCTTAGACAAATAAACTATCTTTATAGAATTTTAGAGTCACTTAGATATATTGCTTGTCATTATTCCAGTTATTAGTGTCTGAAATTGCTTTTTAACTAGACAGAATATGAATATTTTGTATTCATATTCATTTCAAATACTTTTGTTGGATACTCAAAATTATATCAGAGATCTTTGAATATCTAAAATAAAATGTATGACTAATAGCAATGGGGCAGCAAAAATCCTATTTCTATGTTTATTCTAGACATAAAGAATGGACAATGGAAATCTGGAACTGAAAGCCACCCTCCATCATCTGTCTTTAGACTACATCAGCTTTCAGCCAAAACAGGTGAGAGTGTGATTTCTGTTCTGCGCCAAAAAACGTTTCTGATGTTCATCCATACAGTCTCTGTTTCTCTCATTGTTAGTCACAGAGACCTACATGAGCAGTATGAGAGCAGAGGAGTTAAATCTGATAGCGCCGCAGCTTTTAATGCACTGATGGTTTTGTTGCTGGTGGCACTAGAGTTAAATAACATCCTGGTAATTCCAGAAATGTAACCAAACATTTTAAATATGATGAGAAATAAGAACCCAGAGGTCTTTACACTTCAGAAACAAACCACAAACATTTTGTGCTTCTGCAACCACTGCAGTCCGTCAAGCAGTCCAGTGTGATGGAGACTCTCATCGTGAACAATGTCAAGACGAACAACAGACCAGCATCTAAACTGTGTGAAAAACACACACATGGCTGACATGCAAAAATAGAGCCCCCCTCATATCTCAGAAATAATTATGCAGACCCAGCGTCAGAAAACACTCTAGCTGCTTCAATCTCCTAAAATGAACCAAATATAACCAAAAATAAATGTCTTTTTGCTCCTATTTGAAATGAATTTTGAACATCAAACAACCTCACTTGACATTTCATTAGTCTTGCTTGAGTTTAGATAGAACATCAGCGCAAAATCTGAACAGAAAGTTACGCAAACCTGTAAAACACAGGAATACACAGAGATTTAGAAGTAAGATACACCCAAAGTGAATATTACACAACAAATGGGTTTTATTCCCTCATTTTTTTTTCCTTCCACTCGACTCTACCTCCCGTTCCCAGTGCAGAGAATTGTTTCAGTGAAATAAGAGCATGTGCCACGGGGTAGAGGAGCTGATCCTGAAATAATTTGTTTCTTTAAATAACTGAGGGAATATAAGCCTTGAGCTAAACTCAGTTAACACAAACAGAAAGTTCTATCGTAATAAAAATCCCAGCAACATTGATTCACATAAATGGAAGTATTTCAGACCTTTTTCGTTTTTTTTCATTTTGGGGAAGTTTAAATGTCTGACATAATAAGAATGATTCCAGAAAGAAAAGGTCAGCAGTTATGGCTTATGTAAGAGCCAAATGCACAAAAAAAGCACACTAAACGCAACCTAAAAACAAAAGAGCCATGGGCTTCTTTGCTCACATGTCCTTAAGTACAGACAAAAAGATCAACATCAAATACAGTGAACAATGGCAAGGAATGTATTTTTGAATTCTTAAGCTTTAAACAAGAAGTCACTCAATTATTAATGTGCGTTGCAGATACTTAACGTCATGAAACACTCCTTCAGTTGTGTGAAAAGATATTGCTACATTTGTTTGTTACACTGATAGATCAGAATATTTATAATTTGTTGAGTTTATTTAATCTCTGCCCATAAATCGGGATAGGCAGGAGGACTGTAGTGGTCATGATGGAAAGAACAGCAGGAAACTGGAATCTGTCAGGGCCTAAAAATCTCCATTTGAACATAAACACAAAACTCAATGCTCAAGAAACGCTCAGAAAGTAATCATTGGGTTGACATCTATCACAGATTAACTTTTGGATTCAGCCAAATTCAAGAGAGTCATCTTAGCCAACTGACCTTAGTAAACATAAAAATGACTTTAACCCTTCCAATTTTACAATTAAGATAAAATTTGTTGTGGTAGTAATAGAGTCATTCACAACACATTCTCTAAGCGCTAATAGATCATGCGAGGTCATGCAATATCGCATGAGATTAAGCATACATTTATAAATTAAAGGGCTAGCATTCCTTCAAAGTATGCTAGCCCTTCAATTTATAGATGTACTTTAAAGGACCGAATTGTCCTGAAGGTTGCTCATTTGTGATGCTAAGTGTCAACACCTGCCTTTATCTCCACATCGGCGTTGTGATGACATCAAGGCATTCAAACGGAGAGGGAGGCCTGACACGCTGCAGCACACATCTTTATTGTGTGTCGTCTTCTGGCAAGAGCGATGTTGTGCCACTTCTTTCCTGTCATCACACAGCGGGACTGACTGACATGAGCAGAGCTAAAATTATCAGCGTGTCAGATCTGAGACGGGCCGTGCAAGAATGTGTCACAGGAACCGCCTGTATCAACATATTGACTAATGGCTCTCACCCACATGAACGAACACAAAGAATTTCATGCCCATCGTGGTTATAGAAAGATGTGCATGGGAAACAAAAAGGGATTTTCCAAACATGACCCGTGTGTGCTTGCATGTCCTTGTTGCCTCATTGTGACAGCTTCTTTTTTAAAATAACAAATTGTAATAAAGAAGTCTTGCTTATGTATTTTAATTTGTCTTGTTCTTTTGTATCTTAAACACCTCTTATTTGTGTGAAAGGTCAGCAAAGCTTCAGTAACTACAGTCTGCAAGAGAGGTGGTTAGCATTTTCAATATGAGTGTGTTTCATGCACAGAAACAGTCCAATTCATATCACAATCTCAAAAAGACTCACAGTGTAAACAGCAATTTTTGATTACCTCAACCTGGATAAGGTACTAGAGTATTTAATATTCAACACACCAACACACACACACACACACACACACACACACACCAAAAACACACTCAGGTTTCTCAGCAGATGCTGTTAAACCTCGCAGGGATAATTATCCTGTACTAAGACTTAATTTAAAAACAGCCTTCTTTAGCTGCCACAAAGTTAAAAGTCAGATTCAATTAGTTTGATATGCACTTGTTTGATCGTGTGTCAAAAGTTTTTAAATAATCCTCTTCTCTGAAGAGGGACACAAATTAAAAACACCTACGCAAACTTCAGCTTGGACACAGCTGAGTGGAAGAGGAATGCCCAGACTGTTGCCCACAGTGACACAAGTAGCTGACCACAAAAGACAGTCAGCAGCTCACCTTTACACACACACACACA
>JAOXNZ010000030.1:11486815-11501222 GCA_028566095.1 Kryptolebias brasiliensis
CAGCTCTGCTGTCTGAATGTAGAATGAGGTTTTCTGGGGATCCAAGCAGATAGAAGGAAAGTAGTGATGTCATACAGGGATGTCATGGTGATTGTTTTTATTTAAGGTGCTGGTTGCTACAGTTTGAATAATAACTGGGTTCCATCAAAGAAAACAAAATGTAGGGAGATATTGATCCCCTACTGGATCCCAAGTTTTCAGCTACCATTTTGGGAATCATCCTGTTGGTGCTAAAATACTTTTCTGTATGTCAAACTCTGTTTGCTTAGGTATTTTTTATAGAATCAGCTAAAGCAATTGGAACTTATTGTGTCTCTGGGAAAAACTCCTAAAAACAAAGCACAGATAGATCCTATTTGAAACTGGTCACTTGCTAAATTGTCCTTTTTGTTATATGTAGACACAACACTGTTTTATCCTTTGAATTTAAGAACATGTTCATGCCTGAATGATTCATATCTTAGAGTTAGGTGACCTAACAAGCAAACTACAACAAAAATATTCCTCTATTAAAAACAGACAAGTACTAGAATGCAGATTAATAGAAAAAAGTAGCCAATGTCTAAAGAAAAACTTTGAAAGACCTTTAGAGGCCTGAAGAAGTATTGCAGGATGACTTTAAAGATTAAGCAAAAGTCCACCTTCTTGGAAACAAAAAAGCATTAGAATGACAAATGGCTCAATACTTTTGCACAATACTGCAACTGTATATGTTTTTAATAAGATTTTGAATAAAATAATTCATTTCCTCAATGAATGGTGCATAAAATATGTTTTTGCTGAAGATAAAGAACAAAGTGCTACAGTTCTGTCTGCTCAGGCACTCATTTATACTTTATGGAAAATTACAGTTTAAACCCATTCTTTCCTCCCTTGTGCGTCTGGAGATTATCATTGTGACAATCTGATGAAAGAAACAAAATAATATATAGTGTATGACCATGAGATCTGTGATTACTGATGGGCTGTGAAGTTTCAATCCACTATGCAGTCATTTTCAGGCACTCCAAGAGTTCTGGAGGAGGGAAATGAAAACCAGGAAAAGAACAAGAGTTTTATTAATGAATAAATAAGAAGTTGATTTAAGTGTGCAGCCAAAAGAAACTCTTGTGGGCTTTTTTTTTTGGAGGTGGTTGGAAATGCCATATGGGAACATTTTACTAATGCGAGTGTGCTTAAGTTTTCCAGCTGTTTTTTCCCCTCTTTTTAGTGCCATCACTACTTGTCCCAGTGAACATGGCGTTATGTTTACTACTATTACTACTACTACTACTACTTTATTAATAAAGCACTTTAAACAACAACAGCTCCGACAAAGTGCTGCATAGATAAAAATCAATACATACTCAAAACATGAAGAAGACAACAATATAAACAATGAAACGCTGTGACGGAAGTAAGAGCAACAGACTCAACGTGTGTTAAAAGCCAAAGAATAAAAATGTGTTTTAAGAAGAGTTTTAAAAGTGGACAATAAAGGGGCACTTCTAATATGTAACGGATAATCGTTCCATAATTTGGGAGCGGCAACACTTAAAGCTCTGTCACCCCTGAGGTTCAGTTTAGACCTCGGTACCTCCAGGAGCAGCTGATCATCTGACCTGAGGCAACGAGCGAGAGAATATGGGTGAAGCAGCTCAGAGAGGTAAGATGGGGCAAGACCATGTAAAGAATCTTAAAATGAACTCTAAAACGCACAGGCAGCCAGTGTAGAGAAGCCAGAATAGGAGTGATGTGCTCCCTTTTCCCAACTCCAGCTAAAAGCCGAGCAGCAGCGTTCTGGACCAACTGGAGACGCATGAGGGCGGACTGGCTGACTCCAAGGAAAAGAGCATTACAGTAATCAAGCCGAGTTGTAATGAAGGCATGAATTACTGTTTCAAAATGCTGTTTTAAAAGAATTGGTTAGAATTGGTTGAGTGCAGTTTCTTGTCTTCTTTTTTATCCTAAGAAAACATAAAGGCAGCTAAAATGTTTTATAGCTTGCAGACATCTAAACATTATAATCACACGCACTATAATTACCTAAAGTTGCTGCTACTGCATGTTTGGTGTTGTCCATTCAGACTATAACCTACAACTGTGGCAGTCCCACTCAAATTGTGCAGTCACCACAAATGTGTCTTGACTACGATAATGACTTATTTATTTTCTAGTTATTGTAGCTTTTTGAAAAAAGGACCTATTTTCTATTCTTGTGAAATTCAGTTATAGTTCTAAGTGTTTTCACATAAAACAGAATTATCTTTTAAAGAAAAACAATCTATTTAGAAGAAATGGACATAATTCCGTTCAGTTCAGTTTATTTAATTAGCACCAATTCACAGCATGAGTCATCTCAGTGTGCTGTACAAAAACAAACAAACAAGCAAGCGAAAAAGTCCAAATCATAAATTCAGTTTACTTCAAAACAAATCCAGATTAAAATTCAATTGCAACCAGTTCATTCTAATAATAACATAGTTATGAAATGTCAGTTAATAAAATGTTATCCATCCAAAGAAGTCAGCAGATTGTGTCCAGTCTTTACTTTGGTGCAGTCCTCCATCCTGAGCGGCACGCTGGTGACAGTGGAAAGGTGCAACTTTTTTTCAACAGGAAAAAAATCCTCCAACAGAATCAGGCTCAGGATAGGCGGCCACCTGCCTCAATCAGCTGGGGGTTGATGGGACACGAAGCCAGTAGCAGTGTGTCCAGGTGTAGTTCCTATGGGAAGAAAAACAAAGAAAAACACATCGTAATGACAGCTATATTTGCATGTGCAAACATGGAGAGTAGAGCTCGTAAAGACTGCGAGGAAATGTGGTCAGTTTGTTCTCCAGCAGTGTAAGCCTGAAGCAGCATAACTAAAGGATAGATCAGGAAACCAAAGGCTAACCCTAACTACAGGATTTATCAAAAAGGAAAGCTTTAAGCCTGGTCTTAAAAGTAGACAGGGTGTCAGCCTCATGGACAGAAACTGGAAGTTAGTTCCACAAGAGAGGAGCCTGATAACTGAAAGCTCCGCCTCCCATTCTGCTTACATTAACTCTAGGAACCACAACCAAACCTGCAGTCTGAGAGCGAAGTGCTCTGTTGGGAAAATATGAACAATAAGATCTTTAATATAAGATGGAGCTTGGTTGTTGAGAGCTTTGTATGTTAGAAGTAAGATTTTAAATTCTATTCTGAATTTGACAGGGAGCCAATGGAGGGAAGCTAAAATTGGAGAAATATTATCTCTCCTTCTAACTTGATATAAGACTATAAGACTACATTATCTACTTTTTGAAGGATTACCAGCTTACTGTATGTATAATAAAAACTTACAAATAGTTTTTATGACAACAAAACAAAGGAAGAGAAAACTTTTTTTCTCCACTGTTGTTTACTTTAAACTATTTTATTTTTGTACAAATGAGTAATTTCACTACATATTCAAGTAGCGTGTCCTGAAACACCCAGTTGCTTGTGGTCAGTCATTAGTCAAAAAAAAAAAAAAAAGAGTTATTTTCTTGGAAAAAGCATTAAAAAGTGCAGAGGAGGTATATTCCTACTTTTCTGCTAAATGTTGCTTGTAGAAAGTGATGGAGAAGTTTTTGATCTCTGTTAGTCAGTGACCATGTAAAATAAGAGTTTGGCTTCAAAGTGACTATTTACTGGAATTGGAAGGCTTTTGTCCTTACTCAGACATTAGTGTGCAGACTCACCTATTGACTCATAAAAACACATCGCTCAAATTTAGGAAAAAGTCTCATACAGACAGTTTTTCCACTAAGACTGAACATTTTGAACTCACAAGAGGTTTTAAAGTACATTATATGTGCAAGACAATTTTAGAGTACTGTTTTCCATCACTTTAAGCACAAATAATGGCCATGCGACTCTTTTTCTTCCCCAATATGTCCTCAGGGTGGCACCAAACACCAAATTTCAACCTGATCACTTTCACTATGTGTACAAAACAGACTGCAGATAAAAAACATGCCTTTACTCTCATTTAAAAAAAAAAACTGCTTAGAGTTTTTTTTCAACTCATTCTTGTTTTTCAGCATAAAGGAAAATGGTGATAATGATAACAAGTAGTTTTTGTGTGTTCTTCACATCCTTCTTTTTCAAACTTCATGTTTGCAAGTCTGCGAGTTTCTCAGCTTACTGTAAACATAACATTAAAAGAACACGCCAGTCAGCAACATGATGATGTATGTCCTCAAAGAAAACCACACTAACTTTGATTGTGTCTGTGCAGTTAATGAAGAATGTTGCTAATCTACTTGAAAAGTGTTTACACGATAAAACAGAGCTGGCCCTTTGCAAACAAGATGTGTTTGACCTCATTGTGGTTGTTTAACACTGAAGCTGCAAAAGCCTGATGATCGTATACTTTTATAGCTCACAAACACACTCTTACCATCTGTTACCATGACGGCAGATGAAAAAATCAAAAATCTTCTGAAGGCAGGCTGCTTAAACCTTTATTAGCAAACAAACAAACAAACACTAGATTCTAAATCTATGAGTGAGCCATTCAGTGGTCCCAATCATGGAGACTGAAGTGGTTCACAGATGAAACAAAGCAACACCAGTCCACCTAAAGTGATACTTCAGTTCTTTTGAAGTGGGTTTCTGTGGAAAGGTTATGAACAATTAATATCTTACATGTTGTAGGTAGTTTTTTGAAAATAAAGTTTAATTTAGACTGGACTGACAAGCTTAGGACTAATCCAAGCACAGCCAAGATCAAAGTGGATTTTTAAACAACTCCAATCCAATCAATGGAGGTGAGGAAGCTGAGCCTAAAGGCAAAGCTCCTGATTTACTGGTCTGTCTACGTTCCAACCATCACCTTTGGTCATGACGTATGGATCACGACCAAAAGAACAAGATCCCGATACAAGCAGCAGGACTGGCCTCCACTGTCAGAACCCAACCACAGACATCTCTAAGGCTCAGCCTTAGAGATAAGGTGAGGAGCTCGGAGTAGAGCCTTTGCTCCTCTGCACTAAAAGAAGTCAGCTAAGGTAGTTCAGATATCTGATTAGGATGCATCCTGGGCATGTTTGTGGGCATGTCACACTGGAAGAAGACCCCAGGGCAGACCCAGAACTAACTGGAGAGACAATCTATCTTCTCTGGCCTTGGAACACTTTGGGATTCCTCAAAAGAAGCTGAAGAGTGTAGCTGGGGGGAGAGATGCCTGGGTTTCTTTCTGGGACCTGTTGCCTTCATGACCCAACCACAGCAGGAGAAACTGGATGAATGAAACATTTTGTATTGGTTCCTGCAAACACTATTTTATATACCTTTACATGCACAGCAAGTTTAAATCTCTTACATGTTGAGGTAAAAGGTCTCACCTGGTTGAAAAGGATATCAAGCTCCTTTAGCAACCAGGAATTTTCATCCACAATGTCAAATGGAAAATGTTGTTGTCTTCCTATGACCTCAAACAGACAATTTACTTTACCTATCTCCATGATAACCAAAGCAAACTACATCCATCAGAAAATGTAATAAAAATCAATAGTATGTCATTTTTATTTAATTCTAAGTTGATAAAGGAGATAAAAACTTTACATGGACCAGCAAATATTTGAACTTTGAACAGTTCTATTGGCAATTTTACAGCAATTTACATTATTAACACTCAGCATAGAATCATCTGTTTTCATTTTCTTTAAACATCATCACAGTTAGATGAAATATTTTGATAAGTATCAATACAGATGTGTATTAAACAGGATCTTTTTCTCTCTTTCAATGAAGAATTGGTTGCTCCAGTGGAGACTTTGCAAATGTTGGAAGCCCTTAAAGTTTCATTGTGTGCCAAAGACCTTATTAATGCTTCCTGAGTTTACTTTACTTTTGAATGTAGCTACCTATATTTGTCTGAGCAAACTATAATTTATTAAAATCCACACAGTTTACGCTCGTGTAATGGATCACACACACAAAAACACACACAGATGTGGCTAAATGAGCGAGCTGCCTGTGATCAGACGTGTTTGCCTTAGTTGCCAGGATGGGTGTTTTACAGCTGTTTTTGATCCTAAATCTGCAGGTTTATGGTAGGCTCTAGGTCACGCATAACATCTAAACACTGCCAGAGTAAAAATGGGGGCAGGCACGTACCCCTTTGACTCAACTCCACCACACACAAACAAGGGGCCCTTCCACGTACTCACTAAGCAAGACACATCAAAGCAAACACGCTAATCTACCCAGAAACTGAGGCACCTGTGTGTCTCACCATTAAGGTGAGAAAATAATTGAATTAAACAAAAACAAATACAAGCTATCTCCTAATAATTTAAACAAACTTCAGTTGTTCATTTGCTAAAGAGTGTTGAACCTAATCCAACATTTGGATAAGGACCTTTGACAAACATAAATGTAAAATAAAATTAAAAAGCATGACTTATAGACAATAGATTTGATGCTGTTTAGCATCTTTGCCTGGCTGTACATCTACAACTGATTACCTTTTGGAGTCAACCCAATTTAAGATGGTCACCACAGCAAAGCAATCTTAGCAAACACAAATAATGGCTACAGCTCAGTCAATTTTACAGATACGGACCTAAAATTGGAGTAGTTGAGACTGATCCCCAACTTATACTCTGAGCGCTATCTGATGACGCAAGATTTGTGCATAAAACGTTTCCATTAACTAACAGATTCAACTGTGTCTGTCTGTTAGCAAAATTTCTCATGAATCACTTAACGGATTTTCACAAAACTTTCAAAAAGTAATCATTTGTTTAGCATTTAACTTAATAACCTTTGGACTCAACCCACTTCAAAGTGGCTCCTACAACCAACTGACCTTAGATAACATCAAAATGATTTTAACACAGCCAGTTTTACAAATATTGTTCTAAAATTTGGTGTGGTAGTAGCTGAACACTGACCCCCAACACATACATTAAGGACAACATAGTGGGTCGCTGAGGAGAGTTAAGCCTGGTGGAGCTGTGAGAAAAGTGATGCGAGTTGTAATTAAACCAAAACACTAAGTTTTCTTCGAGTTTATGAGACAGTCATATCCAGTCAACCAACAAGAGAAGAGGAAACATGGTTTTTTTACACACATTTCATTTAATTTTTTGGTCTAAAACACCCTCAAATGGAGGAAATTTTAGCATTACGCTTGCCTCTTACTTGGGTGGCAGAAATTGATAAACAACCAATAAAAAGTCTCAGTAAATGTTTTAAATGGCATTTTTAGTATGCTTTGCTCTGATCTTTTTTTTTTGACATCCTCACACTCAATCTGTCTGATACATCTGCACATTATTTAGCAGTATGAGACCCAATAGGCAGACTACACTGTGTACTGAGAGTCTGATTTGGTACAGAGCTTTCTATCATTCTTACAGCTCTACAAAAGAAAAAAAGAGCACAAAATGAAGGTATAAGACAGATGAGGTATTTCTGTAAAAACTGGCTTTTGGTGTTTTTGTTAGTTTTTTTCAAAACTAAAGTAATGCAAAGAATGTGTTATTTCAGCAGCACAAAATGAATGACCCTGGAGGTTTTGTTTTAATGTTCAATTTTTGGTCAAACAAACCACTGACAAGCCCAATATGACAGTAAACAACAACATAAATAATCCTAGTGGTCCTGGTTTTCTTTAAACAGATGGAATGAGTCATGTAATGTGTGCAACTTCCATCCATCCATCCATTTTTCTTCACCCACTTTTCCATTCCGGGTCACGGAGAGCCGGTGTCTATCTCCAGCAGTCACTGTGTGAGAGACCCTGGACAGGTTGCAAGTCCATCACAGGGCCACATAGAGACAAACAACCATTCACACTCTCACTCACACCTAGGGACAATTTAAGAGTTACCAATGAACCTAACATGCATGTTTTTGGTCTGTGGCAGGAAACTGGAGTACCCGGAGTAAACCCACGTGTGCACAGGGAGAACATGTAAACTCCACCCAGAAAGGCCCCGGGCCAGGATTCAATCCTGCAACCTTCTTGCTGGGAGGCGACAGCTCTAACCACTACGCCGCTGTGCCACCCTGTGTGCAACTTATTCCACACAAATATATTTTATCTTTAGGAAAGACCAAAACCAAAGAAACCAAGAAAAAAATTCGATCTGTAATGCGGAGGACCTCCTACATCTAGATACAGAATTTGAACCTCTACGTTCAGCCATTAGAGCAGCAAAAAGGCCAGATGTGAACATGCAGAAAGTTTCTAACCAGACAAACTTTATCCACCAATGATTCTTAAGATTTATGTGTTCATTGTCTTTCAGGCTGAGCTGTCAACCCTACTGCCAGGCTCCACGTGTCGCTGCAGGCAGCGCTCCAACGCTGTCACTGGGCATGCTCAGTAGAAGCTACTGCAAATGACTTAGAGGTGAAGTTGTGTCCATAAATTCACATATGGTTGTAATATGAAATTATTTAAATTAATAAAAATGTACTTTTCTTAACTGTTTTCTTTCTTTTACACTAAACAAAAATCACAGAAATCACAGCTGTGGCACATGCCACATGCAAAGGTTCTCTGGGTTTGTTCCTCTCATAAAACTTTGAGCATTATCTTAAATTCTATACTCTATAAGTGAATTTTATCTGACTGATCGCCATTTCTTTCTGAAAATCAAGCAGTTAATTTGCTTTATGTTCTGTAAAAATAAAAACATAAAATGTGATGGGTGCAATAAAATGTATAGTGGTTTCAGGGGACGTCAGTGAATGTATTTCAGCTTAATTCAAGTTCAACATGATACTTTTCCTAAGCACACCTAGACATATTTATTAATTATGTATGGTGATTGAATTAGTTCATTCTACGTAACCCTTCTGAATGCAAAAAGACAACGATAGATGTCTTCAGTGTTTTGAAACCTTTAAGAGGACAGCAAGCGTCCCCTCAAAACCCTTTAAAATGACAAAAAAAAGCAATCTTCTCTGCTCATCTAAGCTCCCCTCATCTTTTGTCCACATTTATCCCTCTTCGTAATTGAAACTCCAAAGTTTAGGAGATGCTAATGCATGAAGTAAAAGGCAGTTGTTGACCTCTGGCTTTTAGCTGCTGCTGAAGTGATTGCACTGACATCCATCTGCAGACACAGGATGCTGTGAGTTTTGAAATCATACATTCTAAAGAAATAACATCAGTAAGAGAGAGAGAAAGAGAGAAAAAAAAGTTAAATAATTCACTGTTGACACTATTCTGGAAAAATACCAAATAACAGGGAATTTATCAGCACCACAGCAGTGCAGTAAAGAAGCAAGAGGTTTTTAAATGAAGGAGACCAAAAGACACTGGAGCTCATCTGTGAATTCCTAGTGGGGGTTAAACTTGTGGAGTTTACAAAGCTTTCAGTTTGCAGGGGGGGGGCTACTACCACCCAAACAGCCACTTCCTAAGCTCCTCTCCTGTGAGTAAGACTGCTCATTAAAATGAACTTAACAGGTAAATCTATCAGAATAGGAGGCCAACAAAAGGGTAAACTAATAGGCAGCAAAACATCCAGAAACCCCACACCTCCAGAGAGCTCTCTGTGTGCCTGTGTCTGCACACTTACACAGGAATTCAAGATGAGCACATCTATGATCTACCTTGCCATCAGTGAAGTGAGTCAGACTTGGCCCAGATGACTTCTGTAATGCTGAGGTGACTTTTACTGCAAGTTTACAGTTTTTACTTTCTCAGTTTTATTTATCCTTGAGTTCCCTCCAAATGCAGTCTACGTTTTATCCTTGACTCTCCATTAGGACTTAGAGTACAAAGAGGATCCTGTGAACCTTGGGATAGATTTTATTTACTTGTTTTGTTTTTATTTTGTACAACGTAGAGATATTATGGCACATTATAACTTCTTATTTAACTCCTTTTATTCTGTGCCTCTGAAGAAAACACGGAGGATTTAGCCAAGTTTTATATTTAACAAAGCAGTGAAGCAAGGCAGGTGTAAAGTCAAGCAAGAGAGGAGAAAGCTGCCAGATTTTATTTGCATCAAATTTTAGATCCACAAATTAAAAAAATGAATATAACAAAAGTTCAGATCAAAATAAAAACAACTACCATGAAAATGCAAACACAATAAAAGACAATCTCCACTTTGCAAACATTTTCCCAAGCGCTAATCTAGATGCTCACAGAGCAGTTCACAGGGCCTGACCTTTGACCTTTAAACCCAAACCTGAGCATAACATAATCCACCTTTAAATCTGAACCCTTAAATCTTGTCTTAACCCTTAAACTGCCTTCTAAAGATATAAAAATGTCCTCTAAAAATATCCTTACTTTCTAAAACTCACATTTGTGAGCAGAAAGTAAAAGGAAAACATGCAGACGAGAGATAATAGATCAGGACACTTTAGAGCCTTATAAGGCCGTGATGTATTTTTGTTATCTTTATTGTGCTGGTGGCTGGACAAAAACTCTTGGCGTGCTCAGAGAGTTTAGGGAAACCTGGGTCAGCAGAACACATCAAAAGTGTGTTTTCTGTAGCTGATAAATGTGTATGTTTGAGCTTATAATGAAGGTTTGTCTTCAAAAATATTTTAAACATGTCAGTAAAAAAAAGCCACAGAACAAACTGATATAAACTGCAGTGTTTTTATTAATTTCTTTTAGAGATTATCATCAGAGCTTCAAAGATTCTTCATTTTGAAACTCCACATTTGGTTTTGTCACTCATTTAAGACTTTTAATGGACTCGTTTTTAACAAGCCCAAACCTACTTCTCCCCAAGCTTTGACTGTAAATTTGATGTCTTTATCTTACACCTTTCTGGTGAGGTCTTGTACTAAAAGTAACTACAACTGCGCAGATAAACTAGTCATTTTCCTTTTCCAGTGGTTAAACTTTAAGGTTTATATGAGAGAGCATAAAGTTTGTTCACTGAACAAGCTTTGGACATAATTATATGAGTCAAAACTTGAATAGTTTTGACTATAATTATCTTGCAAATCCTAATCCTGAAGGAACAGAAGTTACCTCAGCTTTATTTTGTGTGATTCCAGCGTACATTTCCTGCAGCTTTTTGAAGCCTTTCATTATGGTTTACTGTCAAAGCGGCTCGTCTTCGTCTACCAGGCGCTCCTGTTTCTTTGGAGACATATGTCCTTCACTGTCATGAAACATCCACTTCTTTCTTTATTGTGCTCAGTCTCAGCCACCTCATCTGAGGGTCAAAAAAAAAGAGTTTTACAATGTAAGCATGAAGGCTTAGGAGCCAGTTTCATACTTCTGACTGCCTGGAGCTCAGCTATAGGGGATATATTAAATCTGGAATTATAACTAGTATATGTCAAAAGCAGATTTTAATGCCTTTTTTTTTTCAAGCCTATCTATATTTCTTCTTTGCTATTTTACTCTTAAACTAGAGAGAGGAAAAATCTGCTTATAAGCTGCATGGCCAATAGCAAAAAAGCTGTGAAAATGTTGCAGATGAAAAGTTGAAAAGTACTCATTGACACTCATTTAAAGTATGTATATATACTGTACATTGAGTGCAAGTTAGGCTTTTGAAACTGAGTTCATAAATTAACTAAATAATGTCCGGACAAAAACGTCAATTTGAAATAGATGCACAAGACTTTTCTTTGTTATGAATTTGTGGTAAATTTTGGCAGATTTTTGATCAACTTACATTTACGTTCAGACATGTTTATACACACACTGGAGACTTGAAATAGGCCAGGTTTACTGTTGTATCTTGTTGCTGTTTCTGTTGTACACTTTGCACTTGGCTCTTGTTGCCGAGCTCGTATTTTCCTGTGTGTTTGAAAGAAAGGCTTTCCTGTAAGTGTGTATTCCTGCATGTTGTTAGGTGAAGAAGTGAGAGCGTGAAGTGACAGGGGAGCCTGCAAATGTTTATAAAGTTGCCAAGCAACAAAGCATAATATGACAAAGCAGTAGAAAAAACAAACTAATTTAACTTCTTGTGCCGATTAGGTTCTGACCTTTTGCTAATGACATGCATCACTCTTGTGCATTTCTAAACAAAGCTGGAATGCTGAGATAATAAGGAAGCGTAAAAGGAAATCTGGAAAGGACATCTTACATGACTGGGTTTTAAAAGACCATTTTAGTGAGGTTAAATCTCTCTGTTGAAAACATTTGGAGGGGTCCTGAAAAAAGAACACTGCAGCCAATTAACAGACTGTGCTTTTATATCACCTACTGTCATGTGAATGACAGTGGTAATGTGACATAATCAGCAATCTCCATTTTTGTATTGTCCCTTTTACACATACCTTTACATTTCAATCTCAAACTACATATTTAGGAAAACCCAAAACTAATCAACTGTGAGTGACTGTGAGATTAAATACTGAAGAAACGTATGAAAATATTGGATTGGCCAGACACTACTTGAACCACAGTCTTCATCTCAGAGGTCGTTTCACATAACAAATAGTTTTTTTCTTCTATATTTAACAATAAATAATTGTTACTGTTTTTCAGCATTATATACTTGAACTTTTTACTTTTTTCAAGAAACAACTTTTTCTGTTTTAGCCAACCAAAATCAGATCAGATTATGAATTCTTACAGAGCGGCTCTGTCATCCAATGAAAACATTTGGTACATTTTAAAATAATAAAAAAAACAATACACAATTAGTAACATCCAAGCATGTTGAGCAACTAAAACCCTAATAGTAATTAGGCTAATAATAAATTTATTTTACGAGTGAATCCTTTATTTGCTTTGTGGCAATTAAAAAACAAATAAATTAAAGCATTCTGTAGTAGGTTATAATATTTTTTTGTCACAATGTACTGTATGCGCACATCTTTTATGCTTTGTCTGTCTGCACATTTTTACATAAATTAGTTCTGGAGGCATCAGGTTACAGTTTCAGCTTGTTTTTCTTTCTCTCACACTCAATCATCCTTAAATCCTTGCCCTTCTTAAACGGTTTGCATGTCGACCTTTAACCTCTGTACCCACGTAACGCAGCTCTAGTTCTCTGGGAGTCAGACCAAGAGTCTGACTGAAATATAAAACACAGAACAAGTGGAACAAAACGCTGTCAACAAAACGTAAATCTTTCAGTTTCTTCTTTGCTTGCAATCACAGACTGAAATTTATCTTTTATCAGCTTTTTCTGCATGCTTTTCAGAAAAAAATAAAACAATAATTTATCCATTTAATGTGGTTGTCCAGAGCTGGTCTCACTGCAGCCAACTGAGAACTCCTGAGAGAAATCACTCCCATTCATGTGAGGCCGACATGCAAACAAGTAAATCAATAGATGAATAAATTGCCCCCTTTGCCACAAGAAGACCCAAAGGAAAAATAAAAGGACAGAAGAGCAAGTGTGCTTCTTTTCAAAGAAAACTGGCCCTGAGGTAAAGATGCACAGGCTAGTTTTGCTATAATTAAGATTCCCTTTTTGAATTTAAACAAGCAAGAAGCAGAAAGAAAAACGTAGAGCATCAGCTGAGGCAAAAAAGATTGCTGTACCTCATGACTTATTCATGTGCCCTGTGATGCTGGTTAAGCTCCCAGGGGATAAATTAGATGGATGGGAGGCAGTGCAGTCAGCCTGTTGATGTCTCCAGCTCTTAAAGGTCACACAGAAGCTCTCTGAACAAAGTCTGGCCTCCTTTGACTCCAGCACTAAGCCTGACTGAGACTGATCATCAGCAAACAGAGTTACCTCCCTTTAAATGTACAGTAAAAGCCTCTCTGGGATATGCAGTGGTCGAACACTCATTCATCATCCTCACTTTCTTGACAGATGTCCCTCCAGAACTGGGTGGACGTTCAATTCATGAATTGCTTTTTATGAAAAAGAAAACCTTTGTCCAGTTCTCAACCACTCCTGTGCCTTTCTATTTTTTTTTTTTCCAAATTCATGGAAATCCAGCATCAAAATACACTGCCTGTGTTGACTGGGGGCTGAGGCAGATGACAGGGGAGTTAGAATAGTGATTGCATTGGCTGCAGAGTGTGGCAGTCCAAACCATGCAGAGAGAGGCAGCATGCTGAAAACACATTAGCAGATGGACATAACTCACTGTGCAGGAGCCCCCCCCCTCCCTGCTCAGTCAGCACTGAACTCACAGACACCTAAACATGGATTCAGAAGGTCCTTAGGTCCCCCTAAAGCAGCACTACAGCTTTTTATGCTGTTGAGAATTGTATGGAGCTCCAACATTGTGGTGTTGCCTTGAGCTCAAACTGCACTTGATAGTTCTGTCTATTGAATCTACTGGCACTTCTGATGCTGTTGTGCTACCCTGAGGCTGTTCATGATACAAGGGACTGTGCTTTTAAAAAACTCAATTATTTTTGTAATTTTTGCATGTTGAAAGATCAAAAAATGTTTTCGTTCAGAGTAAATACAAATGGCTGCAAAATACAACCCAGTTGATATTAGATATGAGAATTTTTTTTACTGATTTTTAAAATAAAAATAGGTTTAAGGACTATTACGTC
>JAOXNZ010000030.1:11506814-11532394 GCA_028566095.1 Kryptolebias brasiliensis
AAAAAATAAAAAAAATAGATGTGGTTACATTACTAATGCGGGCCAAATTTTATTTTCTTCACGGAGACAGCCTACGAGAGACACCCCGGGAGACATTTGGAGCCTAGAGACACTGAGTTGTAATCAAACACAGGAGCCACGGTCTCCTGACTCAGCTGCTAATACTACTGGCAGCTGTGGTGACTCAGGCTTTTCAAAGAAACACTTGGCTGTTTTTTTTACAGTAATGACTTACTCTGTAATTAGCATTACGAATCCTCCAGTTTCCCCTCTGATCTTCCAGAGCTGGAGTCACTTCTCTCTGGCATCAGCTTCACCGCCATCAGAATGACACACACATCGAAACTCTTGGAGTTGTGTGTGGCTCGTGTCATGTGAGCTTCGTCCAGATGAACTGCAACCACCTATGAAATGCACTGTGAAAAATCCCGATGAGGGACTAAATTTGACAATAAATTTGACAATAAATTTGACAATAAATTTGACAATAATTTTGACGCTTCTACCAACACAAAATTAAACCATAAAAGTGCAACAACAGCAAAATGCTGTGATTTTATTCAAGCTGTCTATTATGCTGCCACAGCAGAACAATACAACTGAACAATTAACACAAATTCACCTTTCAGACATTCTGTTAGTATTTGATATACTGATGTATTTTAGTTCACTTTGGCTGAAGGCATAATAATAATAATTATTATTATTATTTTATTTTTTGCCTAATGAGCAGACAACATCAGTGCAGATGTTAAATCATTCCATTTAGTCAGCTTGGAAATGTGTACATTAAATGCACTTTTTTTCAAATACTTATTCACCAATTAAGAAAAGAATATGATAAAGAATGCCCTTTCAACACAATTTTGAATAATTTACTGAACTCTCAGTGATATGTCTGTAACATGTTTTGGTTAAAATAACCACAAAGGTCCAACACGTCTTTTCTTAACCCCGTCTTTAAGCTCTTTTCACTACAGTTGGTGTTAGGGAGTGAAATAAGCCTCTTTGCCCCCTTTTTTTTATTTTTTATTTTTTATTTGCAAATGTGGTGCTTTTGAGATCTTTGCACAGCTTATAAAATATTTGAATAGCATTTTTTTCCCGCAAGGATTGATCCAGAGTTTGGCTAGAATCTGTCACAGTGGGAGGATTTTAGCTTCAATATACAAAGTTTTGATGCCATGATCAGTTTGTGTCTCCAGCTCCAGTTGAGCTTGGTTTCTGTTTCTGTTTAATTCACTCGTGTTATGTGTAATATTCTGTTTAACTTCACTTCCTATTTATTTTGTAAAGCCTGTTCCGTTGCCATTTCAATCAGTTTTGTCTTCTCTTTGCCCCCACACACCTGGTCTCTGTTAGTAATTAGCTCACCTATTGTTTGTTTAGTCAGTTACTTCCCCTGTGTTGCTTGTTTTCTTTTCTTCAGTGCAAAATTCTCTTTTGAGGTAATTATCCATAATCTGTATCAGTTGATTCTTCTGCTGTTTCAGTTTTTGGCTTGGGTTTCGGGTTGCCTGTAAATGCAGTGCTTTGGGATTTTGCTGAATAAAGATTGTTTGTGTCTTCAGTTATCTGACTCTTGCCTCCTCAGTTATGTGTTTTAGTCCTCTTATATCATGGACTGAGGCAGTAACACTTGGTACAAGTCCCTTGTTCACGCACAGTTTTCAGAATCACTCCATCACATAAAGGAAAACATAAAAAAAACTGAATAGTCGGTCGACAGGCCAGTCAAACTGAGGTTTTGATTCCTCTATTCCACATTGGCTTGAAAATTGTTTTACTGTTGGCCTATTTATCTGTAATTTGTTTATGCATATAGATGCTAAGATGTATTAGACATGGGGAACATTTTACTCGTATGTACAAGTTTGTTTTTGTAACGGTGTAAAGGCTATGGCACCATGTTTGATGTATTTTATGCCAACCAGGAATTTCCAACTTTTGAGAATAAAACAAATTAAACAAATGTCCAAAAAGAAGTCAGACTTGCACAGCCATTTATACTTTCACTCTTAATTATAAATTACTCACTTTGTTAACATCTAAAACCAGTATACATAGTTAGGGATTACGGATTTTACGATTTATGGTTCAGAGTTTGTGTTTGGTCACTTAAACAAACAGCACTCTAGGACTACATTTTGTATCTTTTAAATAGAAGTTGATAATTATGTTTACTGGTGAGACTGGATGAAATTATACAAAATGATTTAAACTCCCTGTCTCTTATCTGAGGACGGCTGAAGTGTTTAGTGAGAAGGAAATTATGTGTGCAGTATGATTTTATCAACAGAGGAAAATGGGCTAATGGGTGAATGTCAAATTCCAGATATATGTAGTTTATATTGCATAAATCATAAATCTAGTTTTTATTTTGCTAGCAGATAATTTTGTTTTCAGATGTTGCGGGAGTGTTCTGAAACACAGACGGGCCTCGGATAACATTTACTTGCTTTCCAGTTGCTGGGCTCTAGCTTGTGTAAAAATGATTAAATATTTTAGAGACTGTGTGTCAAAGAAATCAAGAAAAATGTGCGCGCACGTTGATTTCATTCAATAAAGTTCAAAAACCTAGAATCTGCCACTGGTCTCCTAAAGTAAATTATGAGTTGCCGGAAAGTCTATGGCAAAAGTGTAGTGAACAAACATCATTTCCAAACAGTTTCTGGAACAAGTTAAGATTATTTAATCTGCAAATCAGAGCAAAATGTCCCAGCATTTTAGGGATCTACTTTGAATTCAGAGAGGAAAGCGTTGACCAGTTAATGAGGACGAAACCTCATACCTCTGCTAATTGGTCTGACTTTGAAGGACTGCAAAATCCCATTGCACCACAGAGAGCTTTCTTTCATCATCTTTTGCCAGTTCCCATTACAGCCTGGCATCAAAGTTTCCTTCTTACTATTGTGAATTATTACTACAGGCTGAAAATCTGGTTCTTGTGAACTTTTAAGGAGCTCAGCTTCGTTCTTGGTGCTGTTCTTGCTGATATTCAGAATGGCAGATGGTATTTATTAATCCAAGCTAAAGCATTAAATAATCAGAGAGGAATCCCTTTAAAACTAGGAGGAACCCACATTGCCACAAAAGAAGCACAAGAAGCTGCACATTTATAACAAACATGTATTATTTGTGGCCTGAAGTCATTGATTTAAACTAATGACTAAATTCTTGACAGTTATTGAGATAATGGTCCTAACAGATTTATGTCAAATCAGTTAAAGAAAACTTGAATTTGTTCAGATTTGAGAGAATGCTGACCTGTTGGCTCTGTCCTTATTGAATTCATTATGAAGGTCCAGATTGGTGAGATTTTGAGTATCAGACAAATAATCTGAATGGAATGCTGCTTTGAATGCCACAAGTAAAGCTCGTGGTTATTGTTTTCTTTAAAAGAAATCTGCAGAGGATAATGCCTTGTGTTTTCCTGACCGTGAGGGGTCGGTCACCCACACCCCCTTCCAGAGCTTTGGGATCTGCCCCTCGCACAGTAGAAAAATATCAAGTGTACATGTGATATACAGAGCGGAGTAGAAATAAATGGGCAACTGTGGCATTTTAAAATGTTGAAAATATTTGCTTGAGCTAACTGAGGTCCCCCCCCCCCACGCCCCCATCAATGCGAAAGCTTGACTCACAGTCTTTCAGTCTATCATTCATAAATCATTTTAGCAGCTTGTAATGTGAAACATATTTTGCCCCCACCAAAATCACTTATTTTTTTCTTTCTAAAGACTATAAAACCTTCTTCCTCACACTCTTTTCTTAATCGCTCGTTACCAAAAAAGGTGAATGATGATGAAAAGTGTAATCATTAGACATACATCTACAACTGATTAAGTTTTGGGGTGAACCCAATTTAAGATGGCTGCTAAATGACAATAGCCATCACAAAAATGTCTATAAATCAGTCAGTTTTACAGATATTGAGCTACAATTTAATGTAGTAGTAGCTGAGAGTACTGAAAGTACTGTTTTTTTGTTGTTCTGTTGTTTTTCTGTATTTCTCACAGTGTTAGTTTAACCTTACTAAACAAAGGCCAGGCCAAGAGTGTTTTCTTAAGTTCTGTATCTCTTCCAGGCTTTTGGCTAACATCTTGAATGGAAGAAAAAAAAACAAAGGCAGAGGATAAATGAGGCTGGCAAGAAAGAAGAGATGGAGAAAGTTTTGTGACAGTATGATGGGGTGGAAATACTTAAGCATGAACATCGAAGAAACACACACACACACAAAACAATTGTAAATCGAAGGAGGAATGAAAAAAAAAAAGTTAGGAGGCTTAAGCACAGAGAGAGCTGCTGCTGACATTCTGACAGTCCTAAGAGGCTGACAGGCATTTGTATCAGCACCAGCTCTCCTGCCGTAGTTACTTACTGTAGAAATATGCAGCGAGGGAGAGAGAAACATTAGAGACTGTGAGCAGAGTGAGGAGATCATGGAGACAGAGGCATGGAGTGCATTAGGGCTTTTGGAGAGAGGAGAAGACTGAAGAATCCTGGCAATCGCTCCCTCTGCTATCCCGCTGGGTACCATTCACATGACCTTCAAACTCAGTCTCAGTAAGGTTTAATTCATGCAACTAAGTAACTAATAACCATAAGTCCACCCCACCCTGTAATGTGCAGGGCGGCGACATCATAACCAGCACAGTGCTGAATGGCCCATTCAGGCTCAGAGTATGAGATCATGAATAAATGGCCCACTGTGCTTCATTGCTCTTAATCAGGAAGAGCACCACAGCGTAGTGTCTAAAGATAAAAATATTTCAAGTTCTGCTGTGACTGAAGCTGTGTTATAAACAACAAACAAAGCCACATAAACATAGCGACGCTTTAGCATGACACAAATAATATTGTTCTCAGTATGAGTTGACTTTTACATCCATGGTTGTAAGACAAGGGAACATTTAGGTCATTTCTTCTTTGTGCATTTTGTGACAACAAAAATAAATTTACTTCTGTAATGTATGAGGAAGAAATATGGGTATCACTTTGCAATAAGGGTACCTTTATAAATGATTTATTAATGTGTGAAAAATAGTTTTTTCATTATTTTGTAAACATCTTATAAAGCATTTCTAAAACTGTCATAAACCATTGTTCACAGGTTAAAGCAGGCTCACTATTAGGCACAGCAAGTGCTGTACCATCAAGAGCTGTACCGCAATTCAGTCAGGTAAATTTAATTTGTTGCCAGTTGCTCTTAACTTTATATGCCAAAACAAACTGTATCTACAAATGCTCGTAGGGATCACATGCAGCCAACTTACTGACAAATGTTTGATGTTTCAAATCTAAATTGTGAAGAATGCAGGTAAATGGAGTTTACAGATATATGTTGGCTCACTATTTGGCAAGAAACAAGTCAGTATTGTCTTTTATCTAATGCATTATAACTGCCAATTAATGATTTACACTATTAACTATTTATTAGTACTTCATAAAGTGGTACCAAAATATAAGTTGCAATCATTAAACATAACAAGGCAACTTTTCTGGCTGGCAAAGATGAACTGCAGCTTTAATCAAGAAAAAAAAAGGTTTAATAATTTGAAAAATAAAGAAGAATAAAACTGCCTTTTTTTTTTTAAAGGTTTGTGAACTTTATTGATCTTTTATAACGGTGAAAAGCAGCCTAATGGCAGGTTTCATCTCTGGGCTCACTGTGATGGTCATTTTATCTTATAACACAAACATTTTTCTGGACAGGTTTTAGAAATCCACTCGTTAATTAGAGGGAAATCTTTAAAAGGTATAAAAGTCTTTTGGGATTTTGAAAACATGCAAAGAATGTCAGACTGATCACTTTTAAGAATAAAGAGAAAACAAACCCTTACATGATTTAAATTCTCACTATAGACATGTTGTCTAAGGTGTTTCAAGTCTTTTAAAAGCCTTCATCCTAAACTAATAAAATTTGTGGCGCCGACCAGAAAGCCTGACACCTCTGCACTCTCACAAGGAAACATTTAGGACTTGTGGGTAAATTAGGATTCTTTTGGAGGCACATTGCATTTTTCATGCGGTTTGTTTTCCTGAATGATTGCTCTGCATCACGATCTGAAGAACAGTTTATTTCCCTAGCATTTAAAACTGATTAGTGGTGCTATTTTAAACCATAAATAAACAAGAAGAAAGGCTAGAATTGTGCCAAAACTTGAATTATTCCCTTCAACTCACTAATTAGCAGAACGGCAGAGGTCATAAGCTGTTTTATTTTTAATTAATTTGACTCTGTAACTCAAAACACGAGTGGATTTTTAGGTACAGATGTGCAGCTTGGTGTGTTTTCGCTGTGTCCACTGCTCTCTCTCCTACTGCATGAAGTGAGAGTGACACCTGAGAAGAAGTCCTGTAACACATGGTCAGCAAAAATAAGAACCAGGCTCACACTGATTCAGCTGGCTCCATTCTGCTGTCATTTTTCCTCTGCTTGATGCCACAGAAGAAAAAAAAAACTTCACTAAAAATAGTATTTCTGGGACTGTTTTTCCTCTAAGAAAGTGGCACAACTCACTACAATAAGGTATTTTAAATTGGGCAACTTTAGAGTTTTTTATTACTGGGCTAAAAAAATGTCAGTAATTCAAGGTGAAAAGTCCACCGTGTGACAATACCAATGCATGGGCAGGTGATAAACCAGGAGGGCACAATTAAACATTGAACCATTTGAACTAACATATGTTGTTACACTCAGCTTCTTTACTGCACAAAGAAACTTTTCTGCACCAGCAGAGATAACATCCAGCAAACAGCATGAAACTGGATCTTGGCACCAGAAGAACAGATATATGTGTGTTTGTGGTAATTTCCTCCAGGAAAGCAGGGAGAAAGCAGATTCACAGGAGCGCAGGGGGGGAGGGGGCTGACCTTGAAGCAAAAGCAGCTTTATCCAACTTCCAGTAGTTCTCTCTGCGTATCTGGAAGTGTGTTCAAAGGGCTAACGGTTTGAATGAGAATTCATTTTTTATAGATTTAAATGGTTCTTAACCTTACACAGGAACACAACATGGTAAACTCAAAAGAACTGAAATGCAAAGATGACAAGCCCTCCAGATGTTTTTTTGTAAATGCAGCCATTTTAGTTCAAACCAATACTTTTGATGTCATAAAATGTCTTTTTTAGGCAGGATTTATGAATGTGCGTCTTCAGTGTGCAGCTCTAGCCGTGACACATTTAACAACAGCTACGTTTTGAGGCACAGAGAAAATAAATGTCACACCTCAGGTTTCGGGGCCTGTAAATTTCTAGACTCATGTAGAATCAAAGATGATAAAAATCTTTTATCATCTTCCTGAGCCAGAAAAGAAGTCATACCAAACCTGAAGGGCTGACATTTTCCTTTGTGACCAAACTGGTTGGGAAAATGTGGCTTGAATGTGGTGAAAGAAAAGAAACTTTAAACGTATTTGGGAGCTCATTTAGTTTCTACAGACACATTCCGATGATTAAGTTTGTCATAATTAAAAATCCCTACAGGTGCTTAACCTCAGTTTATAGTGACAACAAAGCCAGCTACTTTCAGAGCTTTTCCATCTTCCTGATCTGACCTGCAATCACAAAGATCAGTTTGTGGAGCAGATCTGTGGTTTCCTGTCTTCTGTACTTGAAAAGTATAATAAAATTAGCTTTTTAATAGCTGTGTATTTGTGTGTACTTACTGACCCGGTATTTAATCAAATTAGACTGATCAAAGTCAGAATGGAAGAGCACCTGTACTGTAATTACATGGGGGGAGCTGAAATGTTTGCAGTCTTGTTTCCCAAAGAGTGCAGCTGCAGCTTTTACAGAGACGCAGGAAGAGGGAGTCTGTGAGAGTTTGTTTTTACTGATGATATGATTTATCAAAATACTTGTTCTACAGAGTGTTCACTTTTGTTCTGTGTCATGGTTTACAAAATTTAAGCTTAGATTTTCTTTTCTTTTATTTTTCATTTTTGATTGTTAATAACTTCTGTTTTACTGTTACATTCACTTCCTGTTTTATTTTGTAGAGTCAGCCCCTTGTCTTTGATTTCCTGTTTCCATACAACACATGATCTTGTTGTAATCAGCACAGCTGTCCATTATCTTACTCTGTGTGTAGCCTATAAATCACTCCAGTTTGCTTTTGTCATTACTTCAGATATGTTCCCTGGTTTTCTTTGTGTCTGGCCTGTGTGTTCTCTTTTTCCCTGAGTTTTGTTACTTTAGTTTTCTTTGGCTTTCTCCTGCCTTTTTCAGCACCTTGAGTTAGATTTTTTCTTAAGAAGTGGTTTCACCATCACATGCCTGCCTCTGAACTACAGAGTGCTTTAAATGAAGTCCTCAAATTCTAAAAGACCTGAATGCACTTCCATTGTGGAAGTACTTGCAGTGATAAACAAAGAAATCTTCAGTCACTTTTGCAAATTAGAGGTATTTTTACAATCTCACTAGATAAACACAATCAGATAAACACATCAAACCTACCAGAATGTACTGAGACAGCTTAGATAATACAGAGAAGGAGCAATATCACAAAAAACTGCATTGAATGTCACCTTTCTACGTGTTGATTACTGAGGGTCCCACTCATGAGGGATTAATTACACGACAGGTACTAGATATAAACTCCAGAAAAACGTGATCCTGAGAAAATTGACGCTTACGCCTAAAGTTAGACCTTGTTCCGTGTTATCTGAGAGTTTAAAGTTTTGTTCAAACCTTTGAACATAATTGTAAAACAAGATCTTCATTGGTACTAAATGGGTCTTTTATCTTTATTTCTAACCTTTTGTTTTTGTTCAAAGATTGTGTAGTTGTAGTTAGAGATGAATCACAATGATTATTTCTCAGCTTTTTACAAAACAGACAGAAATATGCTGTAACAAAGGTTTCATATTTGGCTGACCAGCTCTGTTAGGGGTCAAAGTTCTGCTGCAGACAGATTTCTCCTGCAGTTTGTAAGCAAAAAAAAAAAAAAGAAAAAACAGAATCTGGGCCAATTTCAGCTGGCAGATTGCTGTAGGACAATGTGTCACACTGAGTGGTAACCTTTGTGTGTGGTTTTAATATTTGAAGTTGTTGAAGGTGTAGGCTGCAAAAAATGTCCTGGGACAGCAGGCTGTTAATGCAGCTGTGTCTGGAGGTGAACATGTAAGCCAGTACAGCCAGCTTTACTTTTAGCTCTCTGCAGGCAACACTACGGATTAGGTAATTTATTTATATTGTAAACGATCCAGATGAGCTAAGGTTGGATGTAGGGTGAATGTGTAAATTCATGTATAATCATCCATGTGATTTGTGTAGTTGTTCGTCACCTCTCATTATTCTAGATAAGTTGCATTTCTCACAAACCATTTGATCTATAGGTATGGGTTTTCTTTGCATTTGCTCAAAACTCATGTCCTTATAATAGCAGAGAAACATGTCACGAATGAGTGAGAAAGAAACAACCAAATGTGGAAACAATCTTAACATGTCTGTGCTGGAGATTTTCTAATTATTCAAAAGCCTAATAAACACCATGTGATCCTAAAAGATTGATTAGAATTTAGATTTTTGCTCTATCACCATAGCTTAGGTTGTGGTTTACGTATACAGTACCTTTTGATTAAAAATGCTATGGTTGCAAATTTTTGAATTTTTTGTTTTCTGTAAATTCATAAATGAACGAAAGAAGCATTCCTTGAAAGAATGCACGTCACCTGCCACCTTTCACGCCTTTATTTTTTTTTAACAAGGATCATGTCTGATCTGTTTGTGCTCAAAGTATGTACTGGGGATGATTCTAAGCTTCTACCTCACCAAATCTTAGCTCGGTATCTGTAAACAATAACTGAGTTATAGCCATTTTTTGTGTTTTCTAAGGCTAATTAGCTATGGAAGCCATCTTGTAACAGGTTGACTCCAAAAGGTAATCAGTTGTACTTATACATCGAATGATTACTTTTGAGAATTTCATTAAAAACAATCTATTTCATGAGATATTTTGATAATAACAGACAGACAAACACACAGACAATTACATGATCACTCACCTTGCGCGGCAGGGAGTTCTAACCAAAGAAAGGTTTTGATCCTTCTCAAAGCTTGATGTGCCTTTTTTTCTATTAACATCCATATTATACCAGAAATAACTGATTATACATAATTGCAAGTTCCTATGTACAGCTAATATATTTCTGTAATTTTGTCTTTCAGTTTTTTTTCAGGGTCTTGTTTCAGCGTTTAAAGATCAAGTCTGACTCCAGTTTGTCAAAAGAGATCAGTAGGAATTTATTTGCTTTAAATACATGAACGTACAGCTTGGTTCTTTTCATTTTTTTCTAATGCATTTTGGCCATTACTCCACCAATCAATCACTGGCAATAATTTCAAAATGAATCTGTCATACAGTGATGTTTTTTTCTGAGACGGTATGACTAAAACTCAATGCAATGCAGTTTCTCATGGCGCCTGTAGCTTTCAGCCGAACCTGTGCCAGCTTTGCATGAAGCAGATTATGGCAAACAAAGAACAGAGGTAGAAGTCATCTCTTGAAAACAAGGAGACATCCTAACCTAACACTGCACCTACCCTAAAATTAGTCAAAACAGCCCAAAATGATAAATGCACACGAACAAATGACAGGAAAGCCATTTTTATCCCTTTGGCTGACAAATTTCGATACAAATGGGAGAAAAGGACAAATGTGCAGATGAGTTAAACATCTAGAACATTAAATAAAAACTCACCATGTGGCAAACAAAATTTATAAAGCATTAGAAATAAATTGCATAAAACAGAGAGTTAAGAAAAAACATGTAAATACTGCACTGGTAGCTAAATCGTCATACATTCATCAGGACTCATGCACTGAGGCTTTTGCTTCCCAGTTGTTTGGCTCATGTGCTACATTTTTCCAAGTTATGCAACTTTCCTGCAAGAATCTCAACCCCATCAACGAATGTTATTTCTATTGAGCTGAGATGAACAATTTCACAGTTAAATGCATTTAAGTTGGTGAGTGGTTTAACTTAGTTTAGGAAGCACTTTCTTTAAAAGACACAGAGGTGATCAGCAAATGGACCTGTCCCTGAATAACAATGGGAGTTTGCCATTGTGCACAAGTACACACCACAAGTTAGTGCTTAACTACTGGAGAAGCTATGGTTTGTGTCTTGACAACATCTCTTAATTTAGTTGCTGTTTTGGATTTTGGATGATCAATGATTTGACAAAAAAAAAAAAAAAATCTTACCAACATAAACTGACCTGTGCTCGGTTTTCTATGGTAAAGTTGTGGCAGAAAGTTATTTTTTTCTATTTAAATAATCCTACAAAAACAAACATCTCCCATTCACACACACACAAAAAAACTTTCTCAGGAGTCTCTAAAAACGTAAGAGATACATACAAATATACATACATGCAAATACACAAAAACAATAACCTCTCCATGTGGAATAATAAACCTGAAATCATATATTTATATAAAAATACAAAAATAAAAGTCAAATCATAAGAAGTGTCATTTAAATTGTGGAGAAAAACAGTCATCTTCATCGCTCTCCCACTTTGTGATGCCTCTGCATTTCAATGAGTCTGCGTCCTTGTGAAAAGACATTGTTCATCTGGTCGTGTCCAGAGGCCATTTCAAAGGCAGCCACATGAGTTTAATACTGTAAAAAATGTTCACAGACACAAAGAGAGGGACAAGGTCCGTAGCTCTCTGGCCAGCCAGCGAGGTAACATAAAAACTACATGTTTATCTATCTACACACTAAGTGATCTCTGACTGCAGAGCATGGTGAGTGTGCGCTCCCACAAAGAGGTTGGTTCACCTGATGACCCTGATCAGTTCATGGAGACCTGCGTCATTTTGAAAAGGGAAGGGTTTGACTGGTCTTGTCAAACCGTTCGTGTTTTCCACATCTGCATCTATTCCTGCAACGCTGCCAACCATCTGAAGAAGAAGTCTATATATTCTATCAGATGAGGGCTTATGCTTTTGATTTTTGTAGATGTGTTTATTGCCCAGATGCTTGAAACAAATGTCTATCTGGACATTTGTAAAATCTTTGTTCTTATAATGAAAACAATGATTTCTAATGGCATTTTCAAAAGAACATTCAAAAAGAGTGGTATGCCATATTTTGTTCAGGGTGTCAACTAGAAAAAGCCACCTGAAATAGTTCTGTTGTTTTTGTAATCATATTCTCATCTCATGATCAGGACTCTGGTCAAGTGAGGGCTCCCTGGTGCTGATCATAGATGCTGAGGGCCCCTGGTTGACTCCAAAAGGTGAAACAGCTGGAGATCGAGCAGCCAAGGGGGACAGAGATGGGGAGAAGCTTGGTGACATTGCTGCTGAAGAAATGGATCCCTCGTGACTAATAGGGGACCTGCGGAGTGAGGATAAGTGGGGGAATGTCCGCCCAATCACAGGGACTTTAGGGGGAACTGACATAGCCCCCGGGTGAGCCACTGATGTGATGAGTGGTGGAGGGTCGATCCTTGGTTTGGGATCCATTTTGGGCTTGGGGTGGAAGGGCTGACGGGGGTTTTGATTCTGCTGAGCAGTTTCATCTTTTAGCCGCGCAATCTCAGTGAAGACATTAGCAAGAGGTTGGAACTGAGGGCACCAGTTGAGCAGGTAATCCCAGTTATAGCTTCCACGAAGCTCCTCATCACTCGCAACAATAGCAGTTAGGGAACCATCCACTGACGGTTTACCGTCCTCCGGGAAGGCATAATCCTTGGGGAGGGAAATATTCAGACCACGACCTACTCCCAGGTAACCACCTCCTTCATCCCTGTAAACTGGAAGCTGGCCAGAAAGCAAGGTCCCACTCAGACTGCCTCCCAGTTTCTTTCCTTTGAACCAAGTGCTGCCTTCCAAAGCAGCAGGCTCACAGGAAATATCAGAAAGCTGGTCGGCATCCTGCTGGATTCCAGAGTCCGGTCCTCTGGCTGAGATGTGCTCCTGCATGGACGAGGTAATAGAGGCAACACGGGGGTACTCATTAATCATTCTGATTTCATCATCTTCTGCTGCCTCAGCTGAACCTCTTCCACTGGAGTGAGAAGGATCCAAAGAACCCCCTCTAGTGTAAGTACCACTAGGTCCACCCTGATCACCACTGTAGCCTGGCAAAGTCTGGTGGTAAATACTCTCTCCTCCTGGTCTTGTTTCATCCAATTTTTTCAAAGCATTTGCTGATGCAAGAGTTCGGTTTCCTGCATCTTGGGCCTTCTTCCTCCTGCGTGACTTGACAAAAAACACCACCACGGCCATGACTACAAGCAATATGATAAAGCCAAGAGACACAGCTATGATGCTGATAACCAGGATGTTTACATCAGCAGCCAGGCCAAAGTTGGTGTTTGTGACATCAATAGCGATCTGTACTAATGTAGAGCGAGATGTATCCAGTGGACTGTGAGCTTTCACATCCAGGGTCATTACCCTGGTTTCCCGTTTGGTTCGGCCTGATCCACTACTACTGCTGCCTAAATTGTCCAACTTCAAAAAAATCACACCAGTAGTTTTGTTTACATCAAAATATGGGGAGCTGGCAGTAAGAGAGTAGAGAACAATACCATCCACCCCTCCATCCTCATCGTTTGCTTGGACCTGGCCAATGCTCTGGCCTTTCTTGGCTCCCTCTGGAACTTCAAAAGAAAAATCAGTGGATATGAAGAGTGGATCATACTCATCCTCACCAGTAACAAACACCTGTACAGTTACAGTGGCCGAATGGTTGCCTGAATCCACAGCCACTGCTTCAAAATTAAAAGAGTTGATTTTCTCAAAGTCAAAAGGAATCTTGGTTCTGATTTCTCCTGAACTCTGGTCCACAGCAAAACTGTCCTTTCCAGCTCCAGACCTCTCCACTATGTAGTATTTTAATTGACCAAACACTCCTGTGTCATGGTCTATGGCATGAAGAACAGTCACAGCTGAGTTTGCTGGTTGGTTTTCTTGGATACTAGCTGTCAAGACTTCTATGGGGAAGAATGGATGGTTGTCATTTACATCTTTCACCTCAACAATGACTGGAGCTAGTGCAAAATGACCTTGCCCATCGGCAGCTTGAATAATGACAGTATGTGTGGACTGGTGCTCCCGATCAAGTACTTGCTGAAGTCTCAAGGCTCCAGTCCACTGGTCAATAGAAAATAAGTTCACCTCATCTCCAGAGCTTATGGTATATTGGACTTCAGCATTGGGAGTTGAGTCTGGGTCTGCAAGAAGAAAACAAAACAAGCACAATGAATTAACCAAGTGACTAAAAGTTGAAAAAAGTAGTAACAAAACTATATAATAGTTGAACATTTTTGCCCACCTGTTGCTGTCAGTCGTATAATTTCAGTACCAGAGGCAGCTCCCTCACTGAGTGACACTATATACTCTGCTCTGCTGAACACTGGAGGGTTATCATTGACATCAGCAATGGCTATTACAGCAGTAACACTGGAACTTCTTTGGGGAACACCACGGTCCGACACCACCACTGTGAGGTTATAAAGTGGCTTGGTCTCAAAGTCAAGCCCCTCCGCCAACAGTAGGGTTCCTACTGTTTGAAAGCCGCGCCCTTCCAGGAACCGCACACTGCTTTCAATCTGGAATGCATTTCCTTCATTCCCACTGGCAATAGCAAAGTCAAAACCGCAGTTTTCCCGTGACAGATCACTGTCAAAGGCCTCAAAAGTCAGAACTGTTGACCCTGGTATGGCATCCTCTGAAATTGTAGACCTGAAAACAGATCATGACCTATATGAGGTAACTGTTTAGGTTACACTAAAATACCTAAAGGTTTTAAAGAACATTGACTAACCTGTACTCAGACTGGTGGAACACTGGAGCATTGTCATTGACGTCAGAGATTTGAACTTGGATTGTAGTAAGAGAGGAGAGGGAAGGCTCGCCTCCATCACGAGCTTCAATGACAATGTTGACTGAAGGGCGTTCAGGGTCAAACTCAGCTCTGTGATTGATGAACAAGGTCCCTGGAAACAAAAATGTGAATTTTGTTATTGTGCAAAAAAGTGTGATAGATCTCACATTGAATTAAAATTTAAAAACTGATGCAGTAATAATCATCATACCATTGCTGGGGTCAATGTAGAAGCCTTCCTGAGTTGATGACATCACCCTGTAGGTGATCCTCCCGTTATCTCCAGAGTCCCTGTCAGTTGCTGTTACTGTGATAACTGCACTTCCAGGTGGTGTGTGCTCAGGCAAGGTAACCTGGAGTGCAAAAATGTGAATAGGTGAATTCTGAGCTACAAGGCAAAAGGAAAATAAGACCCTTAACCGATCACATAAATACTGTAATAAAATTCCCAAATCTACGGTAAGGAGGTCAACAAGCAGCACAATTTTAGAGGGGAAACTGCATTTTACAACTCAGTTCCTGTTTTCCTTGAGTGTGTGCTCATGTTGAGGTAATTTCCTGAGACAGTTTATATAGGTTCATCTCTACAACTATTCCCCAGTTAAAATTAGGTAGTTAACTTTTATCACCCACAGTGTGTACAGGCAGAGAATGCGCATGTGGGGTTTTACAGTCTGTGTCAGGTCCTTGGGTACAATTTTAGAGTTGTGTACTGGAGGGAAACAGTTTCTGAACAAAATTTATTTTGTGATAAAACTTTTTCAGTCATGAAGGTGACAGAATTTCAAACAGTATTTCATCATGTGGATACAATTTATAGAGTATATTTAAAAAAAAGCATAATAATAGTCTGTTTTTAGGTAGATATATGATTTATTCAGAATACATGCACACAGGAGTGGGGAAAAGAACATTTTTTTGACTTACAATATAGGCCACCCTACCTGATAGAGGTCATGGGTGAATGCAGGTGCATTGTCGTTAATATCCTCCACCACTATTGTAATGTTAGCCTCGGTTTGGTGCTGGCTGTCTGTGGCTCTGACAGTCAGGGTGTACCATGTCTTCTCCTCAAAGTCTAATGAGCCAGTGAGGGATACACCGCCACTGAAACGATGAATTCCAAATTTGCCTAAAGCTGTTGGGTCAAGCTGCAAGGAGTAGGAAAGTGCAGGACTGGAGTCAACATCGTTCCCGGTCACAAGGGTGATCTCTGTGCCGATCAAAGTATCTGACAGAGACAAAAAAAACAAAAAAACATCTGTTAACTGCAATCGACACCGGTCGCTGCACTGCTAAACACTTGTTTTAAATAAATGCTTACTTTCTGGGATGCGGACTTCCTGGGGCAAAGGAATAGTCGGACTGTTGTCATTCTGGTCAACAATTATCACCGTAAGTGTGGCTGAACCAGCCAGTCGTGGACTTCCTCTGTCAGTCGCAGTAACTACAAGCCTGTAAATGATCATAAAAAATGTATGTCCTCTATCTCAAAATCATCTTTTTTTTCTATTTTTTAAAGTTGTTTCACTGAACAAAGGTTGTTTCATGGTTATAATAAGGGTAGAGAAATTGTTGATTGATTAAAACTTTTTTGTTTTTTTACCAGTTTTCCCATTTACACGTTTGTGAATATCTTACAATTTTCCTAAAATATACCCATTAAATGTTCTTTTTTCTTTTGTCCTTACTTGGTCTGTGTAAAGATCTCACGGTCCATGATGGCTGCAGTAGTGATGCTTCCTGTAACGGGGTCGATCTTGAACAGGCCACTCATGCTTGATGACTGGATGGAGTATGTCACCTGACCATTTTGGCCTTGATCTACGTCCTCAGCCACCACCTGGATAAGGAGTAAGGAAAGGGAAGAAAAACGCAGAATTTAGTTTTACTTCAAGCCAAATTTCAGTGGAAAAAACATCTATTTGACTTTGTAATGTTCTGAAAGTTTGATAATTTTAGACACCTGTATGATTGGCATTTCATATCCTTGTGCTTCTTTCATGTAGGCTACATAATTCTGCAGCTGGAAGCGAGGAAGGTTGTCATTGACATCCTGCAGGACCAAGTTAATAGCCATGAATGATGTGGAGGACACGGTTTCAGCTTTAATAACAAGGCGAAGTCTGGGGGTGTCCTCAAAGTCGAGTCCCCTGGCGCTCTCCACCCAGATTTCACCTGGAGGAAATGCAAAAGGAGAAAGATACAAGTGAAAAATTAGGCTGATGAGATCATCAGGTTGGTATCTGTGTGTATACAGATGAGTCACTAACGGTCTGAATTTACATCATTTGGGTCATTAAAAAGAAGAAAAACTTTAAGATCTACCTGATGAAGAACTGATGCTGAAAGCCTGCCTTTTGTTTCCACTAAAAAGGCTATAACTAATTCCTTTATGTGTGCCATCTGGATATTGGGCCTGAGCCTGAGCCACAGCTGTGCCTGGAAATTTAAAGTAAAGAAAATATTCCTTTAATGGTGACAGCAGAGAAACTGGCAAAGCCTCACAAGGTTAACATGGCGCATGTCAATTTTTAAATTTTAAATAATGTCACCCAACCTTTTGCAGCATTTTCTTGAATGCTAACGTCTCTAGCGTTCCTAGAGAACCGAATGCCATTGTACTCCACTTCCTTCACATAAATCACCACCACCCCCTGTGCAGACTGAGCTGGGCTGCCTTGGTCCATGGCCTCCACAATCAGGGTCCTCTGAGCCTGGGTCAGATCTCTCAGTGGCTCAGTGGCTTGAATCTCCCCAGTCAGGGAGTTGATACCGAAGCCCTGCACTGGGGCAGCAAAGCGATAAAACACAGAACCATTGGCTCCAAAGTCTTTGTCTTCTGCCTTCATGGTGGCTAAAACCCGCTGGGAGCGCCTGCTGGATACTTCAATGATCAATGGATCTTGGATGAAGAAGGGAGCATTGTCGTTGATGTCAAGGATGGTGACCATCACCTGTAAGAAAGATGTGAATTAGGTATAAAAAAAAATGCTATAAGAAAGAACTTAATGCATTGTGAGACATCAATTTAGAGATTTTGTACCACAATGAGTCATCAAAGCTTCTTTTACTCTTAATCCATCTTTTACCTGAGCAGAGGAGTTCCTTGGTGAAGCAGGTGAAAGGTCAACAGCAAACACCTGGAAGTTGTATGATGCCAGTTTTTCACGGTCCAGAAGAGCTGATGTGGTGATTCGACCAGTATCCTCATCCACAGTGAATGCTCCATGTGCCTCCTGGCTGAGGAAATACAGAACCTTCCCATTAAAGCCCTCATCGGCATCTGTTGCTGACACCTGCAAAAGCATAAAAGGCAGAGAATATGTCAATAAAATGTTCTCAAAAAGTGTGAACTATAAATACTGATCTCTTTTTACCATTTCTACTTGCCTCAATAACTTGAGAACCTTCTTTAGCATCCTCTGACACCTCTGCTGAGTAGCTAATTCTTGTAAAGACGGGGCTGTTGTCGTTGACGTCCAGCACTTTTACTTGCACCGTTACAGTGGCGCTGAGAGCAGGGCTGCCTCGGTCTGTGACCACCATCTCCAAGTTATACTCTGCCTTTCTCTCCCTGTCAAGCTCACGGGAGGTGGACAGGGCTCCTGTGTTGGCATGGAGCTGGAAAGCTCCTTCTGGATCTCCAGCTAGAATTATGTCAGAAAAAAATACCTTTATCAAATTCAAGAATCTGTGCAAGGTTTTATTAAATATAAAAATGTGGAGCATTTGTGGGGGAAACTAAAACAGTCTGTGTCATGGATTAAGCAGAGAATGCTGTTTCTCACAAGCAATTCTGTACTCCAGTTCTCCACCAGGACCTGAGTCCGGATCTGTGGCCTTGAGGGAACAAAGCACTACAGGTTCCTGGTTTTCTGGCACTTCGAGTCCATACCACATCTTTGCAAAGACTGGAGCATTGTCATTCACATCCTGCACCTCCACACGGACTACAGCCTTGGCAAAGTTAGGAGGCAGCCCTCCATCTCTGGCATAGACTGGTAAGAAATGAGAAGTATTAACTTGACAAATCCCATACAATCAGTTTAAAGTGATGCAGCCATAATAGGAGTTTTTAACTACATACCAGATCATAGTTGTGAAAGAATGCACTGTTAACGTACCAGTGAGAGTGTAGTGATTCTGAATTTCTGTGTCAAGTTCCTTTGTGGTGGTGATGACTCCTGTTACAGGATTGATGATGAAGCCATTCTCTGTCACACCTCCATATGTTATCTGACCATTAGAACCTGAATCAGAAACAGGAGGCAGAACATGTCATGAAACCAATGAAAAAAGAAAAAAGCTACATCAAATGATTCCAAAGCTCCACTGTCCTGGCAGTAAATCTCAAAGAAATACAGAGCTCTTGATGACCATAACCACACACTTTATTAGCAAACAACTGTGGTTTACATTTAAAAGATTTGTTTTGTCAAAACCATTTTTGACTTGCTGCTGTTTAGCTCTGTGGTTATCCTCAGCTTAACCACTGTGCTCTTTCTTCTTGCATTTAAAGTTTAACCGTTTTTTTGTTTCAGGTTTCATTAGTTGAGTTTGTCCAACATTCCTAAATATTTCCAAAACATGTCAACAATATTAAAAAGGTTTCTGGCACAATCTGTGTTTAAACTTGATTTTTTTTTTATGTATTTTGGAAGTACTTGGTTTGGTTTTTATTATGAATTTTGGTATTACGGTTATTTAGGTATGTTCTAGGTTTTTATTCTTGTGCCATCATCATGGCCACTAGAAGCCTTAAAAGTCCTTTTTCCAGCTCCTCACATACCACTCTTCTTTCATTAGTAATCAGAACACCAGTGGGATATTATATCTTCTCACAGCATATACTGCATACTTCAGTTTATCTGTGTTTTTCTGTTTATATTCCTGTATCTGTCTGTTCTCTCTTGGTTTTATGATTAAAAGTCTCGCTGAGATACTGAATCTGCCTCCTTCATGTCTGCATGTGGGTCCTTCCAACAACTAACCTACCACAGCCTAATCAGTTTTACAAAACAAAACACAATAACTCTTAGGAAATCAAAACATTCTGATGTGTTTTCTGAATTGTGCTTTCTCAAATTCTCATGGAGACAAATTGCTGCAAGATTATGAACAGTTTATTCTTCCTTGTGCAAAGAGAGTTTCTTTCCAGGAAGTATTTGTAGACATTCTCGTAAGCTTATAGGACAGAAACCCTCTACTATATGCCTAATTTTGGACACTAAAAAGAAACCTTTCTTTATCAAATGTACATATTAGGACCTATGTTTTTCTAATAAAAAAGACATATATTGCTAAAAATGTGTGTGTTTATAATTATAGAAACTAGATCATTTACCTCTGGCTTGTTAACAGCTCATGCTATATTAACAGGGTTAAAAACTTGATGGTCATCAGAGGTCCTCTCTAAACAAACCTTGGTCTCGATCAGTTGCAGTTACAGACAGCACTGTGGTTCCCGGTCCTTGATTTTCCATCACCTGAGTCTCAAACTCTGCTTGCTGGAACACCGGCGTTTCATCGTTCACATCAATCACCTGCACACACAGCACCTGGGAGGTGGAGAGCTGAGGCGTACCATTGTCCTCTGCTATAATTGTTAAATTATAAACTTCCTGCTCCTCCCGGTCAAGGGCTTTAAGGATAGAGAGAGAACCTGAAAGCAGAAAAATATATTTAATATTAAAACATTGCTTTAGAATAATTTTATATTCCCATTTATCTTAAAATGTGCTATTTTGACTCAGATTTGAATTACTTTTACCATTATATTTTTTGTTTTTACCTGCAAACAAATAAAAACAGCTGTTTTTTTTACATCTAATTCTTTACTTCTCACCACTTATTCAGTTCCAGCTCTTTGAGCATGCATTCAAACCTGTTTGCTTTTAAATCTTTGAGGCACAAGTGCATGTGTGTAACTGAAGTAAATTATGTTTTTTTCACATGAGTCTGTGAATTAAACCTCAACTGCACAGATTCTGGCTTCAATTGTTTTCCTACCTTTTATGTCTCCATCCCACAGCCCTGTCATCACACAAACTATTAAGGGGGTCAGCCAAAGTGAGAGAAAAATGAAATATGTGTGCCTGTGTGTGTGTTTCACAGCAGTGTATGAGTTTGGTTGCATTGCCCGAGAGACATGTAATTTATAAATGCCACGGCGTGCCAAAGACACATTGTGTGTTGACTGTTTTGTGAGGCTGAGGCGCTGATATCTCTGTGGGGACTTTCAAGCTTGACCGCTTTAGTTAAAAGCAGATGCAAGAAGTCATGTGTTCTACTATTTCATAGCCCAATCTAGCCATCTTATTTTTAGTGGTATAGTTTCTGTAATAAAATAAAGGCAGTTTAACCTTTGGCTGCATAGAGATTTACATGGAAAATGAACATAAACATCAGAAATATAGCGGCATACAAAAAGTCACATCAAGGATTAAAAAAATTTACTAATGACTTTGAGATTGGTTTAATATCCTTCAAATGGGAAAATTTGGAACCTATAGGTCATAAATAAATCTTCTTGAGCTACACAAAAACAAACAAAAAAAACTCAGAAAAAGCACTGGCTTGCAAGAAGTTAATAACACCAAGTTAAACTAATGTGAAGTGGCAGAAAGTTGGCAGAATAGATAAGCTATTTTTAAACAGTAATCAGTCTAATGACACTTCTCTCATTAGCTAGTCAGTTTGGCACACTTCTCCATAACACATGCTAATCCGCCATTACAGCTCTTAATAACTAAAAGCTTAACACCACAAAGTCTGAGAAACAAACCATAAGTGAAATCAACCCACAAAACAACTGAAAGTAATGATGTAAAGACTTTCTTCCATCTGGAAGCCGCATTATGTGTCTGTTTTATGGTTTTTACTCCAAACTGAGCCAGAGCTCAGCACGCCTACAACACCCAGCCCAAACGATGACAAGACTCTGCTTTGACATATTTAAGTATTTAAGGACTGTCAACATTCCCATAGTCTAAATAAAGACTGCTTCCCATGAATACATTAGTAAAGAAAAAGAAAACAAAACTGTTGTTGAAGTGAAATATTACTCTGACTCATTAATTTATCATTTAGTAAAGATAGCGTTACACTGTTTAGACTCAGTGTGAAGAGTGTATAAATTTAATTTTCCGAAAAGTACTTTTCATCTATTATGTTAGAAAAAAAGAAGAAAGAAACTGCTTGGTTCTCCATTAGGATAGAGGAAAAAAAAACATGTTGATTTGTCTATCCCTTAAAACCATCTTACCAGTGTTTGGGTTCAGACTGAAGCGACTAGCACTGTTGCCTGCCTGGATTCTGTATGATACTCTGCCATTTTCTCCCTCGTCTTTATCTCGAGCCATCACATACAATATCACAAACCTGTCAGTAAAGAGACAAACACAATGCAAATTATAACAGCAAGTTTTAAGCTTGGGGTCATGACAGTGAGGTAACCTAACTATCTTCTGAAGGGAAACTCACCCTACAGGTTGATCCTCCATGACACTGACTGCAGACGGAGAGCTAAAGACTGGAGCGTTGTCGTTTTCGTCTGTCACAAACAGCCGAGCGGTGACTGAACCCCATCGCCTCTTGGTGGGATCCAATGCCTGGTCTGTGGCTCGTACCACAAGGTAGAGGGAGGGTGTACTCTCACGATCTAACTTCTGCCCCAGGGTCAGGATGCCGTTAGAGGGGTCAAGGACCAGGAGGTCAGACGTTTTGGGCCATTGGTGCTCAATGGAGTACTGTAGCTCACTGTTGGGCCCACTGCCATCCTAAACAACAGAAGCATAAATAGTGATCAAACTTAATGCCAATGTATGATGTTTGCTTAAAATATATTTTAAATCTATACAATGCCAAAACTAAAAAAAAAACTATAATTACCAGGTAAAACTTGTTTCTTACCTGATCCACAGCCTGAAATGCATAAATAGAAGCTCCCGGCTCTATGTTCTCTGGGATCACAATTGTAATGGGATCCTCTGAAAACTCAGGGGCATGGTCATTACTGTCCTGCACATTGATCTCCAGCTTCACCAGGTGGCTGCTGGGAAACGCCTGAGAGAAGTCCGACACTTCTATGTGCAGTGTGTATCTCGACCCCTTCTCATAGTCCAGCTCACGCACCAGGTACACGTCGCCCTTCACCCGGTCCACCATAAAGGTCCCGTCCCGGTCAGTCCCTCCCACTACCAGGTAGGTCACCTGACCTTCCAGAATAGCAGATTCCTGCTGGTAGACTGAACGTACTGAGCCAACGATGGAGCCAGGAGCAGTTCCTTCAATTGTGTTCAGGGTCATAAAAAAGACGTTTGGCGTTGAGTCTGACCTGGACGAGCTGAGAACCTAAAATAAAGGAAACTAGGGTCAAGCAGGCTCAACGTTTGAGTTTTCGTTGCAAATTTCATCACTTAATAATAGTGACTCAGATCACAATCATAGTGAATTCTTTTCCCTAATCAACCACATGTCTGAGCCAAAACACACTGAATCAAATTTTAGAACTTTTCAATGTATCATTTTAATGAAGCATAAGGAAAGTGCTGTTGTATGTTACTGGATCAGATTTCTTTTGATATTCGGCAGACAGTGCAGCCATAAGGCTCTCATCCCAAACTATCATGAAACATGGCCCCGAGGCGTAGTCTGTTTCTGCTTGGTTGTCATTACTATAATAACCCTTGCAGGCATTTTCGCTGTACATGAAGGATTATTGTGCAATTCTTTCAGTAAAATAGCCTGACAATGGGGCATTCTGACTTCAACTTAGGAGTCTGTGACCAAAAACCAAAAAAAAATGAAGGGTTCAGTAATAGGAAAGCTGTAAATACTTTTATTGTTCATATAATGCAGAGCAATAACCAAACTCTGCATGCCTCAGTCTGAGCTAAAAAGAAACAAATATGTGCTAGAGGCCCTTTGACACTTTGAACAGCTTTATGATTTGGGACAGATTAAAAAGCTCTGAAAACAGCAAGCAAAAATAAATATTTATCCATCTTTTCTTTTGTTTTTTCTTTTTTACAAAATAAAACATAATTTAAAAAGAATCACTGCAAGAATACATGCCCTTGCTTGTTGTTGTTACCTAAATAAGTTGCAAAAATTTACATTTTCTTAGTGTCTGAATGACAAATGATACTAAAACACTTAGAAGAAGAGGGGGTCATTATAGGAAATCGTAGTGCAGCAGTAACTGAATGCCATAAATTAAACAACAAATATGATGGCAGAAATACAGCTTAAAGGAGTATTTTACTCAAATGCATCTTAGCTTATCAAATTGCCTCACTGTTTTTACTGCTTTTCTCTCTTCCTACACAATAGTATAACACTCTAATACAACAAACACTACACATATTAAGTACTTTTGGTGTATGACAATACTTCCATTTTTGATTTTACCCACCACTATGTGAAATGTTATCTCAAAATCATTATTTGGTCATGTTACCTCATGCAATGCGAGTGTTTCAGTGTGTCTGTGTGCACGCATGTATCACTTCCTGCTACTGTACAATGGTGTGTATTCTCCCTTTACTGTTTGAATGATTTGGCGCAGCTGGCTCTTTATCAAATCTCATCTGGGAGCGTTTAATTCCAAGGTGCCTGTTTCCCCTCTGTCTAATCAAACTGTCACACGAGGAACGCACGAGCGAAATCTAAGGCAAAGCGCTCCGGCTGCAATTAGCATCTTTTTCGTTTCTGAAACAAAGCACACAGACAAAAAAAACACACACACACACAGAGCTGAAAGCTCCATGGTCAAAGCAAAGCCACTGCCTAGATGACATTTTTCTCCTGCTGCTGAATTCTTGATATTGTATGTTGATATGTAGGACTGAACTTTCCTGCACAGAGTTCAGAAAATTAGCCCAGACCGACACACTCCCACAGCTCTGGGTTTCTCACTGTGGATTTTAGTTACCCTAGTGACCTCTGGATCAGGAAATGCGCACTAGATTGGATACATGCTTTTATTTATACAGGCAGAAGTTCAGTTTTTCTCCTTCTCATATTTACCTTCTCTTCCAGTTCTTTTGACAGTTAAACAGTTCACAGACTGAGGAGCTTTACTCAAAAGGACTGAGGTAATGTGTGGTAATGTGACAGCCCTGGATGTGCTCACCACACAAACTTTTGGTTCCAGTTTTGCAATGCCTTGATTTCAAATGATTTAGAGATAAATGTGGGGGGGAAATGTAAAGATCATGTTTACCTGTATGCGTATCTGGCAAGTGGAGCTGAGCCCTGGTGTGCCGTGGTCGGCTGCAGTCACCGTAAAAGCATACTCTGCTCGTTCTGCCCATCTCAGCGGGGAGGCAGTTTTTAGCTCACCGCTGGTGGGGTTCAGGGAGAAACGCTCTGCTCTTGAACCTGAAAAATAAATCATAATTTGGTTATAACAGAGTTGCATTCAAGATATTTTATGGCAACTAAAATTAATCTATAAAATGATTTCTAAGTCTCACCTGATAAAGAGTAGCGGATGGTACCATTCTCTCCCTCATCTGGGTCTTTAGCTGTCAACGTCCCCACCACCGTCCCAGATAGAAGCCCTTCTGTCACCTGCAAAAAAGAATAGCACTAAGGTTTTTTACAGCATTTCCCAAGCATACATGTACATCAGAATGCAGCAGTGTCCTCAAATTTATAATATTGATAATGGTTAGGAGAGTAGAATATGATTTCTAAAGGTACAAATGCTTTATTTTTTAACA
>JAOXNZ010000030.1:11764330-11775869 GCA_028566095.1 Kryptolebias brasiliensis
ACTCCTCTTGTAATTTCTGCGTCTCCTTTTTCTCCGAACTCTCATTTCTGTGTCTTTTCCCAGAACTCTAAAGATAAACAAACACAAAGTGTTGTCTGACTATGATCTATAATCTAACAACATTTGTGATAAAAAAATAGCAGCTGCGGTTAAAGTTTGGTGATGAAAACACTTTTATTCAAACTGAAGAACAAATTGATGCCTTTTTCTCCCTTACAAAGACTCACCAGGTTCTAAAAAGACCTGATACTGAGGGCCATCCGCCCTGGAACTGATAAAGGATTTTAATCTGTCCTGTAAAAGAGGTTTCTTTTTAATCATATTCCTGTTTATTGGCTCTTAAGAGCATCGTCAAACCTGATGATTGGGTTTGAAGTAAGAAAGGCAGCAAGCAACTCAAATAAGATTCTGAGCTCTTATTCTGACAAACTGAATGGGATCACTGTTTTGATCTGGCTTGTTCTGTGTAAAAACTAAAAATTTAATCTGGTTAGCTAAAACTATATGCCTATCTAATCGCAAGCAGGCATTCTTGTACTTACGTACCCTCACGCTGCATGGTCCATTATGGAAATGTTGGTCTATCCTAAGCAGCTCAGGGCTGGTGATAGAGAAAATTAGGTCGAGTTGCCAGGGATCATTTAATTGAGTATTAAGCTGTAAATCACACTCCACAGCTTTTTAAAAAAATTTAATCTTTTGTCATTTTACCAACATTGTGTAACTGAGGACACACTTCTTTGTCTGCAGGGAGAAAAGAAGTGTTTTCCCCAAAAAATGTTTTCCTGCACATGCCTGTGCATGTCTGTTTTGTTTTGGGTGGGCAATGAGTAAAACACAAAAAAAACCCCACCCCCATAGGCTCATACAACAAAATACCTCTATTTTCTCTTTGATGATACGTTTGTGAATTTCATTGTTGTCTGCCTGTTTGTCTGCATTTTTGCTGAGCTCATTTTTCATAATAGCCACACTTTATCAGATTATCTGGATTCTTTTGACAGTAACGTCCCACAGCCTTTCTTTCACGAGCTTTCTCATCTTTTCTTTTTCCTTCTCTGTGTGCGTTCCACACATTATGTCACTAAGAACATGTGAAAACTTGATTGAAACTTCTCTCTACTCCTTGGTTTTCACAGGAAAAACTGACATCAACCTCTGAGCCTGTGCGAATTATGGGGTTAGTTGAAGATCACGTTACACTGATGTGGGGAAGACCGTGATGCTGCTGCTTAATCACAGGTAACTGCTTGTGTTTTTGCTTGTTTCGGAAATATACAGTTATCATTTGTAAATTTGTTTTTCCAGCTCAACACAAGTAAACAAAGGATTATTAGTCAGCCTCACTTTTGTAGTTTGAGCCCACTCTGAGAGACTGATGATGTGGGTTTGATGATGTGTGATTCACAGAAGACAAACTGATCTGACAGCAGTTTACTCAGCAGTGCTAAAATAACACAAGTGAATCAGGCTGCTAAGATACCTCTGCGAAGAACAAAATGCAGCTACAAACCATTTCCTTTGGTTGTTTTACAGTTGAAATTAAAGGCCTAGCATTTCTTGACAGAATACATATTGCCTGCTACGTTTTATGCCAGCGTTTTAAAGTGAGATGATTTTAGGATGAGAAATGATGGAGTTGTAGCCATTTTGGTCAAACCTTAAAAATAAAGTTATGCACAATTTCTTGCAGTGTCATAAAATCTTGTGATTTATCAGCGCTATAAGTATGTGTTGCGAATGACTCTCAGCTACTATCACATCTGATTTTATCTCAATATCTGCAAAATTGACAGAGGTATAGCCATTTTTGTGTATGCTAAAGGTGATTAGTTGTGGTGGCCATCTTGAATTGGGTTGGTTTCAAAAGTTAATCAGTTTTATATGAGCATCTAATGATTATTTTTTGAGAGTTTTACTGAAATCTGTCCAGTATTTCATGAGATATTATGCTAACAGACAGTATTGACCCAGCATGTAATGCCAAATTTTTAAGCAACAATGCAGCACAGTGTGTAGCATTTAAATGATTTGTTGAGGATAAGTCTCAGCTAATGTTTGCTCAAAATTTGTGTTTTCAAGCTGCAGCTGGCTGTGGCGACCACCTTGAATTAATAATGTAAATTAAATCAAGTACATATGTGAGTCCTTTTCAGTTTGTTTTGTGTTTAATGAGCAGACAGTTTATGTGCACAAGAAATATGTTGAAAATTATTTCAAAGCATTTAAAGTGTGGTTTTGTTTTCAATTAGTCAGCCTAAATCAGAGGAAATGAGATAATTGTTTAACAGCGATTTCCTCTCTGCTCCACAGTTAAACCATGGGGAACGTGGAGAGTCAAAATGGTGACAGTGGTTCCTATGGCGATGGGGCAGGACATCTTTCCCGCAAACACACATCCCGCTCACTCCGCCTCCCCAACAAGCATCTGGTCACCCGCCGCCCAAGGCACTCCTCGTCAGGGAAACAGAAACACAGAAACTCTGAAACCTCGACCCGCTCCTCCAGCACACCAAGCATCCCACAAGCCTTAGCAGAGAGCAGACTGGAGCTTTACAATGCAGGGGACGAGCTGGGAGACTTCAGCCTCAACCCCCACTGGACACAACGCGTTGCTATGACGATGAGGCCAGAGTCCTATCAGCACGAGGATGAACCGTTGACCACACCGACTCCTGAAACTTCAGAGGCGGACACCATTGCTCAGGATGGAGGAGAGGACTCGATGGGGGAGGGAGACGGTATCGAGGAGGGAAAGTACCTCCAGAGAATGACCGATGGTCCTCGAGATGGAGGGAATTTTAAAAAGAAGAGGTCAAAGTCGGCCGACATGTGGAGAGAAGACAGTCTGGAATTCTCCCTGTACGACCTGAGCCGGGACAATCTGACCAGCACTGAGGACATGATTGATGGAGAAGAGGAAGAGGAGGAGGAGGAGCAGTTGACATGTCCCAGAGGCAGCACAGGTGAGGACACATACAAGCATTTTAGACCAACACACATCACTGCAGTCCAGTTTTCTTACATACTCAGTTCAAATAGTTTTAGTGTCAACATCTGAACACATTAGACCTCCATTTACATTTTCTAACAGATTAAATGAGTGTTTTCTGGATTTTTATACCGAATATTTTTTGAAAAGTGTTAATAAATAAGCGCATGTAGGCAGGCAACTGTTGTTTTGAATCAGTGTACAGATAAAGAGAGGGAGGGAGATGGGAAATCACAAGCACTCACCGAGTAGGAAAAAATAATTTGAGAAAATGAGCTGATTGAAAATCTGTTGCTGCCCACCACTTGGAGCAGTTCTGTTGATCACAGGCTTGTTAGTTTAAGTGGTGCTCTGCAAGAGCTCCAGGAGTTCAGCGTGACAGCAGGCAGAGGCTGGTAACTTAACTGATAAAGGTTTAAGTGCTCCTATAAGTGGTCCTGGAGGTCACAGAAATGAATGGGCCTACTTCAGGCACACGCACATAAATGCACACAAAATCATGGAATATCATGAAATATGGCAAAGGAGCCTGGAAGTAACAGACAGGAATCAGAAAATGCTTAAAACTCACACACATTGTCCTGCAATAAGCACCTGTTTGTGTTCCAGGCTCAGCTGAAAGGGCTTCATCTCTGGACCATCTGTGCAGCCAGAAGAGTCCCGGCCTCCAGGGCCAGAGGAGTCGCCACATTAAAAACCGCAGAGAAGCTGAGTTCAATGGAAAGGGAGAGAGGGAGAATGAGTTGTCTCCAAACGAGGAGGACGGTGGAGGGTATGCAGCGTTCACACTACCCTGTCGACGCTCTCACTGCCTTTCTGAGGGGCTGTCAGGGCTGGGGATCCCTGCTGCTCCGTGCCCGGCCTTCCAGGGACGACGCGCACAGACTACTCAGGTCTTAACATGCTATTACTGACTATATATATATATATATATATGTATATTATAACATGTTTTGTCTGCCTTCTTCTTTGTTCATTTGCTATTTAATTCTCAACTTAGAATGGTGGACAATCTTTCTACCACTATTTTCTACAGTTTGGGGAATTTAGACATCACAAATGACACCAGTCTTTCTAGTAGCGACCCTATTTTTTTTAGCAGCCAGACATTTCCTGTAGTCACATATAAGCAAACTGTATAGATCACACAGGGATTCAATGAAGACATTTTCTGTCTCATTTAGAAGAGTTTCTCATCATCTCACTAAAGCTGATTAAGCCATGGAGTGAGAGATAGCCAGTTATTGTATTTTCTGTAATGTTCTTGTGTCATTGACTTATAAATGACCAAGTTAAAAGGGCAGCAGTACTGACAGAGAGAACAAGGCTTTTTGTCCAGCACATTTCTGCAACCCACAATCACCCTTGGAGAGCAGATCACCCAAAGTGCTTATAAATTCATCTAGCCAGGCGAAGAGGACTGCTGGACATAAATAGACTTAAATCCCAGCAAAACAAAGAGAAAATGACAGAGACCATTTTTTGTAACAAGATAAAGAACTTTTTGCTCAATGACAATATTTTTTAATAGAAATGTGTGCAAACAAAGAGACTAGGTGCACTCAGGCTTCTTGCAGCATGTACGACATATTTGTATAACTGCAGTACCAGAAATTTCTTTTATGTAATTTGCCTGTCCAGACTTGCAGAGTTCGTCACATATAATAACAATTATGCAAATCAGTTGTTTCTACCTTGTGTCTCTGTCTGACAGGACATCTCTGGTGTTTTGGGAGAGGGAAGTGAGTACGGCGACAGCGGAATCGATGGCGTTGCCACAGAGATGGATGCAGACGGAGACCTTGTCTCCCGGAGGTGTAAAGCCATGTCGGCCTCTTTCTCCGTCTACTCTGCCACCGAGAGCAGCCTTTTCAATGGGAGTGACAGCGGGAGCAGCAGCGCCGGCGGAGGAGAAGGAAGAGCCTGTGAAGGAGGCAGGGGAGGGGTGTACGAGAACTTCCGAAAGGAACTGAACAGTCAAATCTGGGTTAGTTGCTGTTGCTTGTTTTTGTGTACATTTTTCTAAATTTAAGGTATTTATTCTTATCAGTATTCTGTTTTAAATTACTTTCCCGTCAGACAAATCGAGGCCGAGACTGCACAGAAGAGGCCAGCTCGGCTGTCAGCGATGAGCAGAGTAGCAGCACTCTCAGCAGCGCCTATCCATCTGAGTCTGTGATTGGCTGCGCTCAAGGCACAGTCAGGAAAGCTGGGGCTTTGGCTGTGAAGAACTTCCTGGTTCATAAGAAGAACAAGAAGGTTGAACTTGCAACCAAGCGAAAGTGGAAACACTACTGGGTGTCTCTGAAAGGTGCAACCCAACCCCCTCCTCCTCCCCAGTTCCTAAGTTTGCATTTTATTTTTGCATCACATTTTGTTATAAAGTAGAACAGCAGGCCCCCAATTCATAAATGAAGCCACGTTCCTTAATGATGTGCAACATTCAGCTTCAGAACAAGCCACATGAGCTCTCAAATGAACCAAACTACTTCTGTAACTCAAACTAAATCATTCGCCACCATTTTCAACTCGAAGGTTGTGCAAATGTTCACAGGAACCAACGTGTCAGCAGTCCTTTCAGTTTTTCTGCCTATTATGTCCACCGAACTCAAATGTGGTAATAAATTTGCAACAGTTTTGACTGTGAAAGAAGCTTCGTCTATAGTGTGCCAAAATCACCAAAGTTATGCATGTAACCATGGATCTGTGAAACCAAAACATCAACAACAGTTAAAGGACATTAGATATGTTGCCTGTTATGTTTGAGAAAGCAGCAATGTGCTGTTCTTTGTTTTGTTTCTTAACGGTTACTAAATTTTCTTAAGGTATAAAATTCTTGTTGGATCTTTTCAAAACTCTTATCTTTTCCCCAAAAAAACATGTCCCTGAAAAAGGTCCCAGGTGTTCCTGGGGCTATTACATGTACAGAAGTGTAGGTTTGTGTGAACTAAAACTTTTGTAGCCATAATAATGTCACATTCAGAAAAGCCCCTCAGTCTGACCCCAGCCCGTTTAATTTTCTACGTTCTCTCTCCTCTTAGACTGTAATCACATCAGACTAAACTCAGCCCATGCCCTTGGTTGTTACCCTTTCTGTTTTTGTTCTCACTTCTCTCTGTGGGTGTACATTACCTCTGCTCAGCCTCATCACAATTTAATTTTACGCCAGGATCCATGTCTAATCCAATCCGAGCCTTTCAAGATGCACAAAATGCAGCATTCACAGCTGCACTGCATCCACTGTTTGTATCCATCTCCTGCAAATGGACAAATCTGTCTGCCCTTTCTGACCTCAAGTTAAAATTTGAACGAATAAACAAGATTATGTTGTTTAGATACGAATTACAGCTTACTTAGTGATTAGACTTAGTAATTAGTTTTTTTAACTGATCATTTTTTTCTGTTCTTCAAGGCTGCACCCTTTTCCTGTACGAATCAGATAGCCGCTCAGGCATTGACCACAATAGCGTTCATAAACACGCAATGTGGGTGGAGAACAGCATTGTGCAGGCCGTGCCTGAGCATCCCAAGAAAGACTTTGTCTTCTGCCTCAGCAACTCAGTGGGAGACGCTTTCCTTTTCCAGGTGAGGAAAATGCTGGGATTTAAAACATCCCTCTTCTGTGATCTGTATAATAGTTCTGAGACAACATGACACCATTAAAAATCAGGCGAGACACAGACAGATGGACGCAAGATTCTACAAGATTTTGTTTTGGGAATTTTGCGTGTGCTTGTGCGGCACATGACCTTTAGCTGTGTATGGGAGATATGACAGCCTCATGTCCATGTGTTTGTTTTATGTCTGACATGTTTAAAGGCCACACTGTCACACTGTGACACTGATCTGCAGCAATAACTATTGTGTGTATTGAAATGCATCAATTTATATTCATGACAGCTCTCCACAAAGACATTTGGCCTAAGAATAGGAAGATAATTAATGATATCATGATGAGATGAGATTAAAGTGACAACCTTATCTGTTAAACCAATATTAGGACTCGAACTTTAATTCTTCTAGCTGTCACTTCCTTATGCTTCCTCTTGATTGTTTCCTGTTTTCGTTCAAAGTTTCCTTTCCTCTGTTTCTCGCCAGACATCAGGCCAAACTGAACTGGAGAACTGGATCACGGCGATCCACTCTGCGTGCGCTACTGCTCTTGCTCGACAGCACCACAGGGAAGACACGGTGCGACTGCTGCGGACGGAGATCCGCAAGCTGGAGCAGAAGATTGACATGGACGAGAAGATGAAGAAGATGGGAGACATGCAGCTGTCCACGGTCACCGATGCCAAGAAGAGGAAGACAATTCTTGAGCAGGTATGATAAGGAGAACTGTGATAGCACCTAATACAAACTGGTCCTAAAAGATGAACTGTAAATATAAAGCAACAATGTATACAGATCCAGAAATAATCCTACTACTTAAAGCCTTTTTTGTGTCTTATCATCATGCTGCAAATTAGCAAAAAAGCATAACATCTATATGAACCAAGCTTGTGATCTCATTAGATCCCTATTTAAACATATAAAAACACCTGAGGGGTTTTAAATATGAACATTTTTATGCCTTTGAAGTGCACTGATATTCTTATGAAGTGAAATTGTGTTGCTAAATCATATTAACTAGATAGCGTCATTCAAACAAAATGTTCTGAAGGAACACATCCAGCCACAGGTGTTTTATAATTTTCAACTGGTTATCATTTTTTAAAGCACATTCAGAATATTCATTTTACATGCTGAAACACATGCAATGCCTTCATTAATTCTCTGTTGTTTAATAGCTGTTTGCACAAGTCCAAGAGGAATTTTTAAACGTGGATCAACTTTTTTTTCTTCCTTTACAGTAATTAAAAGAAAACTTTGCTCTTATTCTATTCATATCTGGAGTTGTTGCTGAAATTGTTACATGTGGTGCTGAAAAGCAGCTAAATTCATGCAGAAAATGGCATTAAAAAAAATCAGTTTAATTCATTTAGCAGGAATACATAATACAGACCAGCAAGTACCTGGTATATACCTGGTACATACTGTGTACTTACCTGGTACTTAACTGGTATGTATCAGGTAAGTACCAATACTTACCTGGTAAGTACCAAATTTTGGCACTAGGTATATGTACAAGATACGTACTCTGTAAGTACAGCATAACAATTCACTACATATTACAGCTCTGTTCCCTTAGGTACCAGCTACATACTAAATAGGTACCCAACACGTACCTGATATGTACCTGGTACGTATCCAGTATGTACCTGCAGTACCTGGCAAAGACCAAGTCCAAACCCAGGATTTATCAGCTAAATACCAGTATGTACACAGGTAGGTTCCAGGTACATACCAAGTAAATACTAGTTACCTATGGGAACCGTTCTGTATTATGTAGTGACTTGTTAACCTGTACTTTCCTGGTATGTATTTAGTACAAACCAGGTGTGTATGCTCTGCTCCAAAAAGAAGAATGCTACCATGCTTGTTTATAAAGTTACATTAACAATTCTTCAGTTATTTATTTTGTAATCAATTTGCAGAGCCACATAAACTTACAAATAGGATCTGGCTGATAAAGATCTGGCTTTATCAGTGATTTGGGAATGGTCAGAAGCAGCAGAAAATTTTTTTTATTTTGTTTTTTTTGCGGCCATTTTGCAAAAATATTTTGTGAAGTGCTTTCTATTTCACCTCCCACGGCCCACCCTCTGATGCATTGCACATAGCACAGCAGGTCAGCCACTGGTGGGGGTTGTGTTAGTGAGTAATACCTCTCCACAGGGGCTTCAGCACTCCCACATCGCTCTCCTCCCACAGTGACCAAACAGGAATATAACACTAAGTGAACCTTTGTGCCTGTTCAAGCTTATTTTTTGTTGTTGTGATTGTTTTTTATCAGGATGAATCAGGATCTTAGCAGTAAAGTTTGTTCATGTTGTATAATCACCAATTTCACTTTGCCTTCACTTTTTACACTTTAATCTTTCACATTTATTAGATCTTCTTGTGGGAGCAGAACTTGGAGCGGTTCCACATAGACCTCTTCCGCTGCCGCTGCTATCTGGCCAGTCTACAAGGCGGCGAACCTCCCAATCCCAAATGCCTCCTGGGTTGCGCTTCACGTCCCACCAAACTGGCCATGGGTCGCCTTGGCATCTTCTCAGTGTCTTCCTTTCATGCACTGGTACGGTTTGAAAAACTTATCTCACGTTTATTCACACGTCACATACAGGTGCCTCACCCGCCTTGCTAGGTGTTTCCTTGAAAAGCTGTACAGTAATTGTGACGTTAAAGTAAATCAGAGTTCCTTAATCTGCAACTCAAACACGCTTCACATGTCTCTACACGTTCCAGTAGGCATTTCGTGAGAGGTTCCCAACTGCCGACCCTCTAAAACAGCGCAGCTTGGAGAGTGGGTGTGTTTATGTGGCTGTGAAAGTCCTGTCACAAACGCCTACTGAAAGCAAGGGATTTCTGTTTGCGTGACAAATGTTCACACTAACACAATGAATCGAACCTAAACCTCAGATACACAATAACTGAATAAGCTATACCACTTTTAAAGTCAGTGCTCATAAAGCAACAAAGAAACTACCTTCTTCAGCAGTAAGATATTTGGTTTTCTTTCTTAGTACAAAAAGAAATTCCTGTTTATGTCATTTTATTATTTGACTCAAACATTTTTGACTGTGTTGGTTTCAGATATGACTTTAACTTAAAGTCATGTGTAAATCAAATCAAAACTGGCTTGTAAGAACTTCAAAATAATAATATTCTCAGTTTGAAGACTTAAAATGTTAAAAGTGGAGATTTACATGCTCACATCACTCATATCATCAGACAGCACTTAAAACATTCTTCTCATTACCTTCCAGGAAGTGTGAGACAAAAATAAAACAAAACATTCCTTCAGTTTGTTCTTCTGTGTGCTGTTGACGACATTAGCTTGTGGCTCAAAGCCAGGTTGTTAGCTTTGTGTTTCACATTGACTGTGATATGTGACATTTGAAGCACTCTAAGAATGCATAAACTGAAACATCAACATAGAAGGAATGATCACGACTGGCAAACCATACCATTCAAATCATCAAGAAGTCAAGGATATGACATCTATCATTTCACAAAAATGCCATCTGTCGAACAGGGCAATTTGTTTGAGATAATGTTCTATTATTGCAGTGGTTGAAGCATACCAAAAATAGTTCAAGAACGAATGGTTGTGAGCAACCAAGGGTCATTATTTCAGACATTTAACTCGATAGAATTGGACAAGCACAGGTGTGTTATTAGGGCTGTGATCCACTTCTGCAGCTGTGCAAATTGGTTGTTTTGTAGAATATATGCAAATGTAGAACTTCCTCTAAATGGAATACAGTCCTTGGTAATGCATTTGGTCTTGTCCTAGGTTTTTAAGTCAAAATGACTGCTGTGAAATAAGCCCATCACTGGATACACTGACCACACTGGCTACCTATTGCATCAATAGGTAGCCAGTGTGGTCAGTGTATCCATGCTGTACCTCTACCTTTCACCAAATGTGCCTAAAAGAGGCATGTAAGAGTCAGACCTGAGCCCTTGAACAATGCATAAATCATAAAGCTTATGCATAATTATTTATTTTACATCATTTGGACAGCTGACTGTGTGCGCACTATTTAATTAGTTCAGAGTTGACTGTAAACTGAACAATAGGTAATCATCAGTTTTTACCAGAATTTGTAGCAGTATAGCCAGTTTGCTTATTACTGATAAAGGCTTGCCTTCTAACCAGAGAGCAGTGCGGTGTGCCAGCTCATGTTCATTTGGGGAAAACCCTGGGTTTCAGCATTCACAAGGATGCTTTTTTAGCACTCATCAATACATTGTTACAATCTACCTTCTGTCACAACTCTATTCCACCAAGGGTAGTGACTTTTCTTTTTAGAATGATCACATGCTTCATCACTCTTCAAAACTTGTTCATGAATCGTTTTGAGGAACACGATAAAGATGTCAATGTGTTGACATGGTCTCCAAATTCCCCTGAGCTCAATCCAATCAATCATCTGCAAGATGTGTTGTAAAAACAAAAGTGATCCACCTTGTAACTAACATCATGGTGCTTGATTGATGTTTTATGGAATCCATGATGGCTGCACAAGAAGGATCCTGCACAGTTGTAGATAGTTGGTTTAAACATTATTATTGAATATTGTTTATGCTCTGGTGTGTAATGTATGCAATGCAAAGCATCACTAAACAGAGCGTAAAGTGAAGAGGAAGAAGAAGGTTCAGTTTTATACCAACAGGACTTTGGCCATGAGAAACATACAAACTGTTTTTTCACTCTTTCTTTCTTCCTCTCACACACCCACAACATTACACATCAGCAGTGTATTTTTGTGATTGGTGGATCAATACAAACTCTTTTAGTAAGCATCCCTGAGGCACTTTCCCACAAACAGGCTTAACACTCTCTGCCCCTTGCTTCCCTTTGCTTTTACTGCCTACACTCTTACTTCCTTTGTCTGTGTCTATCTTCCCCAGTTTCTCACCTTTTCCTTATCAACC
>JAOXNZ010000030.1:11795449-11809973 GCA_028566095.1 Kryptolebias brasiliensis
CTCTGCTTTGACACACCTGATTTGAATGACTGGGAGATTAACAGGCTACTGCACAACTTGAAGACCTGCTGCAGAGCAGGGAAACAACTAAAACATGCAGGACAGTGGCCCTCCAGGACCAAGATTGAGGACCCCTGCATTAGAGTAAAAAGCAAAGGACTGAGCACACAAACTCGAGGGGCTTCCATGCTCAGTATGATGGAGCATGACTTCTTACTAACAATTTGTAGGCCACTGTGTTTTTTGATCTGATGACTTTGAATTGGTGGTATTTGTCATTAAAATAAAGTTGTTTTTTATACTAAAAAAACTAGTTTTGATCTTTGACACCAGTCAGAAAAAGTCCAGTTTGTTGGATGAAAAAATTAATTTCCTGATGTAGCTTAAGCAATTTTTGCTTCTTATTGTCTATTTTGTTTACAGCAGTTCTTCAGAGAGGATATTAAAATCTTTAAATGTTGCATGTAATTGTTTCTACAACATTCAGCCCTACCAACAGCCTTTAAACAAGACATTCAACAAAAGCATTGTTTGAAGGCTGTTGTTAATAATAATCAAAAGGTCATTATTATCGTATTTCTTAGTCCCAGGAAGTGAATTATTAGGTTGTTCCAGAAGATGCTGCAAAAGGTAATGGCTGCCTTTAGAGTACACTTCATATAAATGTCCTCCTATAACATTTGGCATCTTACTTTTAATGATGCTGCTAAGTTGCCCTTGCATTATAATTAAGGCCTTAGTGCTTTTAACGCCCATCTTCACAGCTTTAAGTCAGAGGGAGAAACAAATGTGGGCAGTTTTTATAACTGACTTTCTCCAAAAGTTGTTTATCTTGACTTGACATTACCTTCTAAAGAAATGTATGACTTTGTGGTTGAATGAGTGTCAGCTTAAAGTACCATTTGTCTAATACAGCAAGGAAGAGGTTTAAACTAAATAAATTAAAAAACGAATTGGGGGCCTTATATCACTTGGCAGTCTTGTCCAATTAGGCAGGTCTGCTCATGCCTGGTGTTTTCATATGACGGGTGTAGATGGGTGTGTCATGGCAGGTTTTCAGGCACATACTGTATATGTTTACAGTATGCGTTTCCCATTTGTTGAATGAGGTGTGGCTATTTAGAAGAGTGACTAATATAACTGAATTAATCATACATTGTGGTGGTGTTCTAGTTTTTTTTATCTGGTCAACGGAGAGCCGAAGGTGTTTTGTTAGTTGTGTCAGTAGTTCTCTTGTTGTCTCCAACAACTTCACAGTTGACTTGACTTTTAGAAGAATGAAAGTCACATGTTAGCAGGTCATCTGCCAGAGTATTAAACGTTGCTGTTGTTTTTATTGCGCTACAACAATATATATGCAATAAATCTTAGTTTATTCATTACTCGTGTGTGTGTGTGTGTATGTATGTAAGTGTGTATGTGTTTGTTTGTCTGTCTATTAGCAAAATATCTAATGAGCAAGAAAACAAATTTTAATGAAACCCTCAGGAATGAATCATTGAATGTACATCTACAACTGAGTCAACCCAATTCAAGATGTCTGCCACAGCTAATTGACAATAGCAAACCCCCAAATGGTTGTAACTCATTCAATTGCACATATTTTAAAGCCAACATTTGGTGTGGTAGTACTTGAGAGTCATCCCCAATACATACCCTGAGAGCTACAGATTGCACAAGATCTTCAACACAAAACTTCAACATTAACTGTTGGAGTCAACTCTGCTTGTCTGTTAGTAAAATATTTCATGAACCATTGGATGGATTTTAATGAAACTCTCTGAAAGTAATTATTGAATGTACATCTCTTTTTGGAGTCAACCTGATTCAAGCTGACCACCACAGTTAATTAACCTTACAAAAGAAAAAAAATGGCTATTATACAATTAATTTTACGGACAATGAGCTAAAATATGGTGTGTTCGTAACTGAGATTCATTCCATAAAATAATTTTTGAAGATAAGATGATTTTATTTTAAAACTCTGGCTCCAAAGGTGGTGATATGCATTCCTACAATGAATACTAGATCTTTATTAAGTTTCTGTTTGTTTTTTTCTGCCCTGTACTGACTCTAAAAATAAACCAAGATAGAAGTAATATGAAAATGACTTGTTCTGTCTGGCATCTCTTTCTCTGCAGAGCACAGAGCAGGTCACTGCCTTCTGCTGCAGTCTTCATGAGATGAATTCTCTGGAATGCCCCATGTCATCCTCTTCATCCTCCTCTTCATCGTCCCTGTCACAGAGCCCTGTGTCGGCTTTACCTTTGACGGCAGGTGGTGGCACTCAGAGACAGCTCTCCCACGTAGACAAACTGCGCAAGGTCATCAATGAGTTAGTGGAAACAGAGAAGACTTATGTAAAAGTAAGTGCTCTTGTTTTTTTTGTTTTCTTAGAAAGCAATTACTGAGAATGGCACACACACTTTCACATTATCATACTGTAATTCTTGACATGCCATTTCTATTACTGTTGTGCAATAGAAAGAGGTGACATTTTTTTGTTATTTAACATACTTAGCATTGAAACAGCCTCATTAAACACCTTCAACTCAAATACCCACTCATTCCTGAGTAAACACTGGGTCAAATCTTAATTATAATTCTCATCTTTTTCAGGACCTGCACTGTCTAATAGAGCGCTACTTGACACCTTTACAGAAAGAGAGCTTCCTTACACAAGATGAGGTATGATTTGTCTGATTTGCATGTGGCAGAAATGGAAAAAGTGTTTGTGCTTAAAAGTTTGACCCCCCCAAAACTGTTTGATTGTTAAATTATTTTTAAAAATGACTAAACTCATGTAAGCTGTTTAAACAAATGAAAGGAAAAATATTTTACCTTTTATTCCTTATAAGTGAATGTCTGAAGCAAGTAGGCCACTAAATACACTAAATACAGCTTTTAATTTAAATGTGTAAATGGTGATGCACATAAGACTAAAGAAAAGTTACAAACCATCAGAGCATTGAGTACACAGTCAAACTGTGTACAAAAAAGAAAATGTTTCCAGCTAGAGAAAATGAAAATCGTGCTGGTGGTGGTGGCATCATAGTTTGGGCCCGGTGATCATAAATTTGTCTCTCTTTGTGCACTGGACTTTTGTGTGGAAGAAAAACTCTCCTCTGAGTGGGATATTAAATCTAAATAAAGTGAGAATTCTGAATTATATCAGCAACAAGAAATGTTAGCTGAATGTTCACAACAACAAAATAGTCCTAGATATTTAGGTAATGAAGATATTTTTAATTAAAACAGTAAGACTTTATTTTTATACATGTTTTAATAGCACAAAAAAAATTGTAAAATTTGTAAGGGTGCCAAACTTTTAAACACCACTTTAAGAAAAAAAATGCAATGCCTTTTAAGGTTGTGCTTATGCAACTTTCAATCTGTGTGTTTGCAGCTGGACGTTTTGTTTGGAAACCTCAGAGAGATGGTGGAGTTCCAGGTGGAGTTCCTGCGAACGCTGGAAGATGGAATCAGACTGGTGCCTGATCTGGACAGACTGGAGAGGGTGGAGCAGTTTAAGGTTGGGATTTCTTCACTTCATGGTATCACGTTGTTGTATCCTTAAATTTTGCTCCATTTGGTGCTTCATGTAATGTTTGTCTCTTGTTTGCTAATATTTATTTAAACTAAGCTGTACATTTTCTTTATCTAGAAACGCTGTTCAGTCCAAATTAAGTTAAAACATGAATATTTTCCAAAACCAGTTGTTCTCATTTACTGATGCATGATGTGCTGGCCTGTTTCTACAGAAGGTGCTGTTTTCTTTGGGTGGTTCATTCCTATATTATGCTGATCGCTTTAAGATCTACAGTGCTTTCTGTGCAAGCCACACCAAAGTCCCAAAGGTCCTGGCTAAAGGTAAATATGGGCAGACACTTCCTGATTTAATGCTCAGTCACAACACTCTTGCTTGAGTCACACCTGGCACACAATGAGAGACTGATGATCTGTAAAATCATAAATTAAATTGTGCTTCAGCTGCAATTTGTTGGTTGTGCCTTTGTTTAGCCTCTTGTACCAAATCAATTAAAGTCCATGTCCATCTTTGCTCCAGCTAAAACTGACCCCGATTTCAAAGCTTTCCTGGATGAGAGAAACCCCAGGCAACAACATTCATCCACTCTTGAGTCTTACCTGATCAAACCCATCCAGAGAGTCCTGAAGTACCCTCTCCTGCTGAAGGAGCTCTACTGTCTCACTGACCCTGACAGTGAAGAGCACTACCACCTGGATGGTACACCACTGTCTATTTTCATCACCCATTAACACTGTGGAATGGTTTAGTATTATCTATGCTCATCACCACTGGAGCAGTAATTAATTTGGATATGACTAATGAGTGTTTGTCTCATTCAGTTGCAATGAAGGCCATGAACAAAGTTGCAAGTCACATCAATGAGATGCAGAAGCTACATGAGGAGTACGGAGCTGTGTTCGACCAGCTCATCAATGAACAAACTTCAGATAAAAAAGAGGTAACACCCGTTCAGATCAAGGTTAGCTCACTTAGACACACTAAAACCTTAACATTGACAACTTGAACATGTTTTATCTCAGGTTCTTGACCTCTCGATGGGGGACCTTTTGCTGCATTCAGCCGTGGTGTGGATGAACCCTCCAGGCTTTTTGGCCAAGAGCAAAAAGGATGTTGAATTAGCAGCTTTTGGTAAGTTAATCAAGAATTGTGGATGGGACTGTGGAGATGATTTTCTATATCGACTCTAAACAGGTCCCCATGCTTTTAAAACCTGTACTTGTAATTCACTAATATTTACAAAAGCAAAAATATTTTAAAGTTTATTTACTAGAAAACTAGATGATCCTAAACTTGTTAAGCTGGTCAAAATGTAAGATGACCTCCCGGTGCCACCGACGCTGTAAGCAGTAGTACTATAATTTACACAATTTATTTAATTTAATCTGTGTTTAAACTTATACTAAAGAACAATTCTTTAGCATGTTTAAATACTTTCTTTAGGTAATCACTGATAATAATTCCAGTATAAAATTCTCAGTTTTTGCAGAAACATGACACTATACCTCATAATAAATTTAGCTTTTTGCTTGAGAGAAATTGCTGACTTAAAACTCTTTCCCACTCAGAAATTTTTGGGAATGTTACCCACCTTACACTTTTTTTTTTGTAACAAATATTAAATATACATACTTTAATGGCTTTCTTTCCCCAGGTGATGGTGAGTAGAGTTGATAGCTTTTTAGATTTTGTTTGCTGCTTCTGGCTATTTTTTTAGTCAAACTGTATCTAAAAGTACCCAATAACATCCTAAATGAAGTTGTCACTGTAATAAATTAGGTAATAAAATGTGCATTGTTTTATTTAGCAAATGCAGACCCTCATCTCATTTCTCATTTTCCTTCTTCTAGTGTTCAAGACAGCAGTTGTCTTTGTGCACAAGGGCTACTCTAAGCACAGGAAAAAAATTGTAAGTTCCTTTCTGTTAACTTTGTATTAGTCTTAACATAACACACTGTGTAAGAAGTTTCATGTATTGTAATGAAGCTTTTGTTTTCTCTTGAGACCAAAAAGACACCGAAGGTTTGATTAAGGGGCCTAATTACTCTTAAGAGGGTCTTATCATCAGGTTTATGGTTTTGTTTCCAAGCATATCAATGAATCTCATGTCATGTAAATACTGAAGTGCTATACTAATTGAAGGCCATAATCACATAGTATAAGTCTAATTTATTTTTGAGGCTTTCTATTACAGACAAGCAATTAATTGCTTTTGAACATAGAGAGAAAAAATGTAAGCAGGTCCCGACACTCAGTTCTGTCCAGATGCTGAATAACCATCAGACCATGATCATTTTACAAATCAGACACACTGAACACATAATCAAGTCTTATAAAGTACACAAAATAGAATAGTAGTGAGCTAAAATGGAGGTCAGACTGAATCATCTATTCATTGACCATATCACTGAGCTGAAGCTGCTCTTGGCTAAATATGCATGTGTGTCAGTAAAGCTATGGTACAGAAATATGCCCACATTATTTTGTAATGTCAATACAATCATCAGAAACATGATAAAGAAATTATTGGCTGAAATAATTACCTTCTAACATATTTGATGTAACCTAAAAGTGTTAATGTTGTTTATCTTAATGTGTTTGTAAAATGGTGAATAGAATAAATATTATACAAATTATTGTAAATGTTACAACTGTTATATTAGTTTTTACACTGTACAATAACAAATACACTTGTTTTTTTTGCACAAGCATACATGCTAAATTGTTTATAGAGTTTGTTCTAAATATGGTTTTGTTCTTAAAAAAAAGAAGCCATTCTAATTCATTTGATTTTTGCTAATTTATTACACTACTCGATACATTACAATAGAAGCCTGTGTGTTAAACATGATCTTTTCCTGAGCTCTGGTGCTCTCTGCTGCCCTGTTGATGAACTGCAGATGTTTGGTAATCGAGTATCCAATCGCACTTTATTTTGTTTTCCAGGGGGGAACTCATCGCTCGACTGTGAGCGAAGACAGAGATTCTTTCCGTTTCCGTCACATGATTGCAACAGAATCTCTGCAAGTCCGTACCTTACCAAGTAGGTCTATTAATGGATTTTAATGCAACACTCCCAATGTTCCACAAATGCACACGTGATTGTTTTTTGTTTTTTTAAGTAACAATAACCTCAAAACTTTTACTACTTTCGGAGCAGATTTGATCACTTAACTATAGACAGAAGATAATCACACTATCTTTTGTAGAAATAATATACTATGCACTTTTGTTCTAAGTTTAGAGTAACATTAAACACTTGTGTTTTTCAAAATGGAGTTTTGAAGATTGTGATAGAATAAATGGTGTTTCCTTTTAAAATATTTACTAATACATAATGAAATAATTATTGAAATTTAGATCACTACTCCCTCCTCTTGTTTTCTCAGACTCTGAAGCCACAGCAGTTTGTGAAATAGTCCACACAAAGTCTGAATCTGAAGGAAGACCAGAGAGAACCTTCCAGTTGTGCTGCAGGTTTATACTTTTTTTTTAAATTACCCACATTTTCCACATGTGAACTAAATAACATAAAACCAAAGATCTTTAAGTATCTCAAGTCTTTTTTTTTCCTTTCACATGATTTGCAGCTCTCCAGACAGCAAAAAGGACTTGCTGAAAGCATTCCACTCCATCCTTAGGGAGAAGCAACGCCGCCAGCTTCTTAAAACGGAGTCTCTGCCTCTCAACCAGCAGTATGTCCCATTTGGTGGCAAACGCCTGCGCGCCCTCAAAGGTGCTCGACCTACCATGAACAGAACAGGTAAATCAGTTTACTGTCTAGTAAAATGTTGAACCTGTAACTCTGCAGACTTTAACACATACAACTTTTTTTGTCTTGTTCAGCATCTGCTCCATCTAAAACCCTGGCTCGCAGAAAATTGGTGAGGAACCGTATAACCATTGATACCGACCTGGTTTTCCATGGCGACAACAACAACTGCTACGGTGACGCCAACCCCTCCCACCACTCATTGTATCCTTCCTCCAAGTCACCGCTCTCCCATCACGAATCCCATCAATCCCACAAACCTCAAGGAGAAGACACGGACCGTTGGGTGGAGGAGCAGTTCAACTTGGGCTGTTATGAAGACCAATGTGACAGTGCTGATGGGAAGCAGGTGAAGGAGACTGACATCTTGAGTGATGACGATGAATACTGCAAGTCTGTTCGGTCCGTGGTGTTAGAGCCGGACACCCTGGAGGAGAAGATGGGAGGACTGAACCTGCAGGGCAGAGTGATGAATGGACAGGTGGAGACGAGAAGTGAGATGAAGCAGAATGTTGATTGTGGTTCTGCAGAATCCCACACATCCTGTGGTGTCTCCGCCTCCCGCTGTGGAAATTCAGCTGTGAAGCTTGTCCCTCTAAAGCAATGTGCTGTGGAGGGAGCCACAGACAAGGACCACAATGTGATCTGGGTGCGACGAGATGACTTTAACAACAGATGTAATAGTGACGTCTTCTGATGGGACATCTTAGAAGATAAGATGAAGAGAGGCGGAAAAAAAAGTGGTGTCTTCCAGTTTTCAGTTAAAACAAAAGTGGGAAGATTGGTTGCAAGCTTTAAGAGAATGTGTAAAGTTTTTCTAACAGTAACATACACACACACAAAATAATCCTTCACCTGCCAACTTCCCTTGTTCTGACAATCCTAAACTACTGCAACTCTCGGTGGGTAAAGAACACATCCTCTGCTTCATCTTGTAGCCCTGAGATTCTCATCCAGAGCTGCTTTCTGTAAAAGAGAGCACTTTCATGCTTTAACCACAGGCATTTCAGTGATGAAGACAACACTGCATGTACACACAAGTGAACAAACGTGTGTGTGTGTTTATAGTACACAGACACAGGGAGCTACTGTTCCACAAACTCACTTGTTGCACTGAAGAAACATCATCACCAAATCTCTGGCCAAAATGTCTATTTTTCAACACAAGAATGTGGGTGTTATATTTTTCTGACTTTGCTGGTTTTGTAGTATTTTAACACTCAAGGGCTGTGAGTTACTGAACTTCTCTTCAGGGGCTTTTGGCTTGATGACAGCTGTGATAAAGATGGTGACATTCAACTAGCTTTATTGTGCTTTTTTCACTGTTTTAACTTAAAAAAAAAGATGGTTGAGATCTTCTGAAGTGGGGTTTTGTGGGAGGATTTAGAGCAATTAATGTCTTACCTGTGGTAGATAGCTCTTTGAATAGCTCCAGTTTGAAGAAATAGTTTAAATTTGACCAAATTGATGAACTATGGTTAGTCTGAGCGAGGCCAAGGCCAAAGTAGATTGTTGTTCTCTTAAAACCACTGCAGTTTCAAGTTATTTGTTCATAACCTCTACACAGAACCCCACTTAAAAAGGTCTGAACTATCCCTTTAATATCAGCTGCACATCAGTGTATGGTTGGGAGTAATAATAGTGCTGTTTAACCTCCTGTATTGTATATAAAAAAAGATTTTTAAGCTTACTTTGTCTCCTATTATATCCTTTTTAAAAAGATAGTTTGTTCAGCAGAAAATTTACTTGTTTATTTAATATTGCCTTTTTTAAAAAAAAAAAAGATTACTGTAACTTGTTGATGTTTACACCATATTTATCTGCCCAGTGTTACAAACTACTACTGTGTGTTTGGTGCCAGAAAAGAGCTTGATAAAGCCGTCACCTATACCCTTCACATGAATGTTAGTCTTTAGTTTAGTTTAATTTAGTAGTTTTTAAATTTTAAGCTCATAAGTACACTGGAATCTGTTTTTGCTCCAGTCTGTTCTCTCTTCACGCATCTCATCAGTTATAATTTTTCTGGTCCTGTTTACTTCAGTTTATTTTATTGTTTTAGCAGGAGTGATTCAACAAAGCTGTAACTTTAATGTCAAGCATCAGAATTGTTATCCTCACTATTGTTTTCCACATCCTCCTACGGTTTCACCAATAGTAAACCTTTAGCCACTCCACTTCACAACCCTGTGATTCTTCTCCTTTCCACCAGCTTGCGCTGTTTCACTGTCATCATAACAACATGCTTATATCCGTGCTCAGCACAGGGTGTGTGCACCTTAAAGGATGTATTAAACATGCACTTAACAGCAAACTGTGAAGGAGGAGTCTCAGCAACTCACAGTGACGAGAAAGTGGATGAAACAAACACTTTATGTTCTTCGTGATCTTTTCTAATTATGATGCTGTTTTCTTAACTTATCATTTACTGAGTCGTGACATTCACTGAGGACTTCTGACTGTGAGGTACAATCACCTGGCCTTGGAGGCAAACCCTGTTAAAAGAATCTTTGAGTCCTATCTTTGTACTTTTTAAGAAAAGCTGTTTGTACTCAAAATTGTGGAGCATTATTGTTTTTTTTGTGAAAATAAATTTTCTCAAGTTAATTTTGTGTGAAGTTTCTTTTTATTTCACTTAAAAAAAAGCAACATGTGTTTCACTTTAGGCTAATTTTTAAAACCTAGTCGCTGATTTCAATGATCAGAAACATATTTTTGCACCATCTGAGATTATCTAAGCCATCAAAACTGTATTTGTGTTCTTTTGATTGATGAGTTACAAAAAAACAGCTCAGTATTCATATCAGGTTGTTGGATGGTAACGGCTCTTCCTGGGGAGGCTGCACGGTCCTGTTTCTGAGTTAATTAAGTTTGTCCATAAGCCATTTATCAGAGGTTCTTGTCAGATTTGTTGTTTTCCAGCTTTAAGACTTCACAAAACATTGTGCTAAACAAAATGTCAGCTATGACCTGATGGGGAAAGAAGATGAGACTGAAACAACGGTTCTGGGAGTCTTTGGCTTTTTCAAATGTCAAACTATTGAGCCACACTTTGAAAGTTAACAAACTACAGAAAGTTTTAGATTGAGAGGTGATTAAACACCCTGTACCCTCACAAATCAATACAGAAGGCAGAAGGAGAGATGATTTACCCAAACCTCAAGTACAATTTCCATTTCTGACCATGATTTTGTAATTTTGTACTTTATTTTTAGATTCCTGAGACTAGATGTGTGATTCTGATTAAAAATAAATAAATTTTAGATGACTGCAGTGAGAGATAATCTGACATTTGCCCTGCAACCTGAAGATTATTCTCTTCTCATCAGCACCAAAGCTCAGAGAAACCAGCCAATCCATCTGCTCCCTAATCCAAAGTGACTGCAGCCAAACTATTGAGATAACCAGCATAAATCCTAGACGTACTACCAGTGTAAAAGCTGTTTTTCTCTTTTCTTTTCTTATATTTTAAGAAAGTAGACTAGAATTGTTTGGTTGACTTGGTTCACTCAGTGAGAAAAAAAACAAAGAACTGTATTCTTCCAAGAGCATAAACGTTACTTGTACTTTATGATAAACAGTAGGAAGTTTTCTCTCAACATCATATTTCCAATAATAATTATGACCGAAAGCAACACCCACTAAGGTTTTATTTTCCTAGGTAATTACTCAAATGTCTCTTATTTTGAAAGATTTACAGGAAATGTAATTTAGCAGCACTTGACACCGACCCTTCCGCTGCCCCCCGCCTCCCCCCCCCGCGCTGCTGCCACCTCTGAGGCGCTCAGGCTCTCCTTCCCACTGACACTTTCTCCCTTGGAAATGTGACCTATTTCTTTTTAAGTTTTTGGTTTTTTTTTTTGCACATTCATTTTTGGATTCACGTGATTTGAGGCAATTTGTTTATTTTACCCATTGGAGTGACGCGCAGTGGATCGAGTTGGGAATCAAACTTGGGCTGCGCGCTGGGATGGCACGTCGGTGGTGGTGGTGGTGGTGCTTTGCCCGCTTGGATGGAGGCTGTTTCTGTCTGTCATGGTCTCAGTGTTCGGGGTGAGTTCGCCTGGGGAACTATGGAGCAGAGGAAGAGACTTTTCTGCTACATTTTCTTCGCTGCGCTGCTCTGGCTGAGCTCATCCCAAGTCCTCCGAATTGGTAAGCACAACAGCTGTTTACGCACGGTGATGTCTGGGTGTCCCTGAGCAGAATCAGAACCAGGGACCGGCTGGTGTGCAACACTATTCAATGTCTGTGGAGCTGTGGCAAAGTTTTGTTTGATTTCCCACTGATTTGTGCCTTGAACAGAGAGGTATTATAGGATTGCGCTCAAATCATTGAGACTGTGTGATTGAAAAGATTACCTGCTTAACGTAGAAGAACCTTGTCTTTAAGGGATCCATTCTGCCTGATTTTCTCAAGCCAGCATTGAGAGTTTTCATGTCTCAAATCAAAGCTGAATGAATTCCCCAGAAATGACTCAAAGGATCTAATTTGAAGAATTTCTTTGCATTAAAAACTCTTCGTTCTGCATTCATCATCTTCAGCAGACACTGCCATTGTTGGTGTGATCGTGAAATGTCTGCAGATTTGTTTGATTTGTTGAAACATGGCTAAATCTCTTTCAGAGAGTTTCTGAGCTTGTTGGTAAGTTACATATTTGTTGGTGCTGCTCTCCTCTCTTCATCCTCCTCGGTCCTGCTGTCCTCAGCCTGCTGGTGGAGGTTGGAGGACTCATTACTGCAGCTTCTGTAGATTTGATCAGATATGAAAGGCTCCGTGTTTATTTTCCAGGTGTCTCACTTTCATGTGTTGGGTTAGATCAGAGACACGCAGTAATGTGTGAATCTAAGTCACTGATTGAACTGAGAATGGGTGACATTCATACCTGTTTTTAACTCAAAAAGTAGACATTACAGCACTTTTTAAAATATCTATCTATATATATATATGTATATTATGAAGAAATTTCAAACGCTCAAAGTATTTACAGACATTTTATATTACAGACTTGGTTTTTGGTTTGCAATTCTATTTTCTATTGTTAATTTTCAGGGGGCAAATAAACCATGATATATAGAATAATGTCAGTGCCAATGTGCACATCAGGCTCCAAGAACCCTAATTTTGTGCTTGTTGTGTATTCTTATGAAAGTGGATTTCCTTGAAGGAATGCATATTGCCTGACAGTTTTAAACAAAAATTCACTTAACCTGTTAGTGCTCAGAGTGCGTGTTGGGGATGACTCTCGGCTACTACCAAATCAGAATTGAGGTCAATATCTGTAGAATTTACAGCGTTATAGCCACTTTTGTTTTTTGTTTTTCTAAGGCTAAATAGCTGTGGCAGCCATCTTGAGGTGGGCTGACTCCAAAATATACTCAGTTGTAGACGTGCATCCATGCTTTGAGAGTTTCATTCAAATCCATCCACTGGTTCATGAGATATTTTATCTAAGTACATGAAAAAAATGTTGAGCACATTTTGTATTCCACTTCCCTAACACATGAATAGTAGAAAACACACACGTTTGAGTCACAAGATTTCTTAAAGATAGAATCATTTTAACAAACCATTAACATACAGAATCAGTGATTCTAATCAATGAATTAGTGATTGTGAAAAAAATGTTTTGACTCAGTATTTAATGAAAATGGGCACTTTTTCCTTTGGCTTCACAGCTCAGACCCAACGGCTCTACATCAATCTTTTATGTGGTCTAAATATTAAATGGTGACACCATCACCAAATAAAAGAAAGAAAGAAAATGAAAATGAGGAGTCATAGTTTGAATATAACCCATTCTGTCTTGACATTCGCTGGTCTGTGTGTTAGATTCCTCTTGGCACAAACAGCATTTCTTCATTTGTGTTGAGGTCCAGCTGCACATGCAGAGGATTTACGATGAGGGGTTTAGCTCTGGGTCACATATTAATATTCAGGGCCGTTCAAGACCAATCCGTTCAGCTTCAGTGGTTCAGCTCAGATCCTTTGAACAACACAAGTCCAGAAATTCCAAACTCTAGAAGATTTGCATACATAGGTGCTATCAGTGCAGAAGTGTGTTTGCACATGTAAGAAATTGCAGATGTGCAAAGTTTTGCTCGAAGTCTTGCTTTCTGTAGTGGTGATTTCCTCAAAATAAACATTTTTAAAAAAAATTACCACTTAAATTTTATTTTAATTATTGTTTTCTTCAACAATTTAGACGGGACCTCCTTATATAGTAGTAGAAGCTTTATCTCACTTTGTGAAGAATATACAGTAAATACCTAGAATTAGCGTCCTCAATGATGCGATTGTTCATCAAGCAGTTGGAAAACCAAGATCTCCGTTTCAGATAAAGAAAAAGAGACTGTAAGGCTGTAATGGAACTACACAACTGATTTTATTTATTAGCATTTTTTGATCTTGTTGTCTGATGAGATAATATCTTACGATGTGCAGCTAAAGTTTAGAAGATGAAAGCTTCTTTTAAAGTTTTTCTCCTTGGTGGTACATTTTAGGTTTAATTTGTAGTCGTTGTGCATGTCCAACCTGCTCAGTACAACCTGCTTTAAAACCTGAGAGACAAAACCTAAAAAAGCTGTGACGGGTGTGATGGCAGCTCCAGTATTTATATGTCATCTTACAAAATCATTGCCTTTTTAAAGCTCTCAGGTTTATTGGTATGGTGGGGAAAAAGTTTTGAATTTCAGTGTGTTATTGACGTGTCAGTCTTCTACATCATAAACCAAGTATCTTATATTCTTGTCTCCCTGAATTAACATCCATTTGATTTCTGGACCTAATGCGTGAGAAACAGAAAGTGCACCTCAGATCAAGTGCATGATGAGAGGCACTTAAAATAGTGCATAATTATCTCAGGTGCTGCTTGTCTTCCTGGTGCATTTGCAGGTTTCTCCCCCTTCCAATTATTTCTTTGTGCTTCTCGTTTTGTTTCCTTCACTTAAGTCTTTCCTGATTGCATTTTCATTTTGTTTGCTGATTGTGTTTTTCACGTCAGAACAACAAGTTGTGGTGAAATGTGTGGCATAAAATATTTCTTTTTTATACTAGATGTATTTCCATGTGTAACATAACCTGTCCAGGTTGCACACTGGTTTGTTTATTTTCTTTAGAGAGGCAATAATGTTAGTAGGTTTTGTAGGTTTGGATCATCAAACAAATATGCAAACACAAACTCTGGGGTCATTTTTTTTATTTCTAAT
>JAOXNZ010000030.1:11825101-11836081 GCA_028566095.1 Kryptolebias brasiliensis
GGAAAAAACACTGAACCACTTCATCCCCCTAAACATAGCTTGTAAAATTCCTCATCTCTGTCAGTCTTAGTTGTCAAAGAGAGTTATATGAGCAGTCAGCAGCTGTCGAGGTGCAGAAGCCTGGATTTATGCTGCAATTTTGATTTTATTCAGTACTTTTAGCTTTTAACAGCCTCAGCTTGGAGGAGTAATGACAAAATGGTAAGCACAACCCATAAAACACCTGAATTTATAGTCATGATGGAGAAATTATCAGTCCACTGCAGTTAGTTCTTGAGCACTGAAGTATTAAATGCACCCTGAAGAGGAGGAAGAGACTACACAATTGAAAGGTTTCTGAGGAATAAATTACCTTAAAATTGTTGACTTTTAGGGGAAAATGTTTTTTTTTCCTCTTTATGTTTAGCTTTTTTGCTCTTAAGTAGTCCTTTGATGTGTGGGAACAGTTAGTGGGATTAGGTTCTGAGTGTGGAAGAGCTGTAGGATTTATAACATTTTTTAAAGCCTTTAAGAGAGATTCCCTGTCAGTTTTTACACCCCATTTTTTGTTGGGAGCTGCTATGATAAATTTACACCACTATAAACAGTAAACCCATCACAGAGGCTTTAAAAATAATGACTATATGACTGACATAGACAATATTTTAGCATTTATTTTATTGATTTGGTAAGATTTTTCCACGATCTAAAACCTGAGAGTGACTAATTGTCATTTTTCAAAACTGACACTTTGAAAAATAACCCCATAAAATAAAAACCACACAAGTTTCAGAAAACCAAATATCCTGGCCAAAAACAGTGCTGCACACTTTCAAAATGTTGTTCTCGCTTTGACTATTTGTTTTAAAGATTGAGGCCAATTCAGTTAAAACACTAACAACTTTCAGTGTTCTTCGTCTGCAGCATCCAGAAATCAGACAGATTCACTGTCCCTTTAGACAATATTCAGACCCTGTCAGTCATGTTTGATAGGGTTCAAGTCAGCGCTCTGATTGGGCCACTCTGCATTCACAGAGTTGTCCGTAAGCCACAGTTGTGTTGTCTTGACGTTCTGTTAGAAGGCGAACCTTTGACCCATTCTGAGGTCTTGAGCACTGGTAAACAGATTTTTATTTAGTCCTGACCAGCCTCCTAGTCCCTGCTGCTGGAACACACAGCATGATGCTGCCACCACCGTGCTTCACTGTGGGTATTTCCTCAAGACATGATGTTTAGAACTAGCCAAATAGTTAAGTCATGGTTTCATCAAACCAGAAAATCTTGCTCGTCACCATCTGAGAGTCCTTTAAGTGGGATTTCAAGTGTTTTTTTCTCTGCCATAAAGCCCAGATCTGTGGAGGCCTGCAGGTATGGTTGTCCTTATGGAACTTAGTTCCATCTCCACACAGGATCTCTGAAGCTCAGTCAGAGTGATTATCTGGTTCTTGGTCACATCTCTCGCTGGAGTTCTTCTCCTTTGATTGCTCAGTGTGTCCAAGGGTCTGTTTCTTGGAAGAATCCTGGTTGGGTTAAACTTTTTCCATTTGAGAATTATGGAGGCCACTGTGCTATTGAGAACTTCCAGTGCAGCAGAATGGCTTTATGTAACCTCCCTCAGATCTGGGCCTTGCAACAATCCTGTCTCTGAGCTTTTGTTTTTTTGTTCTGATATGTATTGTCAGCTAGAAGGCCTTCTATAAACACGTGTACCTTTTAAATGTACAAAATTGTATAAAATTTTGTTTTTCACTCTGTCATTATGGGGTACTGAGTGTATAATGTGAACATTTAAAGAATTTAAACAATTGTAAGATCAGGTGGGAATATTCAACACCTTTAGCAGGGCTATAGATTTGCAAAATTTTCTGTCTATTTGAGTTAGAATAAGATAGAGCATTATGGTTACAACAAAGAATCCCTCACTACCATTTTCTAAAAAAAATTAAAATAAACAGTGAAAAGTAGGTTTTCTGCTGAGCTCATTTTAATCATGCATTCACTGCCAGTCATCCTCTTAGCAGTGACTGACAGAACAAGTCTTTGTTTCTCAACAAAAACACCAAAATACAACATGTTTTTTTGCACAAAGTTACTTGCAGGAAAAAGAAATCTTGTCACTTCTAGTTTTATTAACAATGAAGCGTAATAAGTTAATGCGCTTAACTTGATTGCATCACTGCCATGAGCTCCCCTGACCCTCGCTTGGCTCTTTAACAGCAAGAGGATTTGAGCGTTTCGAAATCCAGCTGCCAGACGCCTGTTCTAATCTGATAACTGCTGGGATTATACTGCTTAGTCATATGAATACTGTGGCTGTGTGGAGGACAGTCACTGTGTTGCCCTCTGGTCACCCTAAACCCCATCTGATTCTGTCCTTTTTTGCTCATACCATCCTTCCTGATGTTAATAATCATCATGCTCAGGTTGAGATTCAATTTCTGACTATTCTAAATAAATAACATTATTAAAAAGCAGCAAATAAGTCTAATAACAAGGAATGCAACCCAAGTTGAAATATGGATGCTTAATTAAAACTGAGTCACTTTCTGCTGTCAGGAACACTCATGTTGTTTTTTAATAGACCTTGTTTTAGCAGACAACAGAAAAGTTATTGCTGTGCTCCAAAATTAGTATAGAATTTTACTTGCCAAAAATTTCAGAACAAAGCAATCCTTCAGTTTCATTCAAGGGTAAGTAAAATTTTTAAGCAGTTTCAAGCAGTTTTCTCAGATGATTCTCAGAATCATCAGAGTGAACCGGATGTAAAGGAGCAGTGAACAGATCAGAGAGTTGTAAAGAAATCAAAAGTGTCTGGTCTTTGAACCTTTGTTGTACTTTTTCACTTTTCTGTTTACAGAGCTAAATAAAAAGGGAATATTATGCAGTGTGTTGTAGCAGGTTCTGGTCTCTTTTGGAAGCTAATAAAATTATAATTTTTTTTGTGAATAAAATAACTAATCAACTATCTTAATTCCTTTCAATACGCAGGAGATAGTGATCACATTGTGGTTCAGAGTCATCCTATTCAAGTTTTCAAATGAATTATTCTGCTTTAAAAAAATCAACACAGCCGAGGTTATTTCATGATTTCTAAAGCCTGATTTTGTGTTTCCAGGTTGCTGTGTGGAACTCACACAGGGGGATGACCTTGATGGAAAAGCCCAACCGAGAAAAGAACAACAATGTGACGGACTCTCTGGCTAACAGGACTCTGATTGTCACTACAATTCTGGTGAGGAGGAAAGTTAAACAGAAAACTGCATCAGGAGAAGGAAGGAGTACATATATATGTTTAGAGACAGAATGGACAGAGGGACAAATGTAGGGAAATGTAAAGAGAAAAGAGCAGAAAACGGTGAGAGTGAGTTCTGTTGTGGAGACATAAATTTACTTTGTTGTCACATTAAGGCTTGTACAGAAAAGATGCAGATCATCATATTTATAGAATATGGTCATATACTAACATAAACTAAGTTTTCCATTTGGGTCATTACCTATTAAAGCGTCATCAGACTAAAACTACAAACATAGCTTATTTTATTTAAGTGGTCAGAAAGAATAAAACAAATTCAGTCAAATGAGGATGTTTTTTCTCAGGATATTTTTTTTTCTATGCAGGAAAATCCATATGTGATGGCAAAAAAGTCTGACAAGGAGCTGGTTGGAAATGATCGCTACGAGGGATACTGCATGGACCTTTTAAAAGAGCTCTCGAACATCTTGGGTTTCACGTATGAAGTCAGGCTGGTTGGTGACGGCAAATATGGAGCCCAGAATGACAAGGGAGAGTGGAACGGAATGGTCCGAGAGCTGATCGACCATGTGAGTGAAAAAATGTTGCAAACAAGGGAAAAAGTGGTTTCCATAATTATTCTGTAATCAGAACATGATTATTTTCTTAGCTCTGATGAGTTCTGACAGAACAAACACAATCAAAACATCAAATTATGGGCCAGTAATGACAGATAATCAAGGAGCAAGATGTTTACTGTGAGACTGTAACAGCCTGTTTGCAGATAAAATTCCCTAAAGATCTGTTCAGTCCTGTGTTGTCTGTTATTAAACAATATGTGCAGATGCTTCTGTATCCATATTTCTAGCTTTTAGGAGTTTGTTTCCCAATCAAAAAAGAGCAAATCTTTAACAAAGTACATCTTTGTGTCAGGTTGCAGACCTCGCTGTGGCTCCTCTGACCATCACATATGTTCGAGAGAAAGTGATCGACTTCTCCAAGCCCTTCATGACTTTAGGTATCAGCATCTTGTATCGGAAACCTAATGGCACCAATCCAGGTGTGTTCTCCTTCCTAAACCCTCTGTCTCCGGACATCTGGATGTACGTGCTGTTAGCCTGCACTGGGGTCAGCTGTGTGCTCTTTGTGATTGCCAGGTAGGAGCAGGGGTTAATATATGTGATAATGACTGTTGAGGTTATCATATACTTTAATTTGTCCTGCTGTGTTTTTACTAAATGGGGTTTGAGAGATTTATGTATAGAATGTATTCTTAAAAGGTGGTTAACACTGAAATCTTTAGTAAGAAGGTCTCTGATTTAAATCTCAGCTCTGCAAGCCTTTCTGTGTGAATTTTGCATCTTGTTAATGCACCTGTGGAGCCCAAATAAATGCATTATTGAATAATGAGTGACTGCTACTCCAATCCTAGGGCCAATTTACAGTCTTTGCTTTTGGCTTAGATAGTGTTTAAAACCCTTACCAGTGGATTGCACCTAGCAGTAGGAGGCAAACTTTGATAATAAAAACACAAATCATATTAGAATGCACAGTAGATTACTCAACTCAATATATAAAATTTGGTTTACTTATGAGAGAGACAGAAAACACTCTTCTATGTGTGTCTGAGTAGTGTAATTGTGCTGTCCTTCTGTTCTTTCTTTCATTGTCTATAAGGTTTACACCGTATGAGTGGTACAACCCACATCCATGCAACGCATCCTCCACTCTGGTACAGAACAACTTCACTTTACTCAACAGTTTCTGGTTCGGCATCGGAGCTCTCATGAGGCAAGGTACACGTCTCACTTTTAGATAAACTTTAATCAGCTCTAAAGAAGTTGTCCAATTTAATAGAAGAATTGTGTGAATGGTGTTGGATGTTATGAATACTTTATGTGATTTCGTCTAGAACGGAGCAGAAGAAGTCAGATATGCTTTACTGGATGCCACTAAATCTACTGACTAGAAGTACAAAAAGCAAATTACTTTTGACAGCTTTATTAGTTTTTCACTGCAGCAACAGACTTCATAAAGAAAGGGAAAAGAAAGGGAAGCTTTAAATTTTAATTTACACAAAATTATGTTTATTTAAATTTTCTAAATGCATGGCTGTTCTCTTGTTTTCCATTTTTTCATTGAAATAAAGGAATCTCATGCAGTTTTTTTGTGTGACTATGTTGACAGTTGTGTGTTGCATTCGATTTACCTTGTTTGTTAGTTAAAATAATTATAATCTTCTTGTAAAATGCTGCAGCGCAGTTAAAAATCTATATTCTCAACCAAAAATAAAAATAAATCTAGATTTAAATGTAAATCTGTCACAATAATAAGCTGTAACTACGTAAATAGATGTACATCTGGTTTTAATTTTGTTTGTTTATAGAAAAAGCAGACTATACAATTGTAAAGCATAGTGCTAATTCTACTTCTTGGATGCAAGTACATTTTAGATGTGTTGCGTTGCCTGATTCTCTATACATTCAGCTTTTCTGTGTGCAACAGAATTGTCTAGTTTTTACTTCTTGACTTAAGTACTCATATTGAAGTGATTTTTGTGTCAAAAAGACACTGACGAGGAAGAAAAATAAAAAATGTGAAGAGGTCCATGGTTTCTCATTTAAAGCAGCAAGTTCAGTTGGGGCTCTGGTATGAAACCAAGAGAAAAACATTTTGAAAAGTAGAATTTGAGTTGTATTCATCCATTTGCCATTTTTTTTCTATTTTAGTTATGCCATACTAATGTTAACACATGTACTTTTCAAATAAGCCTTTCAGTTTTTATTTGCTTTGCTTCCAGGCTCAGAGGTCATGCCTAAGGCTCTGTCCACACGAATAGTTGGGGGTATTTGGTGGTTTTTTACTTTGATCATCATCTCATCGTATACGGCCAACCTGGCGGCCTTCCTCACGGTGGAAAGAATGGATGCGCCCATTGACTCTGCAGACGACCTTGCCAAACAAACAAGGATTGAATATGGAGCCGTGAGAGATGGGTCTACTATGACCTTCTTTAAGGTAAATTATGATGGCTGGCACTGCTTGAAAATATCCCAAGAAAGTTTGCAAGCAAAACATGAAGCCATGAAGGATAGCTCAAGTCTTTTGTACAGTTCTGCACCATATTGTTGTCTTCAGACAGGTTTCTCCATCTTGCCTCACAACAACCACCTCTCCTTCTGTCCTGTGGCTCAGCAGGCTTGAATCATGCGGGTCTTTTTTTAATCTCCCAGATTGCAGCCGTGATTTTGGCCACCTGTATAGGAAGAAGCTGGTTGTGTTGATGGCTTTGACAAATTGAATCAGCTGGAGGAGATTTAGTCCACAGCTGTACTGTTTTCTCTAGCCTACCAAGGAGAGACACATGTTCACACAATGAGACCAACATCTTCATGTAAAAAATATTGATGTTCATGACTGTATTTGAAATCTAATCTCTTGTTCAGCTACAAACATGGATGGCCTTTGATCTCTTGTTGTTTAACACAAATGTTTTACACTTTACACTAACTCTTGCCTGTTTTGCTCAACTAGAAATCAAAGATCTCCACCTATGAGAAGATGTGGGCCTTTATGAGCAGCAGAAAGACTGCATTAGTTAAGAACAACAAAGAAGGGATCACACGAGTCTTGACAACAGACTATGCCATGCTAATGGAGTCCACAAGCATTGAGTACATCAGCCAGAGAAACTGCAACCTCACACAAATTGGAGGTCTTATAGACTCCAAGGGCTACGGAGTGGGAACGCCTATTGGTAAGAGAAACAAAAAGACTGAAGACTGCATGTTTTTGTCATACTGCAACTGTACCGCAAGTAAGAATAAACCAAAATGGTTTTATGATTTGTACTCCAAATTGCTCATATTTAGCATCTGAGTAAGTTTAAACAAACTATAAGGTATATATTATAAAAATCACATTTATTCAAACTAAAATAATATTAAACACAGTGAAGAACTTGTGTAGAAGTTGGAAAATGTATTATCTGTATTGTTTTCTTTTATTAGGATTTTCTCATTCCTGTTCTTAGAAGAGCTCAAATTATTATATGTGTCCCTTTAAGACCTGCACTCAGATCCTAAAGGGATACTTGAGATCTAACAGCTAACGGCTAGCCTGAGCAGAGTCTGGATCAAAATAGATTACTGCATCGTGAAACAACCTCCAGTCTCAAAAATTTCATAGCAGTTCATGCAAAAACTATTTTTTAAATCTTTACACTACCATCAGTTTTGAATTGCATGCTTATTCCAGCAGGAAAATTATGATATTCCTGCCAAAAGTGACTCAGGCTGCAGCGGAAGAGCTACAGCCAGCTGCTTCTGCTGCTATTTGCACTTGTAAATAACAAGTGTTAAATAGTTTTTGAGGCTGGAGTTGTTTTAAGACTAGAGCAATCCACTTTGGTTTAGGCCTTGCTCAGACTATCAACTAACTCATCAATCTGGTCAGAAATAATTTTTGTTTCTCCAAACTGAGGTTGCTTAAAAAAAGCTATTAATTGTTCATAACAGAACCATACTTCCCAAGATTTGAACTTTAAGGTTTAAACAAATTCACCTGCTACTGAAATCTGTAGTTCTGGATGTTTACTTCTGCAGTGTTTAACAGTTTTATATTTTCTTCCTGAAACTGTTTACACACCATAATGATTTAATTGGATAATATTGCCCAGGACAGAACACCTATTTTAGGGAGAAACAACAGATACAGTATATTCAAGATTGTCAAAAATTGTATGAATAAATACAACTTAAACATAAATCTAGCTCTACTTGAAGTTTTTGTTCTCAACAGTCATTAAGATAAATAAAGAAGGTGACAGGCATTACCACTTAACCTGTGTAGTGTCAAACTACACACATTTCCACCAGAACTTCAGGTTTCACTCATGTCAGCGGGCCCACTTGATGAGCCTGGCAAATGTGCTGCTGTTTGCTGCTCTCATGCTGCTCTCTCTGTAGGAAAATATGCCGCTGTGCTGAAAATAATGAGCACCACACAATGAAAGAACAACAGTAACTCGGTGCCTCAGATAAAAATAAATAAATACATTTTCTAAAAGACAATGATTATGTGGAACATGAGCAGAACACCCAAAACAATGAAACCGCTAAAGATGATTTGTAGTCAGACAGTTCAGATCTTAGCCCATCTGATGAAATCATTGCAATGTTTTCAAGAAAAAAAAATATAATAAATTCAGAAAATTGTACTAAATGCTCTAATATGAGTGACCTTGTGGTTTCACAAAGAGCCACTGGCTCAGAAACTCGTGAAGCATCCAGAGGAAAACATAAATCCTGTCTGGGACAAACAGCTTTTTTCTTTACAAGGGATTAACATGTGGTAGTCCCAACATGCAGAACTCAAACTGAACTCTGACTAGCATCTTTTTCTGTAGGATAAAACTAAAGCCAATTCTTAAGAAACACCAGCTATGTAACGCTGAATGAATGACTGCCACCTTTACTTTATTCTTTTACTTTATTGCTTGGTTATAACATATATGAAGTTTTTATTTTGTTTTGTATTTTTAATTTAAACTGTGTTTTATCAGTTTTAATGTTTTTGAAAAATATGCGTGAGTGTGTCTTAGAGGAGTTAAATGTTTAAAGATATTCACATTTTATAGGGAAGTACAAACTTTGCTCATCCCTGTTGCTTGAAATACAGAATACCAAGGAACTGAAACGTAAGTTGGAGCTCACAGTTTCTTAAAAAAACTGTAAACAGAGTTCACAGGAAGAGTTTCAACATAACTCAGCTGCTCCATAAATGTTGTTACCTTCACCAGGTTCTCCGTACAGAGATAAAATCACAATCGCCATCCTTCAGCTGCAGGAGGAAGGGAAGCTTCACATGATGAAGGAGAAGTGGTGGAGAGGAAACGGTTGTCCAGAGGAGGACAACAAGGAGGCCAACGCTCTAGGCGTGGAGAACATCGGAGGGATCTTCATTGTTCTGGCTGCCGGTCTGGTTCTTTCTGTTTTTGTGGCTATCGGGGAGTTCATCTACAAGGCCCGCAGGAACGCCGACATCGAGGAGGTGAGTGAGGCTGAGAACAGCTGGAAAACTGAGACTGTTACTGCAGCATATTAAAAATAATTGTGAAAATTGAATGAAAGTTTTGTTAAAGATCAAAAGTGTCATTGGAGACTACTAAATATTAGGATAGAAATTAGAAACCTGTAGGTTATTTGTTACTAATGACCTTTTTTCAAATTATAAATCTACTTACTACTTTTGCTCAGTCTAAATCAACTTAATTAACATATTTGTGCTTGATGCTGTTGCCTTTGAGAGGTGGTCATTCATACATCTACATACCTTTTTAGAGTAAATTGTGATTTGAGTTTATTTTTCAGCTCTAAAAAATAGAAAACTTAACCATTCACTAGCTGTTATTTATACAGATTTTCTATTCTCAAAGCATTTTAGCCCGGGATTTTCTCTTTGGTCTGTAAAAAACATGTTAATGTTATTTCTTCATTTCATACATTTATCAAAGGCAAAGCTAACAAGGAGCAACACTTCCATGCACATGATTTGTTTCTTTTGTTTGCCTTCTTCTTTGGTTCTTTTGTGTTATTTTCTTCTATCATTTTTTTTATCATCAGACTATTGAGACACTTATGTTCATCTGCTTTATGTTTTCTCCTCCATCCATTTTTCTTTTGCGTCAGGCCTTTTGTTTCTTTTACGGCTTGCAGTCTCGTCAGTTTCAGCGCCGTGGCTCCACCTCCTCCTCTGACAGCTCTTTATCTAACGATCTGGAGAGCGGCAGGCTGCTGGGGGATGACACAGAGTAGCCATGGCAACTCATACACAACTCACACTCGCTGTAGACCATAGGTTTGTAACCAGGTGTCCTCCTGTCTGGCCTTGCTGAGATTATCCCAAATTGCACCTTTACCTGCTACTTTATTCCGTCCCACTTGCTTTTACCTCTCTGTGCCGTCATCATTAACATAAAAATGTGTTTTACTGTCTTATTACACTAAAAGCCATTCTGAGACTTCTTTTCTCAACTATACTTGCTTATAAATGTATTGTTGCAGCTGTAAATCCAGTTGAGCTCAAACTTAGAGGACTAGAATGCTGATTCAGTGAAGAGGAAAATTAAAATCTATGTGCAGCCACCTCTTCCTCATAACTTCCACTCTATTTTAATGGTGTACAAGGGGCTGTTTTCAGATAAAAGCCTGAAAATACAGATCCTTTTGGCAGGAAACTCTGAAGACATTAAAGCAGTTTTAAAGTGTAAATTATGTATTTTTCAAGTCAAAAACAGTGTAAAAACATGTATGTTTAAATCTTCTTATTTAAAGTGGGTAAAAAGTGTTAAGAGCTTTACAATGGCAGGGCCGTTTCAGAACATATTTGAGTATTTTTTGGTAACCCAACTGTTAAGAAAAGTTATCCTAACTGGTTGGCTTTATTTAGTTTAACTGTGACAAGTTAATGAAATATTATACCTAAATCCTTGGATAAAAGGAAAGTTTAGGAAAGGCTTTAAAATGGCATACCTATACGAAATGTATATTGCCCGCTGCCTTGCATGCCACAGTTACAAACAAAGCTCTCACATGATTCTGTTAGCATTTAAAGTATAAAGTAGGTGGTGAGGATGTTTCTCAGCTGGACTCTCAAACAGAGTAAAGAATCAAAAGTTGCAGAATTTAACAAACATGTTAATAGATTTTAGATTGGATTTTAAGGAAAAATGCTGGTTGGAGGAGAGCTCGACAGTTTAAGTTCAAGTT
>JAOXNZ010000030.1:11911079-11932634 GCA_028566095.1 Kryptolebias brasiliensis
ATAACACGCTCTTCTTCGAGGCCAAGTTATGGTGTAAAAACGCAACAGCGCCTCCTACGGTCACAATATACGGTAGTCACAGAATACGGTGTAACACCTGTCTTGTTAAAGTCCTCTGGCTTAAAATGTTCACTACAGAGCTTAGACGACTCTGTAGCAACAAAACCCTCCCATCTTATTGCAACTTCCCATGACCTCCTTAAAGCTGTGTTACTGGGAAACCTTCAAAATGTGAAGAACAAAAAACAGCAAGAGCCAATGAGAGAGAGTACCAGTTCCTCCTGTTAGCATTTGGTTGATTACAAAATAACGTCAGCTACGATGACATATCAAAAATAGTCAAATAACCAAACTTATTTTTTAATCTTACTTGTGAAAAGTAATCCTACGTGATCTATTTTCAATACTGCGCCGGTTATTGCAACCGTAGGCTGAAAAAAATACGGTCATAGCTCCTCGCTCTGTGGTTACTCCTGTTGGCTCTTAGAGAGAGGAGAGATCCATCCAATATGGCGGCGACGCAGGACGCGCTCCAGCACGTAATGAGGCGTCTGCGTGTACATGTCTGTCATCTCGGCGCTGTTGAAAGAAGCATTAACAGCGCATGCGCAACGCAAATCTATGTATTCTGTGCTCCATTAACCAGCCTGTGACCCCGTGACGTCAGATCACGGTTGCAAAATTGTATTCTCAAAAAAAAAAACAATTTGTATTCACAAAGTCAGTTTTTCGTATTCATAAAGAAAAAAACACATCTGTAAACTTGAACTTATACACAACTGTTAACTAATATGCACACATTTCTGCCTTTACATACAAATCTTTCTGACAGAGTCCTTACCCCCCATACATTTCTGAGTCACACAGAACCACAGCGTGTTTCAGCCATAAGGGTTATGAAAATTTTGAGTGCCTACAACACCACTTGGCGTTTTTCACTAGATGTTCAAAGACGTTTCACCTTTAACTCCAAAAACTTCTGCAGTTCTCAAAGAAAGATGTAGTTACATGTAGCCACTTATGAGTTTACATACTATGCACTGATTTAAAGGCTGTGAGTCTCTCAGCCTTTAAATCAGTGCTATTTGAACAGATAGTTAAGTTTCATCAAAACAGAAGGATGGAATAAAATGTACAATCTGATCCACAGCTGACGAGGAACAGTTTAAACTGAACTTTATGATAGTTTGAGTTGGTAAAAAAATAATTTAGTTATTTTTTCACTTTTTTTTTTCTTTTCAGCGCTAGCAAAAGTGAAGGAACAGGGTTTTGAGTTTAGACAGCTGTATAATAGATAGTCCAGGAGTAACAGGAGTACAAAGTGTTCATTAAACTTTCAGTAAGCTCTCTTGTCCAGACATTGGTCAACTAAGCTAGCCTGCTAACAGAACAGAATTAATACACAAAAATCTTACGTATTATAAACTACATGTTCTCAGACGTAGTGGTGTTAATGAATGAAGTTAGAACAATGTCTGAACCAGACAGCTAACATTAGGTTAGCTTCCTGAGCCCAAAAAGGCCCGCACGCTGTAGAAATTTCCAGATGATCAGAGGTTAGCTTGCTAATATTCCGGCAACCTACAAATTAAGAGTTAACTAAAACAGAAACTCACCGTCCGGATTGTTTTCTGGGTCAAACCGCTGTCCGCATCCCTTGTTATAACACAAAACAGACATGATGGTGGACGCAGAAAGTTTAAACGGTAACTGGACTCCTCGCTGTATGAGACACAGATCAGTGCTGAAGCCGTGTTGCTGGCTGCTGCCCGAACGCGACACCGCTCGCACTTCCGGGTGTTGTCGGCTCGGCTGCACTCGGCAAAGATCGGCGCTTTTGGCTCCGCCTCCATCCAGTGAGCGTGGTCCCACATCGTCAACTGATGCTGGCTGCTTCTAAACTTACACCTTCCTCACAGCAGCACGTTTGTTACGGACCTTAACCTTGCAGCAAACGTAGTAGAACTGCTGTAAGGTCACTTATGAGTTTAATACTGTAAATACCTCTCTGGACCCAGGCTTACTCGGCTGCATAAAACTGGGACAATAGCTATTTAGTTTTAACAAGGATGGCTGCAGTCTATTTGTCAACTGCTTCTCAGAATATTTAGGTGAAAATATATATCTTTTTCTGTCGCGCTCGATTGTTTTGCCTTTTCCCGATTTAAAAAAAAATCCCATAAAAGAATGGGAGAATGGGAAAGGATTTACTTTCACTGATGGCATCTGATTCGTCTAAAGGTAGGACACTTTGCAATGTGTGAGTGAGATTTTTTTTTTCCACATTCACAAAGAGAGTGCCTTAACTCAAACGGCAGACGGTAGCTTGAAACTGAAATAAACTCGCGGGTTTTGCACGAAGGCAAGCTCCATCTGAGCCGCATCAGGCATGAGAGATGATGATGAGGATGATGATTATGATAAGCGCACCGTTAGGATCTACCGGGACAGTTGAACTGTGACAGTTCATTTGGTGCTGATGATGATCGATGTCAGCGCAACTGAGTCCACAATACAAAGTGTGCTCAGATGTATTTTAGTGTCTGTCAAAAAAAAAAGGATGAAAAAAAGATGGTCCTTTATCATGCATGGGAATTCCTGAATGCAAAAGCAACATTTAAAGCGTATTTTTTTATATCATTTTGTGTCATCATGTCATTTTTCTCACAATAATTGTTCGATTTCTGCTTTTTTCTTAATGGCATTCAATTGCATCTGCTTTTTAAAGTTAAATATAGGGATGATGCCTTCTCATAAGTGCAAGTAAAAGCTCAGACATTGAGATTGTATTTTTTTCTAAGCACATTTAAAAAAAAAAAAATACAATCCTGGAAGTCTGTAACAAAAAAGTTAAGAGCATCTTTTTGTTTCTATTTGTCCAGGAGACTTGCTCTTTTTCCCTTAGACAAAACATGTAGAGTTGTATTGTGAGTTGTTTAAAGTCATATCAATTGTTTGGTTGCAGGATTTAGTGTTTGAATCCAAAGCACTGATGTATGCTATCATAACCCTGTAGGGATACTGTGTATTCCTAACATTTATTCATAACTTTTGTCCCAGAGTTGCCTTTCAAATTCTTTGAGCACATGTCTTTAACATCTGATGAACTGAATCCACGTCTGTCTCTCTTTGTCAATTTTTCTTTCAAACAGGATGACTGGGTGATGGAATATTGATGAAGCCTAACCTGTGGGGAAATATGCTTCTTCTACCTAGGTTTTCTCCTTTTTTAAATGTTATTTTAAACATCTTTCTTAACTTTCCTTCAACTCGAGCCCAGTTCCTGCCCACACCGAGGGCAGGGCGAGCCTTGCTGCTCTTCACCCAGCCGGTCTATAATGCCTCAATCTTTGAAAACTCTGCCGCACGAACCTATATCAGAAGTGAGGTCAAGATGGGTGTTACTCTTGTGCCATCTTGGCCTTTAGATGTGAAGTATTCTATTGAGTCTGGAGACAGTGAAGGCATCTTCCAAGCAGAGGAGTTTGAAATGGGAGATTTTTGTTTTCTCCGCATATGTATAAATGGAGGCAGTGGTGCCACACTGAATAGAGAGGTACAGGACAATTACACTCTGACAGTTAAGGCGTCTGCCCATGAAGGCCTAGAGGCTTTAGCCACCATTTATATCAAGGTCTTGGATACTAATGACCTCCGACCTCTATTTTCCCCAACCTTCTATTCATTTGTTGTTTCTGAAAGTGCTCCCCTGGGCACCAGCATAGGACGTGTAACAGCCACAGATGCAGACATTGGCTCCAATGGAGAGTTCTACTACTTCTTCAAGAACAGGATAGAACTCTTTGCTGTTCATCCAACCAGTGGGGTCATAACTCTGACAGGCCAAGCCAGAATAGACAAAAAAGAAAGATTCGAGCTGGAGGTGCAGGTTGTCGACAGAGGGATGAAACTTTATGGGAATAATGGTATTAGCAGCACTGCCAGGCTGGTCTTAACGGTGGAACGGGTTAATGAGTTTGCTCCTGTTCTCAGTGCTGTTGCTGTTGTTCCTTCATGGACAGACAAAGACCTAGTCTATGCCATAGTGAATGTTGAGGATAAAGATGAGGGGCTATCTGGGGATATAGAGTGGTTGTCCATTATTGAGGGTGACCCTTATGAACAGTTTGTGATTGAGAGATCAGCTGTTGGGAATGAGTATAGAGTTAAAACACTAGAAGAGATCAACTTGGATACTTATCCCTATGGCTGCAACTTAACCTTCCAGGCCAAAGACAGAGGTATACCCCCCAAGTTTTCTAACACCCAAGTTGTTCAACTGGTGGTTACAAAGCAAGACTCAGTGCTAGCAAAATTTGAAAGCGATGTTTATGTAGTCAAACTGAGTGAAATAGCTCCCCCAGGCACTATTGTAGAAGTGGTAAAAATATCTCCAGCTCCTCTGAGTGTCAATTACAGCTTCAACAGCCTCTCAGATCCAATGCACTTTGATATAAACCCTTTGACTGGCGTTATTATGACCACAAGGCCGCTGACAAAGATATCACAGGACTTCATAGAGGTAGAGGTAGTTGATCGCATCAGTCAGCAGCGAGCAAAAGTTCAAGTTACTATAGAAGATGCAAATGACAACTCTCCAGTGTTCAGTCATCCATCCTATCAAACTGCAATCAACGAGAGCTTACCTATAGGTACTGTTATTCTTGTAGTGTCTGCTGTGGATGTTGATAAAGGAGAGAATGGGTATGTAACTCACACAATCAATGGTGAGAAGTCTCTTCCATTTAGCATAGATCAGAACACTGGAGAGCTGAGGATCAGAAGAGATCTGGACTTTGAGTCATCAGAGGATGTCTATACTTTTGCAGTACGGGCCTCAGACTGGGGTTCACCCTACAGAAGGGAGAGTGAGGTTAATATCACCATTCGTGTAATAAATATCAATGACAATCGGCCTGTTTTTGAGAAAATTTCTTGCAGAGGAATGATAAGCCGTGATTTCCCCATCAACAAGACCATTGTTACCTTGTCAGCTATAGACATGGATGAGCTGGGAATGGTGAGGTACAAAATACTGTCTGGGAACGAGTTAGACAATTTTAACTTACATCCTGACTCCGGGGCTTTGGTTTTGAAGAGATCTTTTGAAGCAGAAAGTTTAAAAAGTGGGATATTTAACCTGAAAGTAGTTGCAACAGATGGAGAGCTGTTCTCTAATCCTATATTTGTGAACGTATCAGTGGTGAGAAGCAGGATACCACCCAGCGGGTTGACCTGCAAGGAGACCAGGGTGGCCCAGTTGTTGGCAGAGAGAATGGTCTCAAAAGCATCAGCAATGGCTAGGCCAAGATCAACTGAGAGATACATTGATCTCTTCTCCACAAACAAACAAGCACCACAGTTTGAGGCCTTACCTACGAGCATTCTTGTGAGAGAAGACTTGAGTGCTGGAGCCAGTGTGTTTCAAGTGCGAGCACGAGATAGTGATGTCGGTTTCAATGGCCGCATTCTCTTTTCCATTTATGATGGAAACAAAGAAAACAGTTTCAACATCAACATGGAGAGTGGACTAATAACAGTATTACAGCCACTTGACCGTGAGCGAGTGGATCGTTACTTCCTTAATATCACCATCTACGATCAGGGCATTCCTCAAATGTCAAACTGGAGACTTCTGACAGTGATTATAGAGGATGCAAATGACAACAATCCCCAGTTTTATCAGGATAATTACTCTGTCATTGTTTCGGAAGAAGCAGACATTGGAATGGAAGTTATTACAATCACTGCCTTTGACAAAGACATGGGGCAAAATGGACAGCTCTACTTTATAATGCAGACCAGCATCCCTCAGTTTGGTATTGACAGTGAAACTGGAATTGTATTTGTTGCCAGACAGCTGGACAGAGAAACATACCCAGTGTTCTCATTGATGATTGAAGTGAGAGACAAGGCTGAAAAAGGCACTCGACGGTCATCAGTCACTACTCTAAATATTATTCTGGAAGACGTCAATGATTGCTCTCCAGTTTTCATGCCTAGCAGTTATAGTACACGGGTACCAGAGGACTTGCCGCCAGGAGCTGCAATCACATGGGTTCAGGCTCAGGACCCTGACGTTGGACCTGGTGGACAAGTCCGATACTTCTTGTTCAATGACTTCAATGGCACGTTTGAGGTAGGTTATGTGAGAGCTAATTTTTTATTGTTTAATTAAACCCAACTTAAATACTGTCTAGACAAACTTTACTGTTTCCTGTGTAAATAATGTTCCTGACATTAAAAGGGGACAAAAGACAGGAAGCATTGAACACATCATAACTGTTTCTGTGTTAGTTTTTTCAATCCCTAATTTTTTATATCCTTTTTTAATTAAACCATACATATTCTTTAATACATATTGCCCACCACCTTTCATGCCAGGGTTTTAAACTAAAATCATCTTATGTTGAAAAATTTCAGCATTTTGCCACTTTAGTCAAATATTGGAAATAACATACAGTATGTGCATACTCATGTGATATTTCAAGACTTTGCACAATCTGTTATCATTCAGATTGCATGTTGCAATCAGATTTGAGCTCAGTATACGTAAAATTGACTGAGTTATAGCCATTTTTGTGTTGTTAAAGGTCATACAGGTGTGGTGACCATCTTGAATTGGGTTGACCTCCTAAGTTAATTATTTGTAGATGTACATGCAATGATTACTTTCTGAGAGTTTCATTTAAATCAGTCCAGTGGTTTGTGAGATATTTTACTTTGACAAAACACACAGACACATTTAAAAACATTACTGCCTTTTGGCAGGAGGTGATAATAAGAAGTTAATATAACTAACAAGCATTGGCATGTTTTTACTGTGATTTTGAACCATTATTATTTTGTACTCTTGATTTTTCAGGTTCAAGAGTTCCTTTCCACCTATTTTGTCTTTTTACCCAGAGGTCTAGAAAGTGGCTGAGCCTCTTTTAAACCCTGTTGATAGGTTTTTTTCTGCCAGCTGCTGAGAGTCTACCTTCAGAATCTTAGTTCTTCTTGGTTTATTTCCAAGGATTGTTCAATATTCATTTATTACCATTAAAGCCAATTTGTTTAATCTGCCTAATCTCACAACATCTTTCACAACAGAAACTCCAGGGACTCTGGCCAAATTGTTCTCTATGAACTCTAAAGTAATATAAATTAATTATTCCAGATATGTATTAACAAAATCCCACAATTTTTTTTTGTCAAAAGCTCACCTAAACCAGGAAAAAAGTAAGCTGTTTGTAAGTTATCAAATCTGTGCTAATGAAGCTATTTGGACACAGGTATGTGACTTTTATTAAGTGAATAATAGAAGCATTCAAACCCAGGTAATATTATAATAAAGCATAGGGATTAAAATGTGGATGTGTAGACAATGTTTTAGCAGCCAACAACAAAATTATCAAACTATAAAAGCCAAAAGGATAAAAAAAATGGCTACAAACAAGCAGATCTAAATTGAGAATTGTCAGAAAGAAAGAAAAATAAAATGAAGAAAATTTTTGTCTAATACTGAAATGGTTTTTGTCACTTCTAGCTGCAGAAAACCCTGTGATCATAAAAAATGTTATACTTTAAATCACAATTTGTGTGTGGAATTCATTTTGGTTCTTAAATATGTCTTAATCTTCACATGCACTAACTGATAAGACTGTTTCTGATGTAATGTTTTGTGCAGATCAATGCTGTTACTGGAGTCCTGAGGATCAGGAAGGAACTGGACTTTGAGACTAAGCAGTTTTTCAACCTGACTGTATTTGCTGAAGACAGAGGAGTACCCAGCCTTCAGAGCCAGACATTTGTGGAGATTGAGGTGTGTAAAAGACATGAGAAAAAATATTACCTTAGTTTTTTTTATATTTTATTTTCACACTTCCCACTAATATGATTTACATATATCTTTATTTCTAAATTTTTATTTCAGTTTTATTTCTCATCATATATTGAAAACATTTGATGTGTAGCACACAGAACCTCCCCAGATCAACATAGGGCTGCACTGATAGAATGCATACACAGTGGCATACAGTTCTTCTGTCTAAATAAAGTCAACCATCCCATTTCCTCAGGTGGCAGACGTCAATGAAAATTTGTATGCCCCCTACTTCCCCGACTTCGCCGTGAGAGGCTCAGTGAAGGAGAACTCGCGTGCAGGAACAAGTGTCCTGACGGTCAGCGCCAAAGATGATGACAAGGGACGAGATGGCGTGCTGAGATACTCCATCCGCCGAGGCAGCGGACTGGGCACTTTCACCATCGACGAAGACACAGGTGTGACATTAGATCAATTCTGAAGCCTGTTTGTGTGAAGTGGAAATCCAATAACGCACAGCAACATGTTTAGAATACGAACAACTAAATTAATTGCTAATAGGAAATCTTACCAGTTCATAAGCCACTGATGAGTTTCACATACGTTGTTGTTGCTTTATCTTGATTTTGTTTTGCAGGTGTGTTTGTCACAAATTGTCTCTGTCAGGGATTAAAAACAAACAGAACCGCCAGTTAACTTTATGCTTTCTTTGGTGCATATGTATTTGTGCACTGGAGTAGAGGAGAATATCAGACACAGTCCCAGTCAGCTGGTTTGATGGGGCCTCACATGGGAGCCATGTACTGGGAGATCATTACTGTAATGATGGCAGCCAGGCAGGCAGCTACAGTGACTGGGCCTCGGGCTGCGTCGAATAACTCACCCCAGTGCTGCGTAGATAATGCTGATCAAGGCTCCCCCACCGAGCAGCCCGTATTTTCTAAGAATCAAGAAATAAGTGTGACTTATTTAAGAGTTGTGACCTAGAATAAAAATGCATCTGAAATATGTGTGAGTGAGAACTACTTCTTTTCCATAAAGTAATGTTACAGTATCTTGCAGCTGCAGCCTGTATGATGCTGAAGCTTTTTAACAAAGTTCTTTGTATCGCTCTCCATGGTGCTGAAACTTTCAAACTGAATTTCTTCATTCTTTCTTCTCCACATGGTACTAGGTAGTGAGTAATATGCTTTTTGAATTTTAACAGCCTTCAAAAACCATATTGCCAAAAAGGCCAAGGTGAGAATAAGAGATTTTTATTTAGATCTTTTGTCACCATTTTGCTGTTTAAAAGAAAGTTGCAAGTTGAAAGCTGGACTGAAATGTAGCCAAATTAACCACATTACTTTAAAGAAATGAGGTAGTTTTGACTAATTTTGGACTAAGCACTTCTAATTTATGTTTTCCAGTTTAATTTATTACCTATTGATTGCTAGTATGTTGTAAAGACATTCGGTCTGTCTCTTTTGAAATGAAAATATTTGTTTCTCTACTTCCTTCTGAAGATGAATGAATGGTCATTACAATTTTTATTCATTCATATCAATGCTCACAATTATCCATGACAATGAATATATTGGCAGACCATACATATTACTGTGTGGTTATATAGTCTTAAAGTAATTTTAAAGTCATAATTCAAAATTTTTGAAGAGGAGCTCTGTTGTACATAGCTCCAAAACCAAAGGAAAAAAAAAAGCCTAACTTTACACCATGGTCAGTTTTGCATTACATGTTGTTTTGCATAGAATACTATGGTTTTTGCCGGCACAAATACCAGCAGCAGCTGCTAGCTATAGCACTTAAGTGTAACCTGAAAAAAAATATATTTTATTTCTGTTGGAATGACTGTGTAATTCAATATTGACAACAAGAAAAAAGTTAACAAAATATGTTTGCATGAACCGCTGTGAAATTGTTGAAATTGGAGTTGTTAGAGTGGCAGCGATCCACTTTGATCCTGTCCTTGTCCTAGTTGTTTTGTTCAGTTGTTAGCTCATTAGTCCAATCAAAATTAAAAAGAAATTCTTCAAAATGAGGTTGTTCATAAAGCTATCACCAACAAGTAAAATATTAATAGTTCTTAGGCTTTTCACTGATTCTCTGTTCAAAACTAGAACTATCCCTTTAAGTAAACAGTGCAACTTGGTTATTGAGTTATATACGTGTAGCTAAATATCCATATAACTGCTAATATTTTGTATTTTTAAAAAATGGAATAAAATGTGTAATTAGTAAAACGATGCAGTCAAACACAAGTTTGTCACAAACAGTTGGATAATTTTCGACAATCATGAGGTAAACAGTAAAGCAAGTAGAGAAATGATTTGTTACCAACATCTAGTGTGTTACCAATGGCGTAAAATAGTCAAGTTAAATGTAGTAACAATGGACATAATAAATAATAATTAGTAATTCTAACTGTGCATTTTTGCACTTATTCAATGAAACCAATGATTTTTTTTTTCCAATGCCCATTTTTCTCGCCTCATGTTGTACTACTGTACATAACTTCCACTGGAGGCCTGTATCGACATTTAACCAGGCTAATTAGTATTGACTGTAGAACTGAGTGAAACACATGGACAGAGAGGAAGCCCCTTTACCTCTACTCACCCCTCCTGCTCTGGTTGATCTATCAAAATGTATGTATATATGTTGTGAAAATAAAGTACATATACAGCCACCAGCCATAACAGTATGACCACCTGCCTAACATTAAATAGATATTCTTTTAGTCAAGTGAACAGCTCTGACCAGTCAGAGCGCTGACTAAAACATATGTGGGGATCCAGTTCTGGGAGGTTAGTACTGGACTCTTTAGGCCCAGTAGGGGTTCAGTGACTTGTGCTGCTTCCCACACATGTCATTAGATCCCATTAGATTGGCATCTGGACAGCTTGGAGTCTGTTTGGACACTTCAAATCTTTTTTTTTATTCTTTTAATCCGCAATTTAGTATTTTATATATACCAAAACAATATGGGCAAACATTAACAGCAATTAAAACTACCAAAGACAAAAACTATACTTTAAACAAAGCTAAACAAAAAACAATTTTACCATGAATTTATTCTTCTTAGAAGCACAGCTTGCAAAAGTTTACTCTAGCTGTGCACATTATTTTGTTGCCCACCTCTATCCACATCATACCCACCTTGGCCAGTGTGTGACTTATACAGTGACAATCAAGGGGAACAACCGTTTTTTATATGAAGGTAATCTCATTCTATACAAACATGAAAGTCTGAATATTTTTCTAGTTTTTTCTGTGTTTTAACATCATGTCTGCTGTCTCTACTAGATTTAGATTTGAGAGTATCATTTTTTCAGCAGTCATGAACTCTAAATACTGCCAGTCTCTTAAAGTTTGTGGAATTCTCAGCTGGTGGACAAGGAATTGAAGTTAAATTCAAAATCTTCAAAGTCACGGTAGACCCTTACTTATACTCTTTGAGTCCCTCTCAAGCAGATTTTGCTGTGTTGTTGAGCATCCTGCTGAGAGGATGCTGCTACAGAGGGCTATTGATGGGGTGAAATCGGTCTGCAAAATAGGAGATTAAAAAGTCTCTACTTAGTATCCATGTGAATGGATTTTCCTAGCGGAACAGTGCATTGTGGCATGTAAACAGTGTTTACTTGTCAGTGATCATAAGTTTAAGGCTTGTTCATAAACATTTCCACATGTTTGCTGTATATACTGTCCACATGGGACAACACTGTTGCGGTACACAAACAGATCACCCAAGCTCCTCGTAGCACCTCTTCCTGTTGTTGTTGTTATTCACTTTGGTGCTAAAACCTCAGCGAGCAGCATCGCAGCCAGCAAGAACGTTTATTGAGTGCAGATTTTCCAGGGGAAATCAAACTGCTTGTTAGAGCAGAAAGTGAAGGGAGTGGGGAGTGGAAGTGAAGTGAGGAGAGGAAGGAAGAGGATGAAGAGGAAGGGGGAGTCTGGAGTACATAAAAAGTGTCAGAAGAAAATACGGCTTTCTTCCTCCCCGGGCTTTTCTTTTTTTCTTTTTAATGTTTTGAACATTTTTTCATCTTGCAGGGATTTTTTTCTTTTTTTTTTGGTGTTTGTGCTCTTCTAATATCTCACATCAGATGTGAATATACAGTAAGAACAAGTTTTCTCCATAAGACTGTTTATTTTATCTATTAGTTTAGAGGTCTGTGTTGTCAGCCATGGACAACTCTTGACTCTGTCCTTTACTTGTCAATCTGTGGCTTTTAGTGCCAAAATAAGTATGTGAAGAGAGTGTGAGGCAGACAGTGAATCATAGTGAAGGGGACTATAAAAATAGTCAGAATTGGAGATCCCTTTGGTTAGTCTGTCTAAAAATATCGCACAACAAAACTTCCCCCTTTCCTATCTCTGTCCAAAATATTATCTGCTGACAAATCTCTTCTTTTCCCTAATTTGATCTTTAAAATGTTTCTGATCAATGCACTGATTAAAAAGAGCAGGGCCTTTCAGACAGAAGAGTTGTAAGATCTTCCTTAGATTATACACTCAGCTCTCTGTACTTCAGACAAAAATTTGTATTCTTGTCATTGGTTGGGGTGGGAAAGCACGCCCTGCAATTTCTCATTGGACGGCTGTCAGAAGTCACTGCTCCTCTATTAGTGGGTTTGCAAGCTCCAGTATTTGTCACAGTCAGGATAAAGTATTCTTTAAGTCACAGGCAAACACTTTTAAGAAGCAGACATTTCATATTTATTAAAAATTAATGGTCTGTATTTTTTTTTTATGTCTTCTTTTATGGCACACGCAGAGCTATTTCTCAAGAGAAAAATGATCCCTACATTCTGTCATCAGTCTTGGCATTGATTATTTGTTGGCATTAATTAGATAGTTGGATCACAAAATGTGCTCCTTGGGAACAGGGGGAGTTGAATGGACTTGACGTATGGATGTAAACCCAGCTGTACCTCTCTGAGTTCTGGATTTTAAAATGTGGCATGACCCTTCAAAAATGTTTGTGCGCTCTTTGAAGTGTGTTATTTATGGTGCGAATGGATGCTGTCAAGTCCGATTTAGATAGAATTCGGTGAATAGTGGCTGTCGGTTTTAAAGTTCAAAGAGCTTTTGAAACAGCCGGCTCTGTTTTCCTTGTCTGTCGGTCTCTGACAGAGATGAGATGTGGTTTGAAAAGGACGCGGTCAAGGACGACGGGCCAAGGATGTGTTTCAGCAAACACTTTTGCTATGCATTGTGCGTGCCCCCGGGTGGCTGCTGCTCAGACCTCATCTAACACTAACGCGCGCTTTTCCAACGATTACACACACCTCATGTTGCTGAAGTGGAGTTTAAAAGAAAGGCCAAGTTCAAGAATGCTAGAATGTACCAAATGATGCAAAGTAACTTTATTTCTTCAACAGGAAATAAAAAAATGAATATATGTATGGAAGTATTGTCTTGTTTCATTTCTGGAACAAAAACAACTTGTTTTTATGACTGCTGAGAGAAAAACTGCACATAGTATTTTAAAATAACGGGGCAGAGACTGAGCAAAGAATTGCCTACAGATGGTGTTTACCTCTGGGGTGTGGAGTTCTGATAGTGCCGGCCTTCTGTGCCTCTGGCAGTTAAAAATGTAGGCTAGTAATATTTATTTATTATCACCCGCCAATAAAGGCAAAATTGCAGTTATGTTTTTGCTTGTGTCTGTGTGTTTGATTGTACTGTTAGCAAAATATCTCATGAACCACTGTACAAATTTTAATGAAACTCTCAGAAAGTAATCAGTGGATGTACATCTGCAACTCATTAACATTTGGAGTCAACCCAATTCAAGATGGCCACCACAGCTAATCAACCTTAGCCAACACAAAAATGGCTATAAATCAGTCAAATTTACAGATATTGAGCTAAATTTGGTGTGGCAGAAGCTGATAGTCATCCCCATCATATATTCTGAGTGCTTAAACATCCTGATTTTTACAACATCACATAAGATTGGATATAATTCCATTTACAAAGTTTGACCAAAACAGCTATAATTTGTCCCTCTCATTATAAGATTATTTTAGTTTAAAACTCTGGCATGGAAGGCAGCAGGAGATATGCATTCCTTCAAGGAGTGCTTGACCGCTCATTTATTTATTTATTTTATTCTTATTCATATACTTGAAAGCTGCCATGGCATAGAGTCCAAAGAGACAGCTGGGGTCCTGAAGGATTGCTTCTCTGTGGCCAGAATGAGTTCAGTCAAAAGATGAGTTCCAGTGATGAGTTTCAATTCTTGTCACGGCCGACATGCCCTTGAGCATGGTACAGAACCCCCCACTCCCCCACCCCTAATGAGTGCCACAACCATAGCTGCCCACTGCCCCGAGTGCATTCACCTTCCCTATTGTGTGCTTAATTGCTCAATTCTTGTGAAGTTTGCCCATGTTCACATGGGTTAAATGCAGTGGTCAAATTCTTGTGTGTATAAAAAGCACATGGGCATATAAGACCTCTTCTTCTTGTAATTGTATTTGAGACAAGAGAGAGATTCGTTTCACGTAAATATACAAGATTTGAGGGCTGCACCGTGCCATAGATCATTAATACTGTTGCTACGCAGCAAGAAGATTGCAGGTTTGACCCCCAGCTGGGGCTTTTCTGTGTGGAGTTTGCATATTGTCCCTGTGCATGCATAGGTTTTCTGTGCAGTATTCCAGTTTCCTCCAACAGACCAAAAGCAAGTATATTAGGTTAATTGGCTACTCTCTCTGTAGTGGTTGTCTGTCTTGTTCATCTATATGTGGCCCTGTGATGGACCTGTCGAGAGTGTCCCTCTCACTCAATGATTGCTGGAGATAGGCACCAGCTCCTTGAAAGCCTGAACAGGAACAAGTGGGTTAGGAAAATTAATGAATAGTGCAAAATCTCGGTTTAATTTTTTTGTTTTATTTTTGTTAATAGTAGATATTTTTTACAGCAACAATGCAACTTTTCTTTCAAGATTTATTAGGTTTTATTCAACTCAAATTGTTATCAGTGCAGTTCAGCCCAGTTAAATATCAGCAGAGTTAGACTTTTGATTTTGCTTTTTCAGTTCACACCTTTAAATACAAGTCACAAAATTGAAGTTTTACACACAAACATTTGAAGAACTTGGATTATTGATAAAAGCCAACTATTTCTTTGACCATTTACAACAATTACCTGCATTTCTTTATTCTAAATTAAAAATAAAGCTAATTAGCTGAATATTGTACATAAATATACAAATCCTCTGATTTATTGCAATGCATAAAAAGCCTAACAACAACAACAACAAAAAAATCAACCTTTTGATTATTCAACTTTTTTCTCTTCTTTTCTTTAAACAGTAAGATAACCTCTGCTTGTACAGACTGTGCTTACAATGAGATATTATTACTTGTACATTTATGCGGAGGTGATTACTTCCTCCATCAGTTGCTTGAAGTTATTTGTAAGTACAATTAACAATAGCTCACGGCCCCCGAAGTCTTTGACAAACACATTTGTCTCAGCTCCCAGTGAGATCGTTTAACTGAGTTAAAATAGAAAGAGTCACGTGCTTCAGGCTGGATGCTGGAGATGTGATGATTATTTGTGAGCACTGAGTTGATATGTTTTTAACTTGTTTCCTGTAATCAGTGTTCATTCTTTACTATAGGTATTGTGAGGTTTTTCTTAGCTTTTTTTAATAGAACATGTGGCACACAAAACATGGCTCAGCTGTACTTGGAAAATACATGTACAAGCATGACTTTTAGAAACTTTACAAACTAGACTGAACTCATGAGGGCGCGAGGGTGCATGTGTCATTTTCCAACAGCCCTGCATGACTGATTTATAAAAACAGAAGCACCCATTTGTCATCCATTGTACATGTTCCCTTTGTCCCTAAAGAGGTCACCAAAGCTGTCAGCTACTCATCTTCCTTAAGGCCACTAAACACGCTTCAGTCATTGTGTATGAGTGTCCGGGTGTCTTTGTGTGTTTTTCAGGGCAGCTCAGGGTACGTTTAGCACTGAGCGAATAGCAGTGGGAGCAGTTTGGTCAGCTGTGATTAGTTGTAGAGAAGCTGAAACATTGAAGGTGACTACAGCGGCACCACTAATGCCTGTGAATGTCACTGAAGCCAGGACACAAAGTTTAGACTAAATTTATGTCTTTGCCTCTGGAAACTTAGTATTCAAAGACTTTCCCATGAGACCTTTTAAGGATGTATTCTCCTGATAGCACCCAATCTACACCTTTCACGCACACATACATGTGCGAACACAAGCGCACACTTAGTGGTATTCTCGAGCCAAGTCACAGCTGCATTAATGTTTCTTTTCTGCTTCAACAGGGGTGATTTATACTGCTGGCACCTTGGACTGTGAGACTAAAAACTCTTACTGGCTCACTGTGTATGCCACAGACAGAGGAGCTGTACCCATGTCAGCTTCGGTTGAAGTCTTCATTGAGGTATTTATTTTTTCTTTATATTAGTATTTTATGTAAGTCTAAAATAAAATATTTTAGATACTGTATTTAAATTCTGTAAACAGAAAATTGAGACATCTGCTTTCACTCAAACAAACTACAAGTAAGGCATATTGCCCGCCTCCTTGCATGGTAAAGTTTTATACAAAGATATTGCACAAATTGTTATCGCTCAGAGTATATGTTAGGGATGACTCTCAGCTACCAGCACACCAGGATTTAGCTCAATATCTGTAAACATGAGTTATTGCCATATTTTGTGTTTTACAAGGTTGATTAGCTGGGCATCTTGAATCTTGATTCCAGAAGTTAATCAGTTGTAGATGCATATCCTATAATTACTTTCTGAGAATTTAATAATTAAAATCCATCCAATGGTTCATGAGATAATTTGCTAACAGACAAGTTTGACACCAACAGTTTATGGCAATATTTTAAATGAAGATCTTCTGCAATCTGTTAGTGCTTGGGATATGTGTTGGAATTGACTGTCAGCTACTACCACACCAAATTTAACTCAATATTTGTGAATTTGACGTGTTATAGCCACTTATATGTTTTATAAGGTCAATTAACTGGGGCAGCCAACTTGAACCATATTTTATCCAGATGCTAATCAATTGTAGATATGCATCCAATTATTACTTTCTGTAGTTTCATTAAAATCTGTTCAGTGGTTCATGAAATATTTTGCTACCAGACAAATATACACACGCTCACACACAGACAAAACAAATACACAATTGCCCGCCTTTCATGGAAGTGGATAATAATTTCGGAAAACAAAAAAAAGATTAAAAGTTGTAATGTAGTTGTGGACTTCGACTATAAAACAGTTTATCATGGTTTGGTTCATTTTTCTTTTAAGAATGAACCATCTAATTATGACGATGCAGTGTTTAAACCACCCCACCCATAATGTTATTAATGCTAAAGCACTTTTACTTCAAACTAATTATGCTAAAGCTCTAAAAATACAATCCTGTTAGTTAATTATGCTCCCTCTATCACACATCTTCCCTGGATACAAAAATTTCAGAACAATGAAAGCATATTATTGAAGCTGCCTTGGAACAAAGAGCTGTAGAAGTATAATAAATCGGCCAAGACATAAAACTTTTCTGGGCCTTTTAAGAGCCAGTTCACGCACAACTGGAGTTTTACCCAGTGAATTGATTTTATGAAGATTAAGAGCTGGGGATCAGTGGTAACACCTGCTTCTGCAGTGTTCATTTGACTTTGAGCAGAGAAAACTGGATTTAATATGAAAATCGCTGCGCTTGTTGATTCTAAGTTATGGTTTCCCAGCTAGTGCAGATCTTTTGCAGATCTGCTGCGAGAGCTGCCATTTGATGTTCTCAACAAACACAACCACAATCTCATGGGCTTATTTTCTCACCATTTAGAAAATCGTTTTGTGATCGTTGTCATGTCTGTCTATTGTGTGACAAACTCAAAACACATTTTTTACTAATTTTTTTTTTAAAAAGAACTAGCTAATTTTGAGAATAATTTTGAGAAGAAGGAAAAGCTATGATGAAAATTCCGTTTTAATTCAGTATGCAAGGATATATCCTCCCTCTCTGGCTTAGAGGTCTCTCTCTGTAAATAAAGAGACTTTTGAGTTAAATGAAATCTCAATATGGTTTCCCTACCTTCACAGGACTTTATTGCGTGAAAGCTTTTAGTCATGGAAACTGTTGAAAGTGCCCACCCACGCTGGTTAAATACTCCTCCCGACTTCTTCCAGTTATTTTCACTCAGGCTCTCCGTGTTCAGTCAGGTTCTGCTTTCTTTACTGATTGTCCTTTACACAAGGCATAATAGAAGTTTCAGCAATATCATTAAGCTTGTTTTTATTATTAAATTTACCAAATTTTGATTTACCTGTATTCATGTAATTTAATTTTTGTAATCATGTTTATTACAGGCAGAAAATGGTTCCCCACATCAGTTATCCCTAGATGAATGGGGCTCAAACTAAACAGACAGATTGAAACTATATAAAACAATTTTTTTTTACAACAGGTTACTTGCTGTAAAATGTTTATATGGCAAATATATGCACAATACATTTGACACATAAATATGCTATCTGTGATAGGCCACCTCAGCCCACGTATGCACAAGTTATTGTGTAAGCAACAGTTGATAAGACACACAGATCTCTTCTTATGCAGTTTCTAAACATGTAAATCTCTATTTGCAGATCTAAAATTCTGAAATTATTCATAAGGTCTTCTAAGAGATTAAGGTCTTTGTTTGTATGTTAGTGATAGATGTTCAAAGCCTGTCAACGCGTAGCTTCAGGCGATGTTTATTATACTTTCTTTGGATGCATTTCAACCTTAATGAGAGAAAAATGGCAAAAACAATAAGGTCCATGAGCAAGCGATACACTGCACAAGTCTTTGTTTTGTCTTCTTCTGCTTCACCTGGGTAGAAAATAGTCTATTGTTTAAAAGCTCCAACACATCACTGTTACACCTCTGCTCTCCCCTTGGGTACAAACTCAGCAGCATATTAAGAAACATGCAGCCTTTTCTGGCCTTGGGATATTCAAGTGAGGCGATCTGATTGGCTGCTTTAATGCCTGGCCTTTTCATCACAGACAAAAACTGAGAGATTAATCAGGAGCAGGTGCTTCTCATTCACCGGTTGAACTGTCTTGGCTCTCTGTGCCTCTCAGCAAATACTCAATCAACTCTCTCTTTGCTATAAATATTCTCGATCTGTGCCATTAGAAAGGGGAATTAATTCACAGTGCTTTTAAAGTGTGACACCTATGACATTTTCTGGTAAATAAATTTCCATGTTGTGATTGATAACAGATCAACCCAGATGCAGGCTAAGGTTGATTAGCGAGCACTCTAGAGTCTGCAAATACATTTTCTTCGTGCATACCTGCTGATTTAGAGGGTCATGCTTTATCAGGAGGTAAACTGTCAATTCGGGTCTTAAGGGATAGTTCAAATCTTTTGAAGTGAGATTCTGTGGTAACGTGATGAATAATTAATATCTTACCTGTTGTAGATAGCTCTTTGAACAACCTCAGTTTGGAGGAATACAATTCAAGGTCCTATTCAAACTACTCTAGATTTAATTTTAGAACAAGTTAGTTTCTTCAGCATTTGGACCCCTAATTAACACAAACAAAGTTTTTGGTGAGAAAAACATTTTCCAAAGCGGATGCTCTCAGTATGGACAAGAAACAATGATGTAGCAGCCTTATTTGCACATGCCCAATATTAATTTGTACTCTAGAAAACCCAGTTATGTTTTGCTTTTCCTGCTCCTTTCCTGCTGCTTTTTTGGAGCATATTTTGGGAGAAGATTTGACCAAGCTCTTGTTCTTTCTCTGTATTTTGATAAATCCTTAATGTGGACATGCTTGCTACCCAGTGGCCCGGAATGGGTACAGCACTTTTGATAGAACGTGTGAATGTAATAAAATATGTATAAATAGAGAAAAAATATTTTTAAAAATATCCAAAGTAGCACAGATATGGTCTATTGTGAACAAATAGACAAGCTAACAGCTGGTGTAAAGACCAAATTAGATTGCTGTCGTCACAAAAAAACTCAAATTGAAAAAATTTCATAGTAATTCAGGTGAGCACTGTTTTATAAATCTTTACACCATTGTTAGTTTTTACAGTACACAGTTATTCTGGCAAAAGTATCATAATATTCCTACTGGAAGGGCTCCAGACTGATCTGAAAGTGTTACAGCTAGCTGCTGCTATCACTTTTTGTGCTTGCAAAAAATCATACAATCCTTTGTAAATAAGCATGTGATATAAAACTGACAACAATGTAAAGGTTTACAAAATAGTGTTTGAATAAACAACTATAAAATATTTGCTATTAAGGTTGTTTTATGGTAGCAACAGGCCTTATATATATAAACAGCAATTCTTATTCAAGTCCACTACCTAATGCTTATCTCCTCTCCAACTTATCATTTTTTATTATTCTCCTCATTTTTTCATCCTCCAGGTTGAAGATGTTAATGATAACGCTCCCCTCACTTCGGATCCAATCTACCACCCAGTCATCATGGAGAACTCTCCCAAGGATGTGTCAGTCATTCGTATTCAGGCTCAGGACCCCGACCTTACAGCCACACCCAACCGACTGAGTTACCGCATTAGTGCTGGCAACCCGCAGAATTTCTTCTCTATCAACCCAAAAACAGGTAAATACAGGATAATCTGTGGTTGTAAACTGATAAGAAAATCTGAGTATATTGGAAAACTCTGTAAAATCTATAAATTTGAGTCTTTAAATAATGGAGAAACTATACTGTCTAATTAATTGTGCTGATTGTAGCTTAATAAAACAGCCAGAGTTTTGATCCCCAGCTCATCAGGGTGTCCTTGTGCAAAGGCTTTAAACCTCACATTACACTTGAAAAAGGAAGAGAAAAAGAAACTAAAACAAGGTTAAAAAGTACAATGTAGTCATGGACCATTTACTGTCTCTAATTCATAGACAACTTGAAGTCAATTCAAGACCTATTTAATGCAAATTTCGTGATCTTCACCAGTCTTTGAGGACCCATGAGGACCCTTTGCAGTTGTCTGGATCCAACCCAAAGGATTGTGAATGTGCAGAATTGTGATTATCACGAGTGTGCCAACCACACAAGGCAGGGTCAACCTTCCATCTAAAAGGTGTCACAAAAACAAACATCAACAAAAGGAATTGACAGGTGAAGAAGTAGAATCACATGGGTACTTGAAATACGGTCAAATTGTATATGGCCGCACTATATAGTGTAAATTTCAATCAGTGAATTCATATCAATATCACAAAGGACTGCTTGGACTACAATAAATCACAGGCCATTATATTTCAAGTATCATGCATTTATGTTCAGCTGCTGTTATCATTTTTGGTAAGTCCAAGAGTTTTCTATTGGCCTTGATACTCAGAAAAGTTGGTTAGGCATTAAGGCTTAGCTAGTGATAATGATAGTGATAGTGGTAGTGATATAATCTGGTCATTTTAGAAAGTAAAAAATCTCACTGTGCAAAAAGTGCTTTTTAACTGGAGTCTTATTTTGAATCAAAACAGTTTGAGAGGATCAATATACACTGCTCAAAAAAATAAAGGGAACACCTAACAAAACAATGTAACTCCAAATCAGTCACACCTTTATGCTGCTGTGCAAATGGAACACACAACTTGTGGAAATGAGAGGCAATTAGCAAGACTCCTATAAAAGAGTGATTCTGCAGGTGGTGACCACAGGTCATTTCTCTGTTCTCGTCCTTTCTGGTTGAACTTTTAGT
>JAOXNZ010000030.1:11960786-11971899 GCA_028566095.1 Kryptolebias brasiliensis
AATCAGCACCAGTTTTATCATTCATTTTGAATTGGGTAAACTGAAGGTGAATCAACTAAATGTTGTTGTTTTTTTTTTGGTTCCTCAGGTTGAGCCAGACAGCGGTTGGATGATGACTAAAAGTGCAGTGGACCATCTTCAGGGAACTGTCCTTTCCTTCTTTGTCAAAGCCACAGACTGCGGTTCTCCAGCCAAGCACTCTCTGGTGTCAGCCTTTATCCACGTTGTCCCCCCAGACTCATTAGTTCCCTCATTCAGCCAGCCCCAGTACTCCTTCACCATCCCAGAGGACACCGCGGTGGGTATGGTGCTGGGGTCCGTGTACATGGGCCCTGGGCAGACGGGCTTCTTCACTGCAGTCGCAGGAGAGACGCTTGACAGCAACCAGCAGGGGACTTTCCAGGTGGAGAGGGACACAGGTCTCATCCGTCTGCTCAAAGCCCTGGACTACGAAGAAGCCACCATTTTTCGCTTTAAAGTGGCGGCAACAACAAGAAGAGACTTAATCGAGACCGTCTCAACTGTGGACCTGGAAGTTAAGGTCTCTGACATAAACACATAAAAACTTGTTTTGTGATTACATTTTTTTAATGAGATAACCAAATGTTTTTTTTTTTATAACTTTACAATTAGGTACACTAAAGAAATAAGAAGGGTTGCACTTTTAGGTATTTGGTGGGTGAGCATAAAATACTGTACCCTCTTGATACTTTTTCAGAAAAAAGAGTGAAACTGTTTTAAAAGGTTCTAAGGTATTCAGCTCCAGGAGGGCTTTCTTTAATTTCACTCTTATGCTGAGCCAATATATTGATAAATCACAAATCCTTCAATTTTTTAAAGCAGATGCACCAAAACTAAGGAAACCTGTGTTCCAAAACCTAAAGCTTTTTTAGGGAATATTAACTGTAAATATTCATAGCTACCTGTACTTACCCATCACACTTAAAATTAAACCAATGCTTCAAGACTTTAGTAAATGTGTCGATTGAGCTTTTGACTCATACAAAACATGCTTTATTGAAGTGAAAGTATTTAGGCCTTTTCTTTCAATTTTCATAACAACCTAAACTAAAGAATTTATGCAAAATGTGAATGCATATGATCCTAGAAGTCTCTGCATGTCATTTCTTTTATTTGTCTGCTTTCAGTAAAAAGATAATTTGCAAAAAAGATTTTGCAGATTTTTTTTTCTTAGTATAGTTTACTAAAACAAAACATTGGGTTGAAAATATAACAGGTTTTTTTTTTGCTATATTTGCAGTCTTTTTATGATAAAAATACATATGATGGCAATGAATCATAGCCAGTTTGTTATTTTGCAGATTCTAGATGTGAATGACAATAAGCCGGCATTTGAGACCAACACCTATGTCGCCACAGTGATGGAGGGGATGCCATCAGGGACACGAGTGGTCCAAGTGCGTGCACTTGATCCAGACTGGGGCTCTAATGGGCAGGTTTGTGGCAGCTAAGTTCTTTCTTGCTTTTTCCTACAAATATGTCTCTCAGCTCAGAGAGCTGCAGATGCTTTGCAAAGTTATTGTATACGTCTTCTTTAAATCACAGGTAACCTACAGCCTCGGGGCTCTGCTCACTTACAATTTGGACTTAACGAAGAGTGCTCAGTCCCTGACTGGCCCCATCACTGCAAGTTCTATCTTTGCCATTGACAGTAAAACAGGCTGGATCACCACAGTGGGTCCGATGGACCACGAGGCCTGCTCCGGCTATAGCTTTGAAGTAGTGGCCTCTGATCTGGCTGAGTCACAGGCCCTGTCCTCCACCACAGTGGTAACCGTCACCGTGTCAGACGTCAACGACAACCCGCCAAGGTTTGAAAGGGAGTTCTACAGAGGTGCAGTGAAGGAGAGTGATCCCCTCGGTGAGGTGGTGGCTGTTCTGAGAACCAAAGATCGAGATGGTGCAGATCATAACCGCCTCGTCAGCTTTTACATCACAGGTGACAAAATGAAGAGGCCAAACATTTTATAGTTTTAAAACTCTAATAATTTTGTTTCATTCAAACAGATGATTTACACTGCATACAAGAGCTGAGTGTATCTCTATGTTTCCTGTACCAACTTAATAGAAAAGAGCATTTATGCATGGATACTGTTTTTTAAGACTTTGAAAAAACTTACCCAGGGGTACACTTAACCCTATTTGAGAACCAGTGTGATTAGCAAATGTACAATAAATCTACTGACCCTTACACCACACATCCAATCAACAATTAATCATTGTTGAACTGCAATTACCTTTTCTATGTGTCTAAAATAAAAAGTATTCATTGACCAGATGAGGCCACTTTCTTCAAAGGTCAAACTGTGAATTCATTAACCCTGAAAAAAAAAAAAATACAGTTTTAACTTTTATTTTTACACATACCCTTTTATGTAAATGTTGAAAGCTGTGCATTACACAAAAAATGCTTTAAACTAGCCAGAGAGACCTTATATGGTTTAATCAGATATATGTTTTTTATATGCAAAATAGATTTTAAAACACTTAGCTGCATATAGTTCTAAATCAATCTATCCATTTCCCAAACCCTTTCGGTTTTGTTCAAGATTACATGGGCTGGAGTGTTCTAAATCTAACCAACCAAATGCTAAATTATTCATTCAGAACTGTGATGGATTGAACTACAAGAAGTACATTATGTGTTCTTTTGCAGACTCTTCTAACACTTTGTGTGGTCACTCTTTTTATTAGAGGTATAAAAACATCGTTTAGTGTTTCCAGCAAAGCTCTAACCTTAATAACAGGCTTAATGGTTCCCATTCACTTAACACTGTCCTGTTATGCCAACAGATGATACGGTTTGCCCCTTGTGCTGGCATTTAAACAGATTAAACTAATGGAGGAGCTGATCATAAAAAGTCACACATTAAAACTTTGATGGCTTCTGCTTCACTTGTACGTTTTAGGATCTGGCTGTTAATTGCACCAAAAAGTACCCGCAACATTTGCGTGTATAAATAATGTTAATGGCTTTATGCTTATTTGTCTTGTAAATTAGTTTTAGCTTGTTCACATCCACTACAATGCATCATCGTGTCTTTTTTCACTTTTTAAAAAATGATGTCCAGGTGGAAATCAGCGCGGCGTGTTTTGCCTTACCCTTGTGCAGGGGGAGTGGAAGGTTTATGTTAGTGGGCTGCTAGATCGCGAGCAACAGGACTGGTACCTGCTCAACATTACAGCCAGCGACGGCCTATATGTCGCTCACACTGCAGTGGAGGTCACCGTCATGGATGCTAACGACAACAGTCCAATCTGCAACCAGGTCAGAGAAGAAAATATAAAATGTGCAAACAATTCATGCGTAAAGCCTGCAAAAATAATCAGAAGTCACATTGATTTTTAAGCACATTCCATGGGGTTTGTTGTCAATAAATTGAGAAAACAAAACCAATTAGTAAAAGTGTCTGTAATGTTGGTGGAGAATAATTGTTTCATTTAAAAACATGCATACAATACATTTCTGATTTTTTGTTTAGGTCACAGTTTGCATATTGATTACTGCACTTTTTCCTAATTTTAATAGTTGCTCGGTTCAGGAAATAACTGTTAGTTAATGTTAAAATTAGCATATTTATGAACTGGTATGAAAAGGCGAAAGTCTGGGGCTGCAGCAGTAAAAACTGGATTTGTTCAGTTGAAATGCAGTTGTCCTACAATACATTACAAACTTAATTCCAATTAATTTGAGCAATCTGAGGTGTACTTTATTTCAGAGTATGAGCTGGAGGTTTGAATCTGAAATTTTGAGAACATAATACTTTTCTTGAACGTGCACAAAATTTACATAATTGCATAATTTACATAATAAATGACAGTCATCAGTGATGAAACTTATGAAGCGATGCTCTTTGTGCAAATTTTGTGACTTTCAAACTCACTCAAATATTTGCATTTATTCTGTTGCAAAAGCTGATCTATGAGAAGCAAATTGTTTTGAGTTGGGGAGATAACTGGGCTTAGAATTCATGTGGGAACATCTCCTTCCTGCTATTAGTATTCAGCACTTCTTCACTTTCACATAATTAGTTGAGGAACTTTCATCCTAAATATGCTAAATGATTTTCTCCCTGCTCTCTTTTGATGGTCTGTCTGTTTTCAGACAAGCTAAGCCTCTGTAAATATTAAGTGGTGGTTCTAGTTTGCATTCATATAGTATTCTTTAATTGTGTAGTTGCACATTGCTCTTATATTTGTATAGTGTATTGCTTGCAAAAGTATTTATGGTGATTAGAGAAGCAAAAGCCCTGTATCTGAGTACAATCCGAGATTGTTTGATTTGTCATTGCTTTAATAGTTTTGGTGGTACATATGTTCATTATTTTTACATTTCTTTAATTTGTCGTTCAGTTGTTCAGTAAAGTAACGTATTGAGAAATTGTTTTTACAACCCCAAGTGTTCACAGTGAAGTTCAAGGTGACCGCTTGAAAGTATTGGATTTGACAAGCTGTCCAAAAACACAAAGATGTTTGATTGCAATAAAATTAAACTAATTAAATTATAATTGAATTGCCTTTTTTTCTGATTATTTTAATTGACTGTTTTTAAAACTAGAATTCTATTCCAGCATTATTAAGAAATTGTTCATACAAATGATGCCTTTCACCGGAAGAGCAGCTGGATGACATACAGTATGGCACAATGTACAGTATGTAGATGTAGAACAGTTCCCTCTGTGTTGTGTCTGTTTGATGAAATGGTGAGGACACTTAGTTGATTTCCAGAGGCAGTTATTGGCAGGAATGGATTCTGGGTCAGAAAAGGGTGCTTAACTTTGTTGACCTTGTTCTGACAGCAGGCATAATAGATGCAACGCCCAGCTGGATATTCTTTTATGTTTTACACAGTTTTTTGTTTTTTTTTGTCACTGTGACTATGTGTTATTAATATCATTTAATGTGTGAGTGTTTCTGTGTGGCCCCAGGCGGTGTATAGTGCTTCTTTTCCTGAAGACATTCCCATTAACAAGGACATTCTGACAGTGGGTGCAACAGATGCTGACTCGGGTTCCAGTGCTGAGCTCCAATACTCACTGTTTGGCATTGGGGTGGAAGATTTCTACATGGATGCTAACACTGGTACATCATTTGTTTATGTTAAAGCAATAATTACTCTAAATTATTACAGCTCTTCTAACAGCTTCTCTTTTGTGTCTGAAGGAGAGTTGCGAACAGCCACCGTGATGGACAGAGAAACGACACCCGCCTACAAACTCATCGCTCAGGCAACTGACGGCGGAGGGCTGTTCTGCCGGTCTGACATTTCTCTCAAAGTGTTGGATGTGAATGACAATGCTCCCTCGTTCTCCTCCACTCATTACCTGGCTAGTGTGTACGAGAATGCCACCCCGAAGGCCTTGCTTACCCGGCTGCAAGCCGACGACCCAGATGAAGGTGAGCTGGTGCATGTTGGAGGAGGAAAACATGAGCCAAAGAAAATCATTCCTGCCGATTTAAAGCATTAAAACAGTCAGTGTGCGGAGCTTCCCATGCAAGATCATGAACCGAAAGAAGAATTGTCTGTAAAAATAAATGTGTCACTGACAATTTGTACAATCTGTCTCATCCAGATCTGAACCGTACGGTGGTCTATTCTCTGGTGGAATCATTTGATGGCTTGTTCTCCATTGACCCAGTGACTGGAATAGTGATTCTAGAGAAATCCCTGGACAGAGAGAGTCGAGACTCCTATCGTGTTCGTGTCCAAGCTACTGACAGAAATGGGCAGCAAGGAGCATTGTCCTCACAGGTTAGTGAGAAGTGACAGAGCAGACTTGTTTTTTTAAAACACAAATTTTACATCGTTAACTGCTCAGTGGTTCAAACAGAGTAGAAAACTGTGAACCCCCTCTAAAAATCATACAGTTCTGGGGTTGCAGTGGGCATTCCTTTAAGGAACACTCGGCCTTCAGTTTTAGAAAACAATTGAAATGAAATTTTCATGTAAAAATAAAACAATTACTCCTGTTTCCCCAGCATTTTTGTTACTAACAACTCCTCCTTTATAATGGAATGCCAACTTTTCTCCACAGTGCTGCTCATTATGTCCATATTTGCTGAAAGCCAGAAATTTGTTTAAACATGCTTGTAATTGAAGTAATCTGGAGTAACTCAGCTAAGTTTGGAGCTGAAGGACAACAGAGAATGCTGTTTAATATGACATTGCTCAGTTGTTGTTTTATGAACTTGCAGTGGCCTGCACAACTGCAAGTTGTGCGTCAAAATCAAGAAGAACTCATGAACAAAAAGTCAGCTGACCAATTACAAAAACAGATCACACCGGTTTCAATCTATTGAGCCCTAAAATATTTAGCTTGAAGCGTTTTGTGTCATGTTAATTTTAGCTCTGCTGTTTTTACTGTCAGTATGTTAACTGCCATAGAAACCTTAAATGCAGGAGACACAGTTTAAATGAATGCTGTTGTTTTTTTGCTCTAGCAAAGTTTTTGTTTTGCAATTCTTTATCTGCTTTAAAATATGTCTACTAAACCTAGCTGTTGGCGATGTTAAACTAGCTGTGATACCAAACAAATGGCTCCTATTTGGAAATAGTTATCATGATGATAAAACAATTAAATCATTTCTTTACATAATTATATAATTTTTTATCATTTAAAGAACATTTACAGTATCGGTCACATAATATTAGGATGTAATAAAAAATATAAAACCACAGCCAAATTTGTGGTCGTCTTGTTTGAGTGCACAAATTGACTAGGGAGTATGCTGATGTGCACACTGTCCTGTTTGTACAATGTTCTTGGTTAGCAGCACCAAAAGTTTCAGCTGCACAACCTTGTGATGTGGTAAGTGCATTATTTGTGTCTGTTCATAAGCATGAAAAAAAGCCAATGAATAAAAACATTTTGTTTACTAAAGAGATTAGAATAAAAAATTTAAGATTTTAATTAAGATAGATCGTCTATAAATTGTGCAGTGACTGGAATAGAAAAGATGGAAAAGGTGAGCGTGACAGTGACAAAGACAGAGTAGAAAAAAAGGTGGGGAGGGCTGTTGAATAAGCATGAAGCACCACAGACAAACGCTTTGCGTTTGTTAAAGACTCCTCCATGTTTTTCAGGTTGATTTGACCGTTTTGGTCCTGGACGTGAATGACAATGCTCCAGTTTTCCAGAGGAGAGACTATGCTGTTACCGTCCCCGAGGACGTAGCTGTTGGAACAGAGGTGCTACGCGTGCTGGCGACAAGCGCAGACATTGGACCGAACGCTGAGATCACCTACAACTTTCGCTCAGGCAACGAGTTGGGAAAGTTCACTGTAGACAGAAAACTGGGTGAGCAGATTATCTTATTCCATTGCTTGTTATATTCAAAATTATGTGAATAGTAGAGTAAAAACATTTCTTGGTTTCCATTAACTAAATAGTTTGCACTTATTTAAACTGTGACTGCAAACAAAAGTAAACCCCATAACACCTAAAAGAATAAACAAAAAGATTTGAATGATTTTGATTTGAATATATTATGCTTATGTTTGTGTGTAGGCTCCATTTCTGTGGCCGATGACTTGGATTTCGAGGTGTGTAAGGACTTCTACATCACTGTGGAAGCTTGGGACAGTGGGAGCCCTCCTCTCAGTACTGCTACCATGGTGATCATTGAACTCATGGACGTCAATGATAATGCCCCAGTCTTCGATCAGGACATCTACAATGTACTGATCAGTGAGGACGCATCTGTTGGGCAGACAGTTACAAGGGTAAAGTTTAGTCATTATTTATTCTCCATACTCATGTCTATTCTTTTTTTCTGTCTTTTTTAGAATTTGTTTTCTAATGCATGTGTGTTATGAAGGTATTCGCAGAGGATCTGGACAGCCAGGTGAATGGACGGATCACTTACTCCATTCTGAAAGGAGACCGAAGCAACCACTTTTGGATTGACCCCGTCACAGGAGTTCTTAAAGTCAATAAGAGGCTCGACAGAGAATTAGTAAGGGTCGTTAACAAAAATCATATGTCATATATAAGTTTTGTTTATTTATTTATTAAACATAAAATAAAAACATTCTACTCATTAAAGCAAAAATTTAGATTTTTTGAAGAGCAGTTCTGTAGAAATGTTATGAACATTCATTGTCTTAAATGCAGTAGATAGCACTTTGAACAACTTCAATTTGGAGAAATAGCTTAATTCTGACCAGATTGATGAGCTCCTGGCTAGTAGGGCCAACACTAAAAGTTGATTGCTGCCACCTTAAAACAACTCCAGTTGTAAAGGTTTTATATCGGTTCCTGTAAACACAATTTTATAAACCTTTACTTCACATTTATTTAATGTCACCTGTTTATTCTGGCAGAACTATTATGATATTCTTGCTGGAATTTTCCCAGGCTACACTATCAATAATAATAATGATGGATAAAGGGTCTTTGTTTTCTCCTGTTGTTCAGAACTGAAGTCAAAATGTCAATATTTGCTTGCTGCTGTGCTGTATTTTTGGAGTCAGAATCTGCTCACTAGAGACATGGGACTGTACCATTGATACAAAAGTCCCACTTCCACACTTTCCAAACTCACTATCCAGCTGGTACACTCATTCACAGTGCAATTGGCTTTTTTTTTTTAAACCTCAAATAACTAATTGAAACTAAATGTATTAAAAAACATGCATATTTGAACATACAGCAGCATAGTAAGAACTATTCAAATCACCAAAAATCAACACCTGAAAAAAGTTATTTTAAGTGCATTTTTATTTTTAGTCAATGTCTCATTTGTTTAAATGGAGGGGCAGGACTTAACAATTGTGCTCGTTTCTGTCTCTAGTTATAACATATCTTAATGGCTACACCAAAAGTGCTACAGCTAGCTACTACTTTAGCAGTGCTTACAAGTAACCATAGAATTTTACATAAATACCCAGGTAATGTGAAACTGACGGCAATATGAATTTTATAAAATAGCATTTGCATAAACCACATTGGACTCGTTTTAAGATGACAGCAATCCACTTGGGTCCTGGCCCCACTGAAAGTAGACTTTAGTTCTTCAATCTGGTCAGAATTAAACTTTATTTTTCTAAACTGCTGTTAGTCAAAGAGCGACCTACAACAGGTAAGTAATTAAATGAACTTTCTACTGAACCTCACTTCAAAAAATCTGAATGATCACTTTAAGGGTAACATTGAGTTAGGTTTCATAAATGGCAAGTAAAATAGTGCTTACTGTATCACTTAATACATACAAATATGACACTAAATATTTTTTATTGTTATTATTTCCTGTCTTAGGTCTCCAGGTACTCTTTGTCTGTGCAGGCCTTTGACAGTGGTTCTCCTGCCATGTCCTCCACTGTCGCAGTTAACATTGACATTTCCGATGTTAATGACAACCCTCCTGTCTTCTCTCCTCCCAACTCCACAGCCATCATACAGGTCTGTGTGTGTGTGTGTGTGTGTAAGTTTTTACTCTGCATTATTTGTTTGTTTTTAGGTTATCTGAACTTTTCACTCTGTACTTCCAGTTAAACCAGGCTGCTGGCACCACCCTGCTGAAGCTCTCCGTTAGTGATAAAGACTCCCCTAGAAACGGCCCTCCCTTTGTGTTTCGCATAGTGTCAGGAAACGAGGGGAGTTTCTTCAGTTTAGACCAGACTGGAACTCTGAAGTCCAACCGTGTGTTTGGCCCTGAAGCCCCCAGGGAATTCAGTGTTGAAATCCAGGTAAGATACTTGTTTTTTCTTTATTAGACATACAGTCTATCACTGGTCGCTGCTAAGGCCGCCTAAAAGGTGAGCTTGCTAAACAATTAAGATCCAAGACACCCCCTTAATTTTTGATCTAGTAAACCTAATTATACATAAAGGTTTCATTAAATCGTAATGGGTTGATCTAAATATTTGTCTGCTATAAACAGCCATTAACACCACTGATTTAATATGACCTTAAGCTGAACAATTAAATCCTGAACAGTTCTCTAACTTTGATGTGGAACTGTTGCTTCAAGTGTTTCTTTGTTTGATTTTTTGGTGTCTTAGGCGAGTGACTCTGGTAATCCAAGTCTTACCTCCTCTTCTTGGGTATTTCTGCGAGTCCTTGGGAACAGTCAGTACAAGCCCACCGTCTCCCCTCTGGAAATCTTCATTGTTATGCTAACAGATACTTTTCCAGGTGGTCCGATCGGTCGGATCTTGGGAACCGACCGCGACCCCAACGACGTTCTGTCATTTACTCAGAAGCCTGAGCCTAAGAGCATGTTTGAGATCAACAGACAAGATGGCAGCATTGTTGCTCTGCCGGGCCTTGAACCTGGGAGGTATACGCACACAAACGCGAAACCCAAACGCAAAGGGAAATATGATATAGAACGTTTTTGTGTATTAAATGTTGTTCTCTCGTTTTCTTTCAGATATCAGATGAATGCAACAGTGAGTGACGGACGATTTGCAGTGATAGCTGACGTGTCAGTGCAGGTTGAGCAGGTGACAGACATGTTGTTACGCAGTGCCCTGACCTTACGTTTCAGCTCCTTGTCTTGGGAAGATTTACTCAGTCGCTACCTAAACCAGATAAGGTTAACTCTACGGGCACTGAGTGGCTGGAAATGGTCACCAGGCCAACAGGATCCTTTTCACATACTCAGTGTCCAGCCAGTGGCGGACACATCACACATCGACTTGGTTCTGGCTATGGAGAGGCCAGAGACATCAAGCGGCGGGCGGATGGAGGGCTTCTACTCTCAGCAAGAATTGTTAGCAAAGCTGGAGGAGGCTGAAGCTCGAGGCCAAATGAGAGGCGTCCTGGCTGTAGCTGCTTTGGTGTCCAGCACTTGTTCTGGCGCGCTGGACTGTGGGGACCGGGTTTGTGAAAACAAACTGGTGATGGAGGGTGGCTTGCCTGTTACCTACAGCACAGAGAGGATCAGCTTAGTGTTGCCAAGTTTCAGACGTCAAGAGACCTGCACCTGCCCAGGTCAGTTCACCTACGATTGAACAAAGAAAAGAAATCCTGAAATCTATATGACTTTTGGGTTTTGTAAGTTTTATATGTTTCAAAAATATTTAATAGTTTTTACTTAGTATTTATTCAAAATAAAATTCCCCATAGAAATAAAATGAGATCTCTTC
>JAOXNZ010000030.1:11995806-12006872 GCA_028566095.1 Kryptolebias brasiliensis
GAAGTGGGGTTTTGGGGAGCACTTACGAACTTTCAGTGTCTTACCTGCAGCAGCTCAGCAGTCAGTTTGATTTGTTTGAAAAAAGAAATGGAAGAATTTCCTGTGAAAAAGTTAAAACTACTATTCAAATTTGTACTACTTTGTGTGATTGGTAAATTAAATAATTTGACACCTTGTCAATTTTTTATGAAACAATTTTGTCACTTTTTTCTCAATTGTGAACAATGTTTGCTTCTATGCATTTGTAACACCAACATATCCTGCGACTGGTCAGTGGATTCTGCTATAAATTGTTTTGTGTCTATAACCAACAATTCCTCCTTTGATATCATACAGACATTATCTTGACACCACAGAAAAATGCATGGTATTTTCACTTTTGTGATCTCATTTTTAATAACTTTAGTTGTTTTAATATTGGACTGGCAGGAATGTAAGTCATGGTTGATCCCTGGCTGTATACAATGAGTTCATCGCATGCCTCTTTGTGTAGCAACATAGGCCAAAATAGGGATAAAGTAAATTGACATTCTGGTGCAAAAGTTGCAAGGTATGAAAATATGTTGTATAGTGTTTGATAAAACTGTGGGGGAATGTTTTTAGTTTGTAGTAAAAATGAATTATTGCACACACCCTCCTTTGAGTATCTGTTAGCTTGACTTTTATTGTTTAGAATTTTTTCCTCATTCTTCAAAACTTACTGCTGTCTACTGCAGGTAAGACACTAATTACTCTAAGTGATACTAAGTGCTCTACACAACCAAACACAAAAACAAACTCTTTTTAAAAATGGTTCTGTCTTTACAGTGGCTGAGATAAAACTCTGCACGAATTTGAATTACAACAAAAATTGTTAGATCAGCCCTCCAATAACTGACTTGGAAAAGATTTTCACTGGGGTCTCCTCAGTCTGCCTCCTGAATAAAAGATGATATTGTTGTTTAAAATGGGCAGTAAATTTACTGATGTGACACCTTTCAGTGTATAATCTTGTTGACAGATAATCTCGTTCTCCAAACACTGACCAAAGATAGAGATACTGTTTGTAGCACATGCATTACAGTGAGAACATAATGCCTCCAGTAGTTGAGCTTCATTAGTTTTTATACAGTAAGGCCTCAGGCTTTAACGCAGCATGTTAGCATGGATACTTTTTTAGGTCCTCATTAAAATTATGCTTCTTGTCCATAAAATTCTTTCAAGACACTTATAATTTTTTTTGTGGGGGTCTTTTCTTTTTCAGCATATCAGTGGGAGACTTCCTTTCATGCTTCGAGCTGGTTGTCACCATCGCGGCTCCGACCTCCAGAGCTGGGTTCCCATTATGACCTTAGTGACGTCCAGCAGAACATCAGGCGTGGAGGTAGCACGCGGTCTCTGCAGCTAGACTCTAGAACGACAGGTTACGACTGTGACAGAGGCCATGAATGGGGACAGGAGGACCGGAGGAGGACCTTCCAGTGGGAGAGGAACCGTTCAGGCGAGTGGGAGAGAAAACAAACTGTACACAGAGAAGAAAAGCGGAGGCACGAAGGAGGAGGAACGAGGAGCAGGGACATGGGAGTGCAGCACAGAGACCATCTGCCTTTGCATGGCAGCGACAGCTTCGGAGACAGCGCTTCACCTGTTTACGAGGAGTTCAGAGAGTCCAGTCATGACACGGAGCAAAACGAAGACACAGAGAGTGTTTATGACACTCTACCGCCAACTCGACGAGCCTATGAAGGATACCCGCCCAGCCCGCCAGGCCTTAACCTGCACCCAGCTCAACTCATGCCTCCATTAAGAGCCTGGGACCTACAGTCTGAGGACTGGAGGGGATCACAGGAGGGTCAGGTAGAACTTGGATCTGCTGCTTTGGCAGGTTCTGGGGACGAGCTAGAAAGACTATTGAACCTGGTGTCGCTCAGAGCCAGAAGAGCCACACGGGTGAACAGAGCCTCAACCGGATCTGAACCAGCAGCAGGCTGGGATGGCTTTAAATGAGTGCAGAAAATTATTTAAAAACACGTATGTTTAATAATCGATTTATATATTCAAAAAAGATAGTGATTCCCTCTGACTTTTATAGTGCACCATATAAAAATATCTGAATAAGACCAACAGCTTAAAAAAAACAAAACAACATTCTTCTTATATTCTACATGATTATCTTGGTGTGAACAAGCTCTAATTCACCACCCATCCTCTGAATCTTCAATACGCTGGAGATTGAAGAGGAAATATTTGTGTGTTCTCTAGACACCTTCACCTGTGCTGCATGAGAGTTGGCTGTGATTGGCTGTGAGTCAAAGCTTTTACATTTATTATTTAAAGTCACTGAAGCAATGCATTTGGAGCCTGGCTGCTTCTCTTTTTTGGATGATACCAATGTACCCTCACGTTATCGAGTATTTCATACATTGTTCCACTGGACTGCACACACACACACTCAGAGTCACAATCATGTTGTGAACCCAACATTGTTTTTACTTAATACCTTTATTATTTTCACTGGCACATGCTCTGGGTTGTTTTGAACAGATCTTTTCACCCACATCGTAGAAACAGCCCGGGAGAAGGTATTAAGATTACCAGTGCTGATACCAGGGGATCTTCACCTAATTATTCAATTATTCTATGAATTTTTATTTGACAACTATTCATTTGTGTGAGCCTCTTTGTTAACTCACATTATGGATTTATGTTTTTTAGAAATTAACTTGTGGCAATGCGTGTATTTCTCATTTTCTTCATCTTAGAATGCAGTCGTAGAATTTAAAATATATGCATTTATTTATAACACAACTTCTAATTGTACTAATATTGCAAGAATCCCTAAAGCTGCAGTCTTGGATGGAAAGAAGCCCACTGTACAGCAGGTGTTAACATGAGAAATGGATTCCAAGAAATCGTGTGCTGAAAGGCTCTGATAATTGTTTGGAAATGCGACCGTGAAGTGCAGAATCGCTCACCCAGGATGAGCACATGGTTGGCACACTGATACCACGGTGTAAATTCTGCTCTGTTCCCAGTTCAGACACAACAAAGGGAATGCAAATGGAAATGTTAAACAGCACTGAAACTAAGTTTCAGGGTATATCCAGGTAAATATTCAGAGCAGAAGTCCAGGGAAGCTGAGGATTGGGGAACCAGCCGGACCAAATATCTGAATTTCAGAATTATATCTGATACTAAAACAGCTGGACAAACATTCTGATACCTAACATTTAATCACATGCAATACACCTCCTGGTAAATGTGATAAACACTGTCCTCAGGAAACAGGAAAACATTTACATCTTATTTAGGTATGTAAACAGGAAACAATATGCAAAGTGAAGTGTTTGGGTCTTCTAAAGGAAAGAGAGCAGAGTGTAAATGCAAATCATCCACAATTGTCAGCTTGTAATGAAATTCAAGGGCAAACTATTTTGTTAAATTGATTTGCTGCTGAAAGGACGCCGGGATTTTAATCCTGAGAGGTACTCTCCCGAAGGACTCTTCTGGAAGCTCTCTAACATCCGGCGCTAATGGCCACATGTCAGATGGCACGTCTTAACATGGTCATTATCGGTCTCAGTGTCAGCAAATGCATCCGTGTCTCTCAGTATGATGCCCATCTATCCATCCTCATTACTCATTCCGGTCCACTCTGTGAGTGCGTCCCTGAATCGTGTCCCAGCTGGCACCGGCCCGGGGAAATATCTCAGACAGGTCAGGCTAACACGTGGACAAACACATTCACACCTGTGGGCACTTTGCAGTTTCCACTTCGCCTGGCCGCGCATGTCTGCAGACTGTGGAGGGAAAGTAGGCCCCCTGCAGGAGTCCCATCGGAATACTTTGAGACGTACAAACTCAGTGCAGAACAGCAGCTTCCAGAAGGCTGAAATATTAAACCTGGACTAAATCAACACACCTCTGCTCACATTCTTTTGTACTAGACTTCTATCTTTTGTGTTTGTGAAACTTCATTTTGAGCCTAATGGATTTAAAGTTATTTTGGGTTACCAATGAAACACACTATTATCTACTGTCTGTGCACTACAAGGATTTCAATGTGCCCCAATCAAGCAGATTCCTTTCTTTACTAGAAAGAAATTAGGTGTTTGTCCTAAGGGTGGATATGTGCCTGATATTTTCTAGCAGTTGAGCTACAGTGTATTTTAAAGCTCACAGTCAGATAAATAATTCCCATAAAATAATTAATCCTGTTAAGTCGATCTTGTCACACCTCTTATATGTTTTTATTTCCCTCCCCACGAGAATCTGACAGATTCATTTTAACAAATCTTTAAGCTCGTTAAAGTCCCAGAAAGGCACGGAGGTGTTAGAGTGTGGTCTGAAATGCATCTTTTACAGTATATGACTGGTCAAACAATACATTTTATTTTGAGAACATGTGAGATTATTTTATAAGGCTATTGTGATCATAGCTTAGATCTCGTTGATGGTATGCAAAGTCAACAGCTGTGCAGATTTCATCATAATCTTTTTCTGCATTATGGCTTTTTTGTTTACCTCAGGAACAGATTTCTTTGCTGATTTAAATAAATACATCCAACTCTCTTCCTGTGGTACTCTTTATTCCAGTGAGCTTGTTGTCATATTGACCTAGTGCTATGAGGAAATCATGCATCTATAATTAGAAATAGTAAATGTTTTTTTTTGTCCTGCAAAGTTATTTACAATGTGTTTTTTTTTATTAACACAAGGGTACATGTTCCTATTATACTTTTATATAATATATATATTACTCACTTTTTTCTCTCTGCAGTCACATACTGATGCGCATATTGAGCTTTTATCAACAGAGCAACTTCTTTTGACTCCCTAATAAAGACAACTCTACAAATTAAGAAGCTGTAACACCTACACCCTCTCTCCAATTTTCAAATAATTATGCTAAAGAAGGTGGCATTTTCAATCATTTTCTCTGCATCCTCAAAAGGCGATTATTAATTAAATTTTGGCTGCTGACAATGGATGAGGGCAGGCAGTGGTCACTGTGCTTCATGTCCACTGTCCACTGTCCACTCTCAGTCTGTCCATAACTAGCAAGGGCAGGCATAAAGGAACCTTTGTGGTTTGTGATTACCCCTACCCTCCCAACCCTCTGTGGAGTTCACACACAAACTTTGCTCTTGTTATCATCTGAGCCTTCTTGTACAAAATACACCAAACTATCTATCTGCTGGAAAACCCTTCCCATGGCAACCAGGCATGCCTCTGATTGTATTTTACTTGTTTGTTCTTTTTTTTTATTATGCATTTTGGCCAATTAGGGGTGAGACTGTGTGTTTGGGTGCATCTGTTGTGGTGGAGATGTGTGATTTTCTTTCTCTCTCTGCAGGCTGTTCAACATATCATAACTGCCTTACAAATAGTTCATGTGTCATAGAGTCACAACTACTGTATGTTAGGTGAGGAGGGTTGGGGAGGGCTGGATTCTTTGACCAAATCCTGTCGACCTTTTCACATGTCACAATGTGCACTCATGCACTGAGATAACTTCAGGAAACGGCGAAGGCTCCTTATTCCAGAGTACCTTAAGGTAAGGAACAAAAAGAAGTTTCTTAAATGTGTTTCTGTAAAACATTTAATATCCCTTTAAATTTATTTTTTGTGCTCTCATATTTTTTTTTTCTTTTTCATAACCAGCAGCTACATTTCCATGATTGCAAATGTACATTTCTTACAGAGCAGGTTTGCACGATATATTAAAAATTTATTGACATCACAATGTCAATGTGCATTCTTTCAGTATTGCAAAAAATTAGCAATGAATCGCAAAAACAAACTGCATGCCAACAAAACAGAATATTTTGCAATCAAATGGAACCCCACTGCCCTTAATGCCCACAGCTGATTTAGATGATGGTCAAAATGGTAAAGCACATGGAAAGTGTGAGGGTCATGATGACAAAAGAACGAGTGAGGAAAATATTGCAACTGGTCTCTTCATCATGATATGCAGTAATACCACAATGACATGCTTTTCTAATATCATGCAGAACATTTTTTGAGTAAGTGTTATTTTATTATTTTTGAGCAGTGGGTATCAGTTTTGAGTGAAACCCTCATATATCTTTTAGTGCTTGCCAGTTTGTGTCAGTGCAGTAGATTGAAAGAACTCATAGTTAAATGTTGGCTGCCTTGTTCCAGTTATGTTCTCTCTCTCTGCAGGACCACACACCACAAAGATTCAAACAAGTACAAGGCAGAATACGAGGGAGATGATTCTCTATTTTTCCTCTGCCCAGTAAAAATGTATGTATTGCTCTGCCCTGATAATCATAAAACCTGATGAAACTTGTCACTGATAGAAACAATATAAAACCTCTACCACCACCTTCACTGCCTGAAATATTATCATCCTGTGCTGCTGCCTAATGTGATCTGAACACTTGAATTTATGGTTCCTCTAATGAGGTTGTCTGTCAATACAAGGCCGTTCAAAAAAATTTGATCTTTTCAATTATATGGCATTAAATTTTACAGGTTGTCATTTTGTAGACACTTTTCTCAAAGTGACTTACAAGTTTTCTTACAACATTTAAGTTTAATACAGTAGGGGATCCTAGCAATTTCGTGGAATGAAAATCCTAAAGAGGACAAGTAAAAAGGGTCCAGAAATGTGAAATATGAGCAGGATGAACTTGTAAGGGTGTTAAAGGTATAAGAAAAGGAGGTCCTCTTTGAAGAGATGAGTCTTAAAAAGATTTTTGAAGTTAAAGAGAGATGCTCCTGTCATTAATTATTGTGGAACCACAAATAAAAATATTCATGACTGAAAAATAAAATGGTAGAACAAGACAACATACTTCTGAAGTAATCAAGGAAGAACATAAAGCCTGGGACATATTTGGATGAAGTAACCATGAGTGTTGATCTTATTTTTCACAAGATTGTGGGTATTAAGCCAATGCAAACTGACTTGTGTGCAATACTTCAGAAAAGTAATGCAACAGCTCTGGAGATGCCAATTTGTGTAGGCTGAATGCTGGTTAATGCAAACTGTGAGGGGTTGACAACAAATGGCACTTAGATTGTTTCTCATTAAGAAATTGTGTCCAAGTGGCAGCTATATGCTATGACACACAGGTACACATTTATAGAGCACCATCAAATTGTGGATGCGGAAACATATACAAGCTCTAAACCTAAATTTGTTTAGAGGACTAACAACACCACTATCACTCTGTAGACAGAGTGAATATATATATATAACCTCCCAGGAGAGTGTCACTGGGGAGAGGGATGTCTGGGACCTGTTGCCTCCTCGATGACATCACAGATAGTGACAATAAATGGATGGATTAAAGGCTGGATGGCTGGATAGCTGGATGGATGGATGAATGGGTGGATGGATATTAGGCTGGCTGAAGAAAATGTCACCTATAACTAAGATTGATTGATTGGTCACCCATGGCAACTGGTCATCCATTTCTGAAAGATAGGTACAGCTTTATGTGATAGTAAGTCAAACAGTAGATGGCCAAGCCAATGAGAGCAGATAAAGCAATGAGACATGAATGTTTGCCCTTGCAATGTCATCTTGAAAGAACGATCAGTTAGGTACAACTCATACCAATTGTGTGTAATGTTGGTGATGCTTATCTCAGAGTGCTGATAGTAGGGTGCCATCATTTATAATTTTAAACGCTGCAGAGAGGTTGAGTGAATTGAGAAAAGAGGACTGTGTGCTGCTGCTCTGGTTGTGTTCAGGCCTTTATCACAGATAGTAGAATCATCTTAGTGAAGTTCTCTTTCATAAGACCAGACTCGTTTGGGTGAAGGATATTAATTTGAGAGAGAAACTCTGAGACCTTATTTGTAACCCACCCATCAATATCCTTAAAAAGGACCGGAAGCAGCAATATTGGCCTTTACCCAACTGCTTTCTTGCAGAAGGAGGATCTAGCTCAAGGATTGATGTCTACGTTGAAGCCACAGAAAATACCTTTGGTGCCACAGTTAATGCAGCTTTTCATGTTTCAGAATCCACAGCACCAAGCCTAGTTCCTAAAGGATTGCCAACACAAAAGGCTTTCAATTTGAGGCATGAACTCAGTTTGTTTTGTTCCCCCTCCTCGCCTAAAACTTGCAACAAGCAGTTCAAAATAACAATCAAAAAGCTAAAGCTAATTGTGGTTTCATGTGCCAGGCAGCACTCATGAATATTTGTGAATGTTGGAGAGAAACTAGCACGTATACTTCCAATGTCCTGATTAGCATAATATGATTGATAGTTTCTCCCAGCTCTAACAGTAAGGCTTCTGTAAAAAGTCCTGGCAGCATCTTTGGATTTGTCTGTTTTATATTTTTTCATTTTCCTTTTACTGATCTTGTTTTTATCTTTACATGACATAACCCGCACGGGTAAACTCATTTATAACTTTACATCTTCCTCCAGCTGTATGTGCGGCACACAGATAGGAAAAGGTCCTGCTGTCTGGTCTGAAGAAAGGCAATTACTGCAAGCAAATTATCCATTTAGATTTAGATCCTATTAATATATTTAGACAACAGTTACGTAACATGTCCCAATAACTTCCAATCTCTCTCATTTGATGACTGCCCTGTTTGTTTATTGTATTCCAAGCATGCTGGCTGTTGTGGCATGGGGTCAAACCCAAGGCAAATATGAGGATGAGTGTGGGAAAAGAGAGTCTGAGCAAAAAACAAAGTCACTGTTGTGTTTACTCATTGTGCAGCAGAAGAAACTGACGAGGACCTGCCAGTCACTTTAACTGTGCTGGATTTTTATTGGACCATCTGGCATTTACACCACAGAATCAGTTAAGCTGAAGAAAACCATGGCTCACTCCCTGTTTTTCCTTCTTATTCTCTGTTCCACTTTTCTTTTCTTTTTTTATCAGTGATTTTCCTCACAATCTGGCTGGACACAGCAGGAAAAGGGGAGACATGGACAGATGGATGAAAAGATGTTACATAAAGGAGGAGGGGATTGAAAGACATATTATGTCAGAAAGGCAAGAGATGAGTAGAGAAGTGAAAAGTACGAGAGATTACCATTCCCCAGTTCTCGCTTGTTGAGGGATAACTGTGGGGGTGATTATAAATCCATGCTGTTCTCAGTCACTCCAGGATTACACACAGCAGCCAGACCTAATCTATCCTCCCAACATCTGTCTCAGATGGCAGTAACACATGAAGGCAAGCCAACACATACTGCATTCATACATGCCCAAAAAACAAACATGTCTGTGATGGTACAAATGCAGCCAGGGTTTGCAGCATTTTTGTCACAATTATTTAACAGATACTTTGATCCTTCACATATGATGAGACACAACATACCTGCATAGCAAAACAGAAGAAAAGGGGATGGGAAAAATGAAACGGGAAGAGTTTATGTCTACATGTATGGAGATAGAAATTCCCATCAGAATGCTGCCCTGAACCACATCAAGAGGAAGCTGTGCAGCAGCCCAGTCCTGTCACACCCCGCCCCGTGCTGTTTGGAGAGATTATTACTAAGGCAATCTGTTGGCATATGCCTGCAGAATTGCTATGTGGGAGACAGGGAAGTTAACCATGCACTTCATGTCCTTTATTGGATTTTTCTTACGTGACGAAAGCGTATAAATGCCACTGGATTATGTCACATTTACACAACATTAAAACCCAGTAATTGCCTTAAACCTTTGGACATTTCTTGCTTGTCTTTGTTGTTGTTATTTACATAAGAACTTTGTCTAAATCCTACCAAAGAAAAATGAAAGGAAAAAGCTGAATCTCAACATCATTAATTTGCTTTCTAAAGCTCAAGCTTTGATATGCTGATTTGACCTCAGCCTTGTCCTAACAGTGTTGGACTTTATTTCAGTGCCCATTGTTTGTTCTGATGCTGTAAACAAAACCTGTCTTGAACGGAGGTGAGAAAGAATGATGGATCAACACGCCTCAGGAGCCTGAGTGCTCAGCATGTTATCTCCTTCGGCTCTAAGAAATGGGTACACTGTCACCCTCGAGATTGCTGAGATTTGATTTTGTTAAGAAGGAGGTCTGCTTTATGTTGCGCTTTGATCATCAGAGGGCTTTTATGCTCAGCAGCAGAATAAGCATTTAGATATGCTGAAGTTGCTCTGATTTTTATTAGGCCCTTGTTGAACTGAAAGAGCATAAAATGTCTGTTGTAGTAGTCTTCAGAGTCCAAGTGATGGCTCAACTGCTCAAACCATCATTAATGTGACAAGAGGGCAACTGCAGAGTCACAAATTTTGTCAGATATAATAATGTTGTCACAAACAAATGTTCCCTTACCTCTAAGGACTGTCACCATTACATAAACCTGTGAAACACACAGGTTTATTGGGCTATAACAAACATTAATCTAATGACAATTAAAAACATGAAACAAAATCAAAATTTCCAAATGTGATCTTTGGTTTATACGACAAGTAAGTAAGTAAGTTCTTTCAGCTGCTCCCTTCCTCAGGGGTTGCCACAGCGAGCAAACTCGCACAAACGAGTTGGCAATTGTTTTACGCCGGATGCCTTTCCTGCCGCAACCTGGGCTCGAACCTGCAGTCTCATGATTACAAGACTGCGGCACTGACCATCGAGCTAGGTTTATAGTACAAATTTCCACCAAATTCAATGAAAATAGTTTTTTTGTCCTTTGCACCAAACTTGATGAGCAGTTCAATAAACCCATATACTGTAGATAAGACTCTTAATATTTCTGTTAAATAATCACTAAATTATAGATAGATGTTTCATAGTTTTTAGATACACTATTTTTTATCACTTGCCACAATAAAAGACGGGCAATAGTGTAATTGCCTGTGTTTCTGTGTCTGTGTGTGGGTGGTGGTGTGGGTGGGCTTGTCTAGCTAGCAAAATATCTCATGAACCAGTGAATGGATTTTAATGAACCTCTCAGAAAGTAATCATTCTATATTCATCTACCACAGATTAGCTTTTGTGATCAGCCTGATTCAAGATGGCCACCACAGCACACTGACTTTAGCAGATATGGAAAGGTGTAGAACTAGAGCTAAAATTGGGTGCGGAAGTAGCTGAGAGTCTTCTCCATCACATACTCCAAGTGCTAA
>JAOXNZ010000030.1:12024946-12035476 GCA_028566095.1 Kryptolebias brasiliensis
AGTCTACCCTTTTCCGATTGAGGACCATGGCATGAGATTTGGAGGTGCTGAGTCTAATTTTTCAGGAATGATAGACTGTGTTCCATCTCAATGTGGCTTAAGTCATTCAGATGTTGCATTGAATCATGTTGGTATTAATGACAGCATGCTCAGCCTCAAAGAAAATAAAAAATGGAAAAAAACTTAATGTTCATTTAGCTTGTTTTTCACTGTGCAGCAGTGCACTTCATTAGAAATGGGCATAACCAGTCATTTCCAGGAAGAAACTATGAATTGAAGAAATCTGTGAAGGGCAATCGAATCCGTCTTTGATTGATTTCAAATACCTTGAATTTAATACTTAATCAAAACATATCGATTGAGATTCATACATAGTTCGGTAAGTCAAAGATATTCAAGGTTCAAGAGGCAAAGAGTGAATTTAGTTATTTCATGCATAAATGCATTCCCTCTTGACTACAGGTATTTAAAGTTTTTCAACTTTTTATTTATCCTTTTGTTATTTCTGCAGGTAAATGTGTTCAGAATAAGAATCAACCCAATCAAATTTGTCCTGAAAACATGTCCATTAACACTTGGTTTTTAAAATGTACTTTCTAATGCTCACAGATTCCTCTCAAGGCAGGTTTATTTCACTAAATCAGATAAACATTACAAGTGATCATCCAGACTGGAATTTTTTCTTTTTTTTTTTTAACAAAAAACTAAAAGGAAAAATTTCCTCAGAGGGCTACATACCCATTGGTTTCTGCTTATCTATTTCAAAACACTTGATCAGTAGCCTGACTTGGCAGCTGGGGCTCACAGTTTGAGTGTTCCAATGCTGGGCATCCAAAATGCCAATAATTGTTTTTTCTTTGATCAGACACAGAATGCCCAGAGAAATTAACGCCCTACAAAATGGCTGGAGTCAGTTAGCTGGAAGTAATTCTGTAAGTAATGATGTGGAGGGACAAAGGCAATAATTTAAATAACGAGAAACCTTGTGCCTAAGACACAAGTCTTTGATGGTTTCATAATCAATCATGTCAATATGCATTTCTCTTTCTTATGCAATGTGATGTTAAGCTAGACTTTTATCTTCTTGATGCTCACGGTTATAATGATGGGTTAAGGCAGCTTTCTGACTTAATCATCTGCTATACTTTTCAGTTCAGTGTGCGCTTCAAAGGTCAATCTCCACGGATTGACCATTCTTAATGCGTTATTGCTGTACTCAGTAGAACAGCAGAATCTAAGCATGATTTGGACCCAACATGCAAAATTAAAAATCAATACAATAGTCCAAGAAAATTCCAACATAGCACTGCTACTGCTGCCACAGATTTCCTATCTGAGTGGAGGGACAGAGTGAAGTGGTTTCTAGGGGAAAACTGTGGATTGTAAATGTTGGGAAGGTACGGGGGGTTAGATGGGTAGGGAAGGTTTAGCTTGCCTGAGGCAAAACATCCACAAAGTACGCTTTGAATGTAAATTGCCCTGACTTCAGTTCACTTCTATAGTCAAACAAAAGCTTAGCAATGACTGACGACATCCTCAAAAACGTGCAGCTTTTGTAGTCTTGTCATGTGCACAAATAGTTCTTCATATGTCATCTGCTGTGGGAGATTTCATCTGGCATGAGAGGCACCTTGAGCTGGGTTAACAGCTTTGGAAAAGATGAACAGTTGACAGCAAAATCTTTGTCATCATACTTCTGAAAAATTGACGAATAACCAATTTTTACTTGACTTTTTTCATACTCAGTAAAAGAGTTGGATTGATTGTAGTTTTCAAGGTTTATTTTGGTTTTTGTGAAGCTCTGACCTATTCTGATGCAGATTTCTCTTTAAAACTTTAACTGAAAGCACTCAAAATAAATACATTTGGGGTACAGGACCACTCTCTGTCACTGGGAATTGAAGATGGAAGTGCTCTGTGTTTCTCGACAGAGATTATTTTTTTTACAAATAAAACCCATGGTGTAAAAGAATATCAGTACATTGTCTTTATAAACCAAAGTATAAATCCCTAACATTTTTTACACAACACAAAACATAAAAGTGTATCAAAAACAGGACATCCAAAACTTCATCTGAAAAAAAGATTTAGAAAAAGAGTGAAGGGAATAAAATCTGCTGTTACATCTTTTAAATTGTTGATCTATTAATAATACGTACACAGCTTTTCACATTGATTGGAAGTAGGAGTCAGTTTTTTATCGGATCATATGTTACTTTTTTTATTTTTCATTTGTAAAACGTGGAGCATCTGACATTAGTTTGCTTCCTAATCAATGGAGGAAAACAACAACACCAAAAGGTTATTGGTCAGAGCGAGTCTGGTCCATCATTCACTTGGTCATTTACTGAGTTCATTGGGTGAAGGACTTGATAGTGCTTTTTATTCTGCAGTCATCATGTTGTTGTCATTTTGACATTGCCCATTTAATGAGGAGGTCTCTTCTGTGCAGTCAGTAAAGTTCCTCATATTTTATCATTTTGATAATACTATTCAGTATTTAACACAAGAGCAAACTTAACAAAACAGCCAGGTAAGTGACTCTTTAGCTACAATTGTGGTAATAAAAACAGTAAGTAGTATCCTGAAAGAGTGAAATGAAAAACATAATACAAATGAAGTAATTAACAAACCAGAACATGAGGCCTTAACTATGAAGCAGGTTCTACATGCTTAGAATATGTTTATAAAAATCTAGGCTCTTGATATATCAGTAACGTGTACGTTTGCATGAGTATTTTAGCATTTATGTTAGCACTGTGTGGGTGCAGTTTCTTTCAATTAAACAGGAAAAATATATATAATCCTAACAATAGAGCTTGCATACAGCATTACTTTGAAGGTGGTATTTTGTAAGTCAGCCCTGATTTTGGGGCTCTGGATATGTTTATTTTCATGTAAAACAGGTGGAGTTGGCATCAAATGACCAGTCGCAACCCTTCTGTGCCCTGTGTAAATAATTAGGATAGTTATTATAAGTTCAGCTATTAAAACACGAGAAGCTCTTACCAATTTTTTTGTTGTATGTTTTATTAAATGGAGTTGCTGCAGGTGCCACCTGTTATTTAGACATGAAATTAAGTTTTAACCTCATCTTTCATATGCAATTTTGAGGGCTGTAAATGCTGTTTGCACTAATCAAGTAACAAAATGAAAATTGATTCTGTCCACTGAGTTGACTTGTTTTTTTTTTCCATTCAGTAATATATTATGGTGTTTTAGTGGATCAGTAATTTTAAATTAGCCTTTAGAACATTTTGTAGTGTGGTTGTGGCCATGAATGGGAATATAGACACAATCTGATGCAGTGTGGTGAGTATGAGGCTCTGCCCTCATATGCTGTCACCCTCTGAGCATATGGTGAGGAAAGGTTTTCTTGTTTAGTAATATTTTATTAAAGAAAGAGTACATGTCCTTTGTTCATAATCTTTAACAGCTAAGAGAGACAAGCCTTGAGAGTAATTTCAGTGTACTTAGGAGAAAAATGTTTTAGGTTACATGAGCGTTCCTCTTCTGAGATGTTATAACAAAAGTTCTTTCACAGTAAAAGTGAAATGGAATGCTTTAATTTTGAGAGTAAACAAAGTCGTACAAAGGTATAGGTCTTACTGTCTACGGCTGGTGCATATTTTTTTTATTTTTGTTATTTATTTAGAAATATAAATAACTTTTTTTTTCTCAGGAGGTGTTACTTGTGTTGATCTCTTATCCTAAAACCTTGCTTGCCCCCAGGGTGATTCTGGTAAAAGGTGAGCCAGCTTCATAATACTAAGGATTCAGAACTGCACCTGAAGTTATCTTGCTACGGCATTGATCCTGCTTCATCATACAGGTGTGGTAGGTTTTTGGGAGAAGACAAAACTTTGAAAAGAAGGGGGAGAAACTCTGGGAGTAAAACAGGTAAACAGAACATGAAACCAAAGCAGGAAAACACTCATAATGACAAAAAACTGATGTATTTAATTGCTAATATTAGTTCTATGTAATTTGTCCATAAGCACAGCCAGCTTTGTCTTTTCAGTTTAACAGGAAGTGCAAACTGACCCAAAACAAAGTGATTTTTGAAAATCGAAGCATTTGTTATTTAACCAGATGGAACATTTTACACTACCTCCTATCCGCCACATGTGAGAAAGTCTTTCTTATCCTTCCAACAAACATCCCACTCCCAGCAGTGAAAGAGAGTTGGAGCTCAAGAGACTGCTGTTCTGTTTGAAAACACATCAATTACGACAACAAGGAAAGAGCCCCCAGCAGGCACACGCATTTCTATATGTGGCCCTGCTGCATGTTCGGGAGGTGGGATGTGTAATTACAGGTGATGGAAAAACAAATTTGCACTCAGAATTCTGGCAATAAAATGTATCGACAGTCCTAAGTATTGTTTTTTGTGCTGTGCTTTACTCCTGTTGGTTCACACGTGAGCTCACACTCGAGAGCTAGTGCCAGGGTCCTATTTCAAATCCTAATTTGTTCATTTGATTTACAAACTGAAACAAAAAAGCACTTCTTATTTCAATAATCAGTTCCAAAATGAAAAAAGAACAGATCCCAAAATGTTTTCTAATTAACTTTAAAACAGGATGAAAGAATTCATTACAAATGTGACATGCATGAAAGATACAAACTAAAAGCCTCTGACAATAGACTGGAACAAACATTACATAAATTATTCAAGGTATTTATTCAAAATTTGATGTCTGACAAGTTTGGAGCACCAAAGACAAGACACATGGACATAATTAGCAGAATAATCTATTCATTATTTGAGTTATACACCATAGCAAATGTAGGACTCTTTAGGCTTTAGGAATCAAGCATTAATCATTGCTCCGATAACAGCACTTTGATCCAGAGGGATGCTATAAAGAAAATATAATGCTTTCCTTTTCTCCAGGTGGTTTCCATGTATTAGTCAAACTGGTGGCATGTTTGTAATGTCCTCAGTCACAGTTGGCCTGAGGCCTAACTTAACAAAGCAGTCGCTTATCACGTCACAACAACAACAGAACCACACAGACCTTAAAAGCAAGAAGAGAAATTTGTTTTTAAACTATTTTAACAGGAAAAGTTTTTGTTTGTTTTTTTTTTCACAAAATGTCTGTAGTTGGAATATAAATCTGTTTTGTCGTGTACCACTTTTCTTTCTTCTTTTGGTCTTTGACATTCTTGTTGGTCTTTTGTCTTTTTTTTCTTTTTGTTTTTTTGCTCTTGGGTAGATAGACTTTATTGTCCCACAAGAACAAGTTTGCAAAAAAATAAATAAATAAATAAACTAAAATGCACATATTACTGTGTAACTGGGCGAGAGCAGATCATTTCAACATAAAAAAACATGGGCACATACCCAACCATGTTTTTGTACACATGCACTGTTTAATTGGTCACTGCGTGCTGCCAAAACACTTGTGTTCTACAAAGCTTTATCCCAGCTGAAAAGGACCACTTTCATCAAGGAAAGAAGTTGGAAAGGTGAATTTCTGCAAATTGGAAAATGGCACTCACACATGATGTCCTGCTCTCCTGTGGGGTAAGCCCACAGCATGGATCATTAAGCTTTTGTTGTTCCAATTGTTGACTACTCGAAAGTTGTAATTTCCAGGTTCCAGGTCAGAAAAATCAAACTCTTGAAGTCAAAATTGCTTGGAAAGTTGGAGATTACCTAACCCCTGGTGAACATGTTGCTACAGTGTTTTGATGCATAAAATAGAGAAATACCTCATTACTGACTCATATTAATATTATTAGTCTGCTTTTCTGACTTGCATTTTCAATACAGTTAAGCTGTGGATGATGTCATTTCCAGATCTGACCTCAGAGGTGAATGAAAAACATAATTTAAACCTGTCCCGTAAACCTGTTGTTTGTTCTCAGATTGTATTTCCATGGATTACTGCATCCTGGGAACATGCTAAAAGTCCAGTTGATTTTGGGTTGATATGTCCTAGCTCTCACCCAAATCTGCGTTTTCACACTTTACCTTTTCCAACTTGAAATTTATAAGAATTTCCCTCAGCTTCAAATCCCATAAATTCCAGGCTTTGACAGATACCATTGTAAAAAAAAGTATTTTTCTGTCAATAAACATTACTTTTATTTATATTGCTGATCAATAAATGAACGCAAATGCTAAAATATTAAAAAAACCTAGTCATTATGATTTACTTTTAAGGCTATAGTCTACTTGCTCTTTACTGTCTCTGAATTTCCAGTTACCTTATAAAGCAACATTTTTGGAACTTGTGTATTGAATTCAAACCTTTATTCACAGAAACCTTGAATGTCATTCATAAAAGTCACCAATGTCGCCAATTCATTTATTCTACTTTAAGTATTCTGTGGTAGTAACTTCAGAACAATGTAAATCTTTGGTCCCCTTCAAGTAGCGTGAACCTCAGTTTTCTTTCCTTTATGAGTCAAATGGGACTTTCTTTGAGCCTGAGTCTGCTGCCTCAGAAATTCAATATAAAGAAGGATAGAAGAAAAGGTTCAGCTGATAATACGGCTGCTTGCAACAGGATAAGAGCTAGGCTGCCTGGTGAGAGTCCTGCCATACCTTCAGCAAAGTTGATCATGGCTGCACTACTGGCTTTAGTTACACTGATTTTCACCTTGACTTTCAAAAGAAGCTAAAGTATATCTCGGCCTGTTAGATTTTATTGGACTAAGTACATGCGAACATCTAAGTTTCACTGACATCAAGACAAAAGAGTAAGTGCTTAGATTTGTAGCAGCAGGGGGTGCTTAAATGTTCCTACGTACAATGTGAAATATTATTCTAGTGGTAAGTAGAGCAAGAGGCAACTAGAAGCATTTGTGCTTTATTGGTTGGGAAGATTAGGAGCTCACACATGCAGTAATGAAAACATGTTTTTGACTCAGCTTGAGCTTTGTACTGCAGCTAAAACACTCAGGATACGGTGCAGTAGATTAGGCACTTAGGGAGATTCCCTCTGTTTGGCAGCACACCAGTGCACTTCCAATACAAGTGAATTCGTTAAAATTTATACCAACATCTGTAGTTAAGAAATGAAAACACAACAGTGCAGGTCTGTTCACAATTGATTTTCTGAAGAGATATGTAAAGATTCTTAAAAATGAAGCCTATTGTTTGGGGTGATTATTTGAATCAGCAGCTAAGGTGCTTGTGAAACGTCAAAAAAGGAAGAATATGTAGAAGAAGTCTGATGACTTAAGTAGCATCATAACATGGTTTTATCAAAGCCCTAAGCAAATGTCTGTGTGCTCGGCATGTACACATGTCTGCATGTTGTAAAGGACAACATGTACAAGCATGCTCAGTCACAAATAAGTACTTATTTTGTGACTGAGTATGCTCAAACGGTAATTGGATTCATTACGTGCAGTCAGAAAACGTTTTTCTTCTTTCTGTAGAGCCACTACAAATGTATGGAGCTAAGCCCTCCATGCAGACTCCATGCAGCTGATATAATGAGAACAGAGAACAGTTACACATCTGTGGCAATCAGGTATAATTGGGCCTTAAGTCTCGATAACCTGCGAGGAAGCACTAACTTGATACGTAAAAGCTCATGTGAGGAATGAGATAAAATGATTCTATATGAGCAACTGGAAGGTTCTTTTTCAGTCTCCTCATTAACATTAAATAGGACATACCATTAAATACCCATTAATCATTAAATACGTTGTAACATCAGCAGCTTATCTCACCTGCCTGGTGAGATCCAAAGATCTGCTTTAATCTTTGATATCGCGGTGCAGCGCTCCATCACTGAGGAAAGAGTAGTGCAGAGATGTTCGGGGAATCTCAAGCTGCATATCAGTGTGCATGGCTCATGTGTTGGATGAACTTGAACTTTAAAGCACCAAGCCCTTGAAACTTTGTTTCTTCAGTGATTTCCCCGATCAATGGAACATTTTAACTTCAATGAAGTCTCTCAACTTCGGATACGATCTGATCTTCTCAACAGATCTGTCTCTCTCTCTATCATGCTCAGTTTCATTGTCTTTGTTTATCTCTTTAATCACATTCAAATTACCGTTAGGATTTGCATTCAGGTCCTCAGAAAATTTCAATACCTTTCCAACCGTTCAGATAGATTTGTTGTATTTGCCCAAGTTTCTACCACCTCAGTGCAGCAGAAGAAAAGAAACTGCTTTTGGTACTTAGACTTTCAAAACATGTTAACATTTAATAAGATTAAAGCTCTCATATTTTTGAATGACCCACAGAAAACATAGTCAGCAGCTGTCATAGTAAATTACTCTTTTTTTAAAATGAGGTCCAAATGAAAACAGTTCACAACTATTTTGCATTTGTGGCATTTTTGTAAAAATGTAATTCTGTTTCTGTTACAAAACATAAATAAGTAATTAAGGTAGATGATTCAGTTTTGTATTATTTCTGGTATTTGCATTTTTTACACTGAATTCCTAAATACTATCTTCTGGGGGTTTTTTTTGGTTTTTTTGTCCTGTTGTGACATCTCAGGTATACCTTTTATCTATTTTTTATTTTTTTTTGTAGGAAGTGGCTCCAGCTTTCTTGCGTGAGGTGTTATATGCAATCCGGTGCTCTCGTTTTAAGGCACCCTGGACAGGTCACAGGTCCATCACAGGGCCACATAGAGACAAAGCGAGACAAACAACCATTCACTCTCACCCACACCGAGGTACTAAAACATGCATGTTTTAGTACCTGGAGAAAACCCATGTGTGCACAGGGAGAACATGTAAAGACCACACAGAAAAGCCCCAGCCCAGGAGGGGATTTTGTGACCTTCTTGATGTGAGGCAAAAGCTTTAACCACTGCTCCACTATGCCTCCCACTCACAGTACCTTACATCTAGAAATGGCAATAACAATTTTCTTTTTGTTTATGTCATGTGGGGCTGTGATTGGAATCTGGTTTGGATAATTTTGCAAAAACTTGTTAGAGATTTCTAGTAAACAAAGGACCTCACTGATTCTTTAATAAACTTATTACAACTGTATGAATGAGGGCAATATTATCAAAGACATGTTTAGGCTGAATATTTATAATATGAAGGCTGACACTGCATATATTTGTCAAATTCAGCACCTCCTTTCAATACTACACAAAATTGGACTAAAACGCAGGCAGCCTTAATGTGCTGGAAACACATTCTGCCTCATGGCGCACAAGCATGAAGCAGAAAAACACTTTACATGACAGTTCTCGAAGGGCTTGGGTTTCTGTGTGTGGAATTTAACCACCAGCAGTAATTCCTTGACTCGCCCCTTCACCTGACAAGCTTTTTATCACACCGCAGCACTGTATCATAACTCCACTGATGTTGTCCGTATGCCTACTTTCCTGTACAGAGTGAGGCTGAAATTTGACAAACACTCACAAATCTCAAAGCACGTGCATGAGCGGGAAACAGCCGTACACACTGGAAGCACTGATTATGCAACAGCAAGACCGTTTAGAGGACCAGTCTGTCATCACTGTGCTTTCAGACAATAGAGCAGTTTAGTCCCAGTGCTTGCAACAAAAAGGGATATTTTGATTTGAATGAGGCATGACTGTGCAAAACCAAAACCTTGGGGGTATATACCCAGAGTTTCTGTCTGATTAAGCCCATCTCTACATGCCCTCATGGTAATGATGATGATGATGGAGCAACATTTTCATCATGTGATACAGAATCATCTGTAAACCTACACATAGTATGATGGTCTCTGCTCGCACCAGTCAGACTTTTTTTTTTTGCGTGTGTTCCAAAATCTAGTTTGTTTGCTCATCCTACTATCTATGTAAATGACAGAAGTCACCTGAGACCAACCGTTTTGTTAGTTTCAAAGCAAATGTTTGTCTCCTCCTATATGTTACATTAATTCCCAAATGACACCTTGATGTAGTTCAGTTGTGCATTATCAATAATTATCAATATTTCAACTCAACACCAGAGCTTAAAAATAACATTTCTGGTCATTCACTCTTTTCATTTGTCATGGAACTGCTGCATGTTGGAGAGGGGGAAAAATATACTGGCGCTCTGCAATTTCATGACAAGGAAGTGACTATTTTCCCCACACCCCACATTTATTGTATGTTCATTTATGTTTGAGATGCATTATATGCAGACATCCAACTAAATTAACCCGGCTGCTCATAGCACACACAGATGCACCCTGCTATGTGCTCTGGCACAGCTCACAAAGTGGTACTTAGCTTAATGTGAAATTAGGAAAATAACATGTACTTCACAACCAGCACACAGTGATGCTTGTGCAAAATATAGTATGAAGAGCTTTGAATGGTTGGTTTCTGTATGAACATTTAGTTGGAGCCTAAAATTATGGCTTGTAGTTTTGTATACTTAAATTTGATGATTGATTGTTGGGAAAACTACAAATATTAAGTACAATGAAGCATCCAGAGCAATTATTTGAACAATAAAAAAAGAACTATGTGCAGACCATTTGATTGTTTTAGCAGTCTCTTAAAGCAATGGTTTAGATCTTTTGAAGAAAGGTTTTGAACAAACAATTTCCTACCTGTTGTAGATAGTGTTTTGAAA
>JAOXNZ010000030.1:12087476-12109498 GCA_028566095.1 Kryptolebias brasiliensis
TCCTTTACAAGCATTTACAGAGGACTAGTTGTCCTTGCAGAGGTTAGGAGGGAAAAAAAAAGATTTGGAACATCATAGTGCCTCAGAAATTCACGTGCATCTGTCTTGTACTGGCAGCATACATCATACCTTAATCCCAGATTAAGCTTTGAAGCAAGATTGCTTAGTGATTAATTTTTGAGGCTGTACATCATTTGGAATGTATCCATCAATGTTTAACAGCTCCCAAACTGCAGAGTGTGCCACATAAAATGAGAGAATGGCTTATGTTAGCGGAAAAAAGTCAGACTCGTTAAGAATCTATCATTTTGCATTCACTAAAGTTTTATTTTGTCTCATAAAACTCCTTTGTGGCCAGCTTTACGTTTGGCCACTAAAAACTCAAAGATTTACTAGAAAAGATGTTTAAAAATGTACTTTATTCAAATTTAGAAATATATTCCCCTGCAGAAAGATTCATTATATATATTCATATATATTTTATCTGTAAACTGTATAAAATAAGTGCACATGTGAGCTCTTTTGTGCACATAATAAGAATTGTTTGTATTGCACCTGACAATTTCATTGACACAAGGGCTTGTTTGAACCATTAGCATCTATTGACTGTTTTTATTTTATTTTTTGTAAAATGATACAAAACATCTTTTATCCATTCACCACATTCAGCACAAAAATACAATGCACTCGCAAGCTCTCTGCATTATGAAGCTATGCAGCCAGTGAGTGGTTTAAAACAAGTCTAGAAGGCAGTAAAAATGTGCAAACACAATAACAAGGCCTTGCAAAGTGACTCTAAGGTTTAAGAGGTGAATTAAAACATAGTGTTATAAAAGAAATGGACTTCCCAGCCAGCGAGAGCCCATTGTGTCTGATAAAGCACAAATGTACATTTAAGATGCACACCTCCTGCTTTCTGTTTCAGGCACACTATGGTGTGTCCTACATATACAGTTAACAATGCAAAGAGCACACTGACAGGAATCAGAATTAGCTCTGGAGCTGTGTGTGACAGACATATAACAGCCACAAGGAGAATTCATACATGTACCACAGGGTGATTTAATCAGGCTTACATAAGAATATAGAATAAGAAGACAAGCCAGAGTTTTATAGCCAGTGTTTTAATGTTGATCATAACCTCTTTTATCAAAACGAAAATTATTCTTCCTAATGATTTAAGAAACTCTCTTGTTTGCTTTCCTTCTTATATTTGAAAAGAAGTTTTAGCTATGAGCTTCCGTGTATAGAAGACAGTCTCATTGAGTCAAAAGGAGAAAATTATTGTACCTCCTGCACGTTGCTGCTGACCTCGTTTCTAACAATAGAAATTGTTCTCATGTCATATTATCATGTTATATCGTGCTAGCTGTTGGCAGCAGATACATGCTGTAAATGCCCAATAAACAAGTCACTGCAAATACAGTCAGGAAAAAAGTCCAAGAAAACTTTACCTGAAAGGTTTTTGAATTTCTTTCGCATTACATGTTGTTTGTCATTTTCCACCTCCGCTCTCATCAGTTGCCTCTGCTCCTCTTCATCTTTCAGAGCTGCCTCAAATAACTGATTTATTTTTCGTCTTCCTGCGGCTTTCTGTTTTGAATTTGTTCTGAGGGTTAATTTGTGGGAAAAGAAAAACACTGCCAAAATCCCCATCCAAACCTTTGACTTTACATATCGTAGCCCGAACGAAATGCACACAAGGATACACATCCTCAGAAAGTATTTCTCATCCTGAAGTGTGGCTTGATGGTGACACAGATGAGGTGAATTAAAACAAAGCTCATGCTAAAAAGCATGATGCATTGTGTTAAACAAAATGGTGGTGGATGGGAGCGGAACTGAAAATACTGACATGTAATCAGACAGACAGCAGAAGCCTTCGCACTGCTCAAATTCATTTTCTCTCTCACCTGGTTCAGACACTTTAAAGAAAACATTTTGTGCTAATTGTTGGTAAAAACATGAATGAGGAACGCCTGAACAGTGCAATTTTATCTTTAGTTAATGATGTGGTTTGAAGAGCAGATCAGAAGCCAAACTAACCCCACTGTGCACACCTTGTTGTTAGAGTGTCAGCAGTAGTCAGTGATTAAAAGCAATGTCAGATTCTTGTCCACCCCAAAAAATATTTGTATTCATTTTGCGGATGCTTTTATCTGAACCCATTAACAGTAGATGAACGCAACATGGAACAAAGTGGGGTATTTTATCCTGCACAAAAGCTGCTTGAAATGTCAGCCTGAAAAAGTTTGAAATTAAAAAAGCAACCTTCTGAGTAAGGAGGTGACCAACTCAACTCACTGCACTGCAGCCACTGAAAAAAAAAAAGAAAAAAAAGAAAAGATGCAGGAAAAACATCAGGAGGGAACTTCAGACAATACAAGCTTGTCTGCCAGCTGAATAATGGAAAGCAGCAATTTTTACAACAAAACGGTCTTTAATTTACAACCACCATTTTGAAATAGTTGGGGTGTTAAGGCACGTTATTCTGAAATTGTTCCTCTACTTTTAGGCACAGTTTTTTTCAGACTAGAGAACCTCTTCTCATCTTTACTTCTGAGAGATTCAGCCTCTCTAAAAGGTTCTTTTTATACCCAGTCCTCTTACTGACCTGTTGCCAGTTAACCTAATTTGTTGCAAAATGCTCCTCCAGCTGTTTCTTATTTGTACCACTTACTTTTACAGCCTTTTGCTGCTTCTGTTCCCACTTTTTTGAGATGTGTTGCTGCCATGAAATTCAAAACAGCGTTTATGAGATTTGCAAATCATTGCATTCTGCTTTTATTTACATTTTACACAATGCCCCAACTTTTATGGAATTGGGGATGTACATCCAGTGATTAATTTCTGAGAGGTTCATTAAAATCTGTCCTCTGGTTCATGTGATCTTTTGTTAACACTTCAGACAAATGAACACACACAGGTAAAAGCATTATCACCTTTCACTTTCAGAGGTAGAAAATAATTATGAAGAATAGTAACATTGCCACTAATAAGAAGCAAATGAATAAAATAAATTGACAGTAGCCGTGAAGTTGTTAAGGCAAAACTCAGCAATACTGAATGAAGCATAACAACAAACAAAACATTACAAAATTAATGAAGGCATCTGACAGCAACATTTCAGAGAGCAAAAAAAACCAACCTTTGTTTGTTTTTAATGTTAATAAACACTTTTTTTTGGTGCAGTGTTCTCTAATTTCCTCGCATTTTTTGTGATGGTGTTTTTGTTTTAATAATTGTATGTATATGATGACAAGTGTTATCGTATACAAACCATAAATAGATTATTGTTATTTATTTCCTGTATGATATTGGGTTACAAAAGTATCCAATGACCCCACCCCAGCCACACTTTACATTCTCTCTGTTTTGTTCCTTTCCTGCCTAAAATTTAAAGTACAAAATAATTTTGTTGTGAAAGAAATAAGAAATAAAACAAAAAAATCTAAGCATACATAACCATTAACCTCTCCTAAAAGAGGAAGGCTTTGTTGAACCACCTGCGATTATAGCACCAACTCTTTCTGAGTATCTACCCTCTACAAGTTGGGAGATCTCCAGAATGACTTTTGGGCAAATTTCAGTGTTATATTTTTTAAAACAATTTAAAATAAGTTAGATGTTGTTGTTTTTTTTACCTCAATATAACAATTAATCTGAGGTAAATCAGCTACTTAAAATCAATTTAAAAATCTACTAAATTTAAGTTTAAAACAAATTAGAAAGCACATCAAAAAGGTAAAAGATTTTTCAACCCACCATATAACAACTTCTATGTCTACATTTTCTACTTTGTATATGATAGTTGATATTTTTTACTTTTTTTCTTGTCAATTACTAAGACCTCTCTTAAAAGGTCAGCTTTCAAAATGAGAAAATAAGAAAGAAACAGCCTAAATCAGTGATTGTCTGTGCAACTTTCTGATTTTCACTTCACACGCTGTGTTTTCTCCTTTACTACGTAACATATTGTGCATTTCGGACACCTGACGCACAGTGGATACAGGTGATGACACTGTTGACGCAGCAGCTTCTTTGCAAGCGTTCTCTAAAGATCTGACAGCATAATAATCAACAATCCCGCAGCATCTGTGAGCACTTCTGATCTCCCAATCAGCATGCAGGTGTTTCTTAGAAATTTTCTGATAAAAAAGCAGGCGAGCACTTCAGTGCACCCACGTGAAAAAGAGGCGGGGGAACGTATGTAACTTAATTAAAAGGGACAAGCCTTGAAAATGTCACCCTGTCTCCCTGTTATTTGGGGGAAAGAGGTTTATAATTAAGAGTGCTGATTAGAATCCATCCATCTCCCGACGACTGAATACTCCCTTTTGAACATTTGCCAGTTTAACTGTAGAATCTAATGAGAACGAATGACTTGTGGATAAAGCCTATTGTAGCCCTGCCATGCTGCATTCACAATAATTGGGGATAGAGGATGAGGACATTGGCAGATCAAGTGAAGTGGGCGAAAGAAGGGTCCTTTTTTTTTGGAGCAAATAAAAGAGATGTGTGTGCTGGACCATATCAAAGCCCCTGGTTTATGTGTCTGTCTGGGCCTCTTGTAATTCAGTCACTACACTGTGGTGTAATATCCTCTGACTTTTACCTCAGCTGTCTGTCACACTGTTATGCTGTTCAGCAAAAAAATAGAAAAAGAAAGGCAGCAAAATCTTACCTTCAAACAAAAGCTCACCTTTTTGAAGTTTCTTGTCCTGAAATTATCTAACATCTGGATTAGTGAAAAGTCCTTTCAAAAAGGAGCTGTGACAAAAGGTTTATCAGGCAAAAGAGCTGAGAGGAGCATTTAGAAAGAGTCTGATAGAGAAACTGTTTTGTCCACGTACACTGGATAGGAAAAGCAGAACATTATAGCTCACCCTTTGAGTCAGTGTGACGCTGCACATGTGCTTAAGGACTGAGGCTGCTGGAGGATTTACAGCAACATAAACAGGCTTCACATTTTCAGGGAAAACCAGCCTGTCTCCCAGCTGTGGATCATTTTGTTTCTGACAAGACTGCTGAGAGCCGTGCAATCGATGAAAACATTATTGCTTCAAGTGCGATGAGCTGGAGAACAGCTTCTTCTCACTCAGTTTTCAGATTGTCTTGTTTTCTAAAAGTTGACTCCTTGTGTCTTTGAGCGCTGCAACTGCAAAAAGAAGAACATCGGACACAATGACCTGTTTTTCCTGCTAAGTAAAATGCTTGCATCCTTATCAAGTGGAGACAGTCGTAGTTTGTGTCGGTTCAAGGTGTGAAACTGTGATGCGACCAAGCTGCATTTTCACACGTTACACTGCAGCTTAGATCAGGTGTTGGCAGTGAAGGAGGAACAGTACATGAAGATGTGTGCTTAACGTTAAGTATGACTGTTAGCCGTATGATGCTTTGATTCTAAATATTCAGCCATGATTGCTGAATATGTAATGTATGTCTCAGTAATGGCCATAAATAGTATATGTCAAATGTCAGGGTTGCATTGAAAATCCTTGCAGGACACTGCTCAGTGCCTGTAGTAAATTCCAGCTGCCATTGTTTAGAAAGCTGTGCGTCCTCTATCCCTGAAGGAATCTGATGTGACATGATCTCCCTAAATGTCAAATGGAGTCAGTGTTATCAAGTAGTCCAAGAGGAATATGAGCACAGATAACACAGAGCATGTTCTTTGCATGTAAATGAAAAAAAAAGAGAAGCGAGGGAAGCACTTGCGCACAAAGGGTGAAAGCAATGTAGACAAATAAGAAGTGAAGGGCACTGAGCTGAGAAGAGTTCGAAACCTAAATCAAGCAGCAGCATGAAAAGTCAGAGGAACTACACAGAGTAACAGATCTAAAAGAAACAGATCAACAATCATCCCAGCCACGCGGTTCATTAGGACTCATTTTGCTGCATGCAGCCAGCCCAGTGTTTCATTGAGGGAGACAGCTCATTCATGCCCTTGTGGGAAAGTAGCCGTCTGTGCGCTTGGAACTGCAGTGTAACAGCAAGCTTCTGTTACGCTACGACTTGTCACATGATGTTTGCAGGGATTACAAAACCAAAACACAAATGCACACTAAAGACTCACAGAGGAGGATGAAGGTTCTACAGAAGACTTTTTGTGTAGATGCACATTAAGGCTCTAGGTCACAGTGATTTTATATATATGCACATAACAACTGGGGCTTTTAGGATTGCTTATTGCATATGTTTTAGTTTGTTTTGTCAAATATATTTTCAGAAAACCTGTCTAGGTTGTCATGGTTTTTAAAGTAAGAAATATGCCACATTTTGGTAGATGAGACGCACATATGAGATAAGGCTCTGCATTCTGAGATATCTATGTTATTGGAAATGTGCAAAATAGGCTTTTTGTTTTATGCTGACAAAACACATAAGTTCTCAAAACCAAACTTGGTCTAAATTCAAACTCAAGATCACAGGCGCACCTTGGGGAATTATGCATGCAAGCAAGAGGCATTCAAAAATTCTGTTCAAATGTCATAATTTGGATCTTTGCAGTGGCTTTGTAATATTTTTGTGGGGGATTCTTTCATTTTATATTGAGTTAGGCAGTTCTGGTTATTTCAATGAGTTCTATTCTGCAGTCCTTGTCATACCCTTTTTATGTCCTCAGTTACACTTGTTCCAGCTCCTTTCGTCATCATCTGCTCTGTATCTCTCTTTCTCCATCCCAATGCATATATTTTGTCAAGAAGCAAGGTACACCCTGGTTTATCAGAGGGCCAAATCAGGAGCAAATTCCTAATTTGCAGTCAAGACAGTTGATTTCAGGACTGTAATCTCTACTGTCATGGGAGAACTTCCGGGTGTTTGAGGGTAGAAAGCTTTCTTGCCACCATTAGTTGTCTCTAGCCTTGTGTTACACTAAGCAGTCTGCAGAGACACTTGGGACTGAAAACATCTTGCAAGATCTGTAACATACCTGCAAGATAGTCAAGAAAGAGTAAACAGAGAACAATCTATATACTTTGGACTGGTCCACACCTCTATACCATTCAGAATCTGTGAAGGGAACAAAACACCAGACTGACGCAAAGGACTTTTCTTAACCTTATAGACATAAAGATCATAGCAGATTAGGATTTGTTCTGTATTTCATTAAAGCTGTTTTGTTTGGCAGAATTTGCAACAACTGTATGATGGCTTTAATTGAAAATAAAGCTTTGCCACTAGTGACTCAGAAAGGATGTGAATAATTTTTGTTATTTCAAAGGACTGAATCAAAACTATATAAAAGGCTATTTAAAGTTAATAAAGGGTTTAGTTTTTAAACTGGCTATGCCAAAATTTACTCTTGGATCTAGTACACTGTAAAAACTGATAACAGGAAGCTGGGGATATATTTAAGCAGATTAGGTCCTCTTTAATGTATTCTATCATTTTCATGTGTAATTACACTGCCCTTTTGTCCGTATGTTGCTTTGGCTTCGAGCCTCCAGTTCAAATAGGGCAGCCAGCTCACCAGCTGGAACTCAGGAAGCACATACCATGACCAGGTTCCTTCTCAGTGTGTGAACACCAGAACTGCTGTTGCTGCTGTGCTTTACATGCTAACCGACTGGCTCTTTGCCTGAACCAGAACAGAGGCGGTTGCATAAGCAGGCGTGATGTGGTTATGGCAGCAAGACACAGATCCCACTTTGCAACACTGAGATGTCTAATGTGTAATCATCTTTGACGTCCAATTTGCCACCTCTGCCATTTTTTCCTAAAGATAAAAGAAGCGCTTCTATTTAACTTTGCAATATTTTGAAAGTGTGTATACGTAAGGTTATATAAGCGACAACTCATTTGATATGCTACGTTGTGTTAAGTTCACTGGTGTACTGCACTCTGAATATTCTTGACACAAGAAAGATGCTTCAGTGTTGAGTTTTCAAAGGTGGCTGTGTGCCAGATTTATACTTCTAAACTTGCTGAAGCCTTTCAAAAACTACAAAACAAGATCTTAATCAAACATTCGCTCAGAATCATGTCAAGTTTTTGAAGACATAATGTATTTTTGAACTCCTAAACCACCTTTCTCCAAATCTGAAAGCACCTTCTAAAACATCTCCCTGCATTACATAACTGGCACTTTTGACCCACTTTGTAAAGACTTACGCAAAGGTGCAGCAAATAAAATGCAAGCTGAAACAAATAACAGTTTAGAGCAGTGATCATCAACTCTCGGCCCCTGAGCCAGGTCTACCCCACAAACTCATTCCATCCAGCCCCACAAGAAATGAAATTATTACTAAATTACAAACAATTCAACATGGAACTCGAAGCAGAGAACTGTCTTGTGTAGAAAATGCATGTATGTAAGGATTGCACCATTTGTTTACTGACAAACTTAACAACTCTTGGTACAAACACAAAGAAACAACCTCTCAGTCAGAGGCAGCAAAAACAGAGGACAATCATGTCAACAAACTACCAAAGACATGGAAGTGAAATAAGCCACAAGGATAATGAGTCATGACTCAATGTGACTCCGCCACACCATGCCAACACTGCAGCACCTTATGCTGCTTTAAACACTGCTGCCCAGTTGGCATCTCTGCTCACTTCTGTAAGTTGGAAAGGCTTTGTCAGCACTTTTTTAAAAGTCAAACAAGGATAAACAACTAACCTTCATTAATGTCAAAAAGTTCAATATCGATCTTTAAATACTTTTTTTTTACCTTAATGTCATTACGCAATCAATTTTTTTTGTAAGAAAGCAGTTTAAAAAGAAGAGAAAGGGTGTGAGTAAAAACAGCTGTTAACATATTTTTAATGTGAGCAAAAAGTCAATTTAATTTAAGTAATGTTGGACAAGACAAACTTTAAAAGTGATTCTACAAATCTTCAGGAGAACATTATAAAGGTTGCATTTTGGTTGATTTAGTAATCTGCTTTTAATGATTTTACATGTAAAATGTTCATATTTGGTAAAAGATGATGATTGAGACAAAACAGGAACATTAGAACAGTCACTGGGATGAAAATTAATAAAAACAAATAACACTGTAAACTGTGTTTATAGCCCTCAGAATACTGTTTTTACCAAAGTGCATGCTTGTCTGTGTACTTCCTCACAGAAATGATTTCAAGCTCAAAGCCCAGGAAAGCCAGTCCCACTGAGAAGCTTCTTTTACTCTGAGTGCTCATATCATATCAACCTTTCTGTGGAAGCACCCTGAACTCTGCATCAGCTATGCCTCGAAAAGACCAGATTGACTTGGTTTGCTAGATCAGCTTTGGAGGGTCAATAGTTCAATTGTTTGAATATAAAACAAATATATGTTTGATTTCTTTCATTTTTCTCTGTGTTCAACCTACATTTATTGTAGTGGTTTGGCATATGCAATGTTCCAAAACCATGAAAAGGTACAATGTTAAAAATTATATATTTCCCACCATTAGACTTTAGTAAAAAAAAAACTGTAAATAAAAAAGTTGAATACCTGGTAGAATTTTGTCAGTCGTTATATCCTAAGCATTAAAATAACAATCCAGCTCTGATTTGAGCTGAAAAATTGTTCTTTTAGCTTATATATGCCGTACCATTTCTTTGTAGTACCTAAAGTGCCCTAAGCTCACACTGAGCAGCAAAGATCTTGAGAGTTTATTAGTGTTTTGGGACATAAAATTCAGGAAATTAGTTTTACTGAACATAAAACCTAGAAATGCAACATCTATAACTATAAAATACCAAAAAGATTACAATACTAAATCTTTGTCAATGGTTGTTCATAAATGGAAATACCAATATAAAAACATGACTTGGTTTGTCACCATTCCAGTCAAATGATGTGCCTGAATGCACCATCCTCTAATCATTTTGAGCCACATTCATTTGTTCTCCAGACATCATTTCTAAAATCCTAAACCCTCTCAAATGTCATTATAGATAATTACAAAATATGAGGGCATTCAGAGTGATCACAAGACTATAAGAAGTGTGTGAAGTGAGATTAAAGGAAAGGTTAGACAGGTTGTGTTTGTTTAGATTACTGATATGAAGGAAATCAATGTGAGTCAATCACAAGACCTAAATTCACAGATCAGTGTGAATGTCTTTAAAACCTAAAGATTCTTAATACTCCAATTTTAAAATATGGTATAATTAGCTCAAATTATTGATTTCTTTTAAACTTTGCCTGTCTTGCATTTTACTCCATGTGTCTTTTCAGAAAGCAACATAAAGGTTCAAAACACCAGCAAAAAAAGTATAATTGAGAAAACTGGATGAATACATTTAAATGACCTCAACAAGCTAAAAAATAAGTAAATATAATAAAGCAAGTAAATTTAAGTGTCAGTTTTCTGAAAAACTGAGAAAATAGGTTTCTATTGATTCAATGTGTTTCTATGAAAAAAAAAGAAATAGATAATAAAAATAAGGAAATAAAAATGATAATGTGTTTTCAAGGAGCTCTTAGCTGAAAACTTGAACTACAGACATGACTTTAAGGGCACAACATTCAGATCCTGTTTATCCACTGTTTTAGCCCTGACATGTCTTCTTTTGTTCCTCCACTTTAACACTTTTTTAACACTCGCATTTAAAGCACACACTGCTCCTAGGCTGTCATGGTTAAGTACAGGAACTTGATAGAAAACAAGTACAAATGCTGCCAAAAGTAAAAAAAAGAAATAAATAACTTTGAAAGACCTTCAAAAAGCCTGAGTAACAAAGATCACTTTAAAAACTTTCAAAAAATCAGGTTACTTGGAAGCAAATTTCAAAGAAATTAATGATGGTTAAACATTTTCTGCAGAGTACTGTACATCTCCGCCTTAAACTCTCCTGTGACTCTGCAAAACTGACTACTATGCTCATATTACCCTAAATAAACAGCAATAAAATAAAAAAATCAGGGCTGCTATCTTTGAGAGTGAGAATCACAGGCTTTACATAAGAGGCAGCACCCACTTAAACTCAACTGCTTATACTTTGCCTCAGGAGGAGGCAGTCAGTCTCTATCCAGGGCTCATCGCTCAAGAGGCATCTGTGAAAATGCCAACAAGAGCGGGATGCAGACCAAATGATTGCTGGTAGCATCCAGCTATCAATGAACAGAGTGCAAGAAGCTGCTGGCAAACACTGTACGTGAAAAGTCCCTGAGCCTTTCAGTCAGTGACTGAGCATTAGCAGCCATGATCTTTTTTTTACTCATGCTTGGTCATTACAATATGAATACAACAATCGGTTTTGGCAGACCACTCACTTATTGTTGAGTAGTAAACAGACGCAGACAGCTACCAGGAGACCTACAGCGTGAGTGCAAGTGTTGCAACCAAAAGTGGGACAGTATGGAAAGAGAAAGAGACCTTAGGAAAACATTAAAAAAGATAAAGGCATCATTTGAAAGATATGCCTGCTCCTAGTAGGCAAGGCTCCATGTCTGTTGTACCACTGCAGCAGTTCTTTCTTTAATGAACGAGATTCGTACAGACATGTTTTTATGAATCATATTTCCACAGGAACAGGACAGAAAGAAATCACACAAAAGAAGATAAAATACGGCACCTGATCATACTTGAATATTTTCTTAAATAAATGCATGGAACAGTGACAGTCTTTATAATTTAGTGACAAAAGTCAACCTTTTTTGGCTTAATTTAAGAAGGAACTGTCCTAATATGTTGGCAAATACGTAAAGAATCCCTGAGCCTGGGCTGCATGGTGGAGCAGTTGTTCAGCACTGTTGCCTCGCAGCAGGAAGGTCACAGGTTCTACCTTTAGTTTTCCATGTTCTTCCCATATATGTGTGGGTTTTCTCCAGGTACTCCAGTTTTCTCCCTCAGTCCAAAAACATTCTTGTTAGGTTATTTGGTGACTCTATATTGTCACTAGTTGTGAACCTGTGCATGTCTTGTTCATTTTAATGTGGTCCTGTGATGGACCCAGTCCCACTTTCGCCCAATGACCACTAGAGATAGGCTTAGGACCCCTAGGACCCTGAACACTGCTCCCTAGGACCCTGAATAGGAACAAGTAGGCAAAGAAAATGAATGGATATTTAAGACTAGACCTGTGGTAATGTTTTGTAAGCTCTCAAAACACTACAAATTTGCCATAACTAAAGCAACAAATACCAGGTTTTTCACATTTAACTTTTGCTAGATTAGCATCTAGCTTGTTAGTGTCTCATTACATTGTTTCCTCACCTTACAGCACATGCAAATTAGCTTTCTATCTCCACCAAGGCTGGTTTCTCTAGTGTTTAGGTAGAATGATGTATTAGTAGAATTATGATCTATCTTGAAGTCACCTTTCTTGCCTTGTAGGCAGTGGTTGGCAGATTCTGTTGGTGTCAACTCTGCCTGTTAACAAACTATCTTGTAAACCAAGGGACATGGTTTATTGTAAGCTTCATAAAGTATCCATTGGATGTAGATCTGCAACTGATTACCTTTTGAAGTCAACTCAATTCTGTATGGCATCCACAGCTAAATGACCTTAGAAAATACAAACAATTACTATAACTCAGCCAGTTTTACAAATATTGAGTTTAAGTTTGACATGGTAGTAGCCGAGACTTATCCCCAACATGTACTTCAAGAGCTAAAAGATCACAGAAGATTTTTGTTTAAAATGTTGGCATGCAAATTGGTGGGTCATTTGTATTCCTTTAAGGAATGCTAATTAGATTGAAATAATGACTCTCCAATTTCAAGTCTCGCTTTTGCTGAAGTAAGAAAAAACTGGCGTGGCTTTTTTGATTGCCCGCTTTACCTCCCTGGAGCTTAACCTACACATTAGAACATAAACCAAATGTTATAAATGTGGGCTTCTAAATAGTTAGCCCAACTCAGTTGATAATGATTAGGACAGTGGTAGGATAAAGAAGAAGAAAAAGGACCAGTTGAAGTGAGGAGTTGCACACGTATGCACTCCTAGAAATGAGCTGAACAGTTGGAGCCTGAAGTTCTCATCTGTTGGGTTAGTTCTGCCTCATTGCATTAAATAAAATTCCCAGGAGTACTGCATTCAAGCAAAAAGCCCCAAGACATCACATGGAAAAGTCTGCTTAAATCAAAAGTGAAGAAACCTATGTATCCTGCTTTGGGTTTTCATTAAGGCACTTTCCCATTACAACAAGAGCACGGCTCATTGCATTCCAGAGTGTTCTGAAACAGCAAGACAAATTGGACTAATGACTAAGGAAAACCACAACTTAACAATTTTACTCAATCTTTTTATGCTGTTTTTTCAGCCTAAGTATGAGACAATAGAAAGAAAATCACACCCACTGTGGTGTCTAAATGAAAATAAAGAGAATAAAGATGAGCAAACAAAATTATGCCTTTCACAAAGAGGGATTTTGACATGAAGTTCTGGTTTTCATGGTTTTGTCAGGTAAAAACAAAAGTTATATGTAAACACAAATAAACTCTCATCCATTGCTGGAGAAAATTGGATGGATGCCATTTCTTTTGTTGTGCAGAGTAGCAAAGAAGATTGTCTTTTTCCCATTCAAAATTATAAATAACTGTCACATTCACTTTTATTCACCATCTGTGCTGTGTTTGAAAGAAATATACTCACATCACTGGAAGAAAAGGGGATTATCAGCTCTCAGATGGCATTTTAACAGCTTTTAAAGCACACTGATTTGCTCTGAGACAATCAACATTGTGTTTCGAAACTCGACTTTAGTTTGGGCTTTTCTTTAGTCTGAAAAAATTAACCAATAAAGTGAGCGTGTTCAAGCTAAAATTAAGTTGTTTACCAAGTTAAATCAGTCTCTTATTGTTCTAAAAAATGTGCAGTCGTTTTTTTTTACTTTAGTTTCAGTCTTTTTGTTGGCTTGTGTGATCACATTCTGTTTGCAGTTCTGATTTGTATAATAGGATTTTTTTAGCTGTAGTTCTTGCATGTACTTTTGCTGCTTCTTGGGTCTGCTCTGCTCATTCAGTGCTAAACAACAAAAGGGAATCTGCTCAAGAATAAAACTGATGCATATTCCTTTTTTTTACTTAAGCTGCTGAAACAGACTAATTCTTTCAGTGTTTTATTATTATTACTTTTTTCAGTGAGGAGGTGATTAGATCTCATATAATTAGTCAGAAACAATAAATAAAGCCAACTATTTTAATATTTTTTGTTCCTATTGGATTTTCTTTCAAAGTAGTAACAAAAAAACAACCTAATATAAAATTACATGAGATAATGGCCAAGATTATGTTTATTAATGATCCATTTGCTTGATTTGTCTTGTGCTCAGACTGATTCTCAACAGGTCAAAAGTCCATTCCGAAGGTGTTAACATTTTCATTGGGACTGACCAAAATGGACCGGATTAAAAATGCATATATAAGAGAGAGAGTCTGAACAGTTTGGAGACAAAGTTGGAAAGAAAAGGTGACATGGTGTAGACATGTGCACAGGAGGAATGGTGTATATATTGAACAAAAATGTTGAATATAGAGATTGTAGGAAGGAGGAAAAGAGGAAGACCACATAGAAGATTCATGGATGTCTCCCTGTGCACACGTGGGTTTACTTCGGGTACTCTGGTTTCCTCCCACAGACCAAAAACATGCCTTTTGGTAACTCTAAAATTGTCCCTAGGTATGAGTGAGAGCATGAATGGTTGTTTATCTCTATGTAGCTCTGTGGTGGACCCACGACCTGTTCAGGGTCTGCTAGAGATAGGCACCAGCTCTCTGCTACCCGGAAAGGAGAAGGGGATAAAGAAAATTGATTGATGGATGTTACAGAAGGTTTTTGTTGGTAGTACATCTCTGAGTCATGTTTGTGGGTGACTGAATGAATAAAATTTTACAATTCTGCGGTTTACTTTTCGCCACACACATCTTACATTACCCAACATCATAAACTGCTCATTCTGTGTCCCATTGTGTACAGTTTCTGGCAAGTTGTAAAACTTATTTTTTTATTTTGCACAATCTCTCTCAATCTGCCCTTGCTCCCTGACTCCCACTCCCACTTCTGAAGTTCTCCAAAATTTCATACTTTGAGAAAGTAAGTACTTTTTTTTTTTTTCCAGAGTTTGAGACTGCTCACTCATTGTTGTGCTTGTTGTCTGTCTCCATTCATTTTTCCTTCAAAAGAAATACTGAACTTTTTCCAACACATTGGGAAAATTGGAGATATACACATAAAAGAAACCATTCAGCGAAGGTGAAAGAGGTGATAGCAATCACTGTAAATGTGTGGCTTTTAGAAAAAGTCACTGTCTACCCCCAAAAAAGGGCAAAATAATAATAAAAAAACTATATTGTTTTCTATTATGCCAAACTGATTTCAGTAATCCCTCCAAAAAATGTTTTACGTCATCTTTGGTACAGCTCTGACGTTGATTTTTCTCCACAGCAAATTTATCCAACAAACCATCGCAGCAGATGCCGAATGTGGGGTGAGAGTTTAGTAGAACTTCTGGGTTCACATAAGTGACCTGGTTTCAGTGAACAATCCCTGAAAAGAATTTGAGTGATATTTAATTTTTTTTTAGTAATAACTTTAGGTCTTAAACTTTGATGATGGATAGAAACAACCAAAAGTTTTAGTTTGCCCCTCAAAATACCTAAAAAAAATTAATACATTTTAATCATTTTTGTGGTGCTCACTGATAGCATCAATAAATAAACATACCAAATATAAAAAAAAAACTGAGCACCACACAGCTCAATTTCAGTCAGTGTAGAAGACAAGATTAATTCATAAACATCCGGACGTATTCATTACTCATGCATACAATGAACAATCCATGTGCACAAACGAATTATCTAGGATTTATGTTGTAAATTGTGTACTGGGCTATGAAATGAGTTCATGAAACAAAAAAATAAGTTGGGTGGTTAACTTGGAAGTAATGCTGTGTTCCATTTACCCTGGAAGTAGGAATTTGGATCTGGAAATTGTGTCATTTTCAACTTTACCCTGCTCCAGTTACAACTCAGAAAATCAGCAGGGTTTGTTTATTGCTGTGCTCGGTAACCAAGCCAAGCACTAATAGCAATACAAGCTAATAATGCATTTCTCTGTATTTTAGGCATTAAAACCCTCCAACTGCAGGTTTTCTAATAGAAAAAGGACAGTACCGTGTGTGCAATTAATTTATTAAGATACAAACCAAAAGAAGTGAAAATAAAAAGTTTTTTAACCACTTTTATATAGGTGAGGCAGCCATATTGGATTTTGAGGTCAGGGTTGGTTGGGAATCTCCAAATTTCGTCAGGATTCCAGTCTGTCCAGTGCACCCTTTCTCCTTCCTGCCTCCCTTTCCCCTCTCCTTTTACAGGTGGAGAGCCAGGCGCGAGCAGTTCCCAAGGTGACTTGCCTCTGGTGAGTTTGTGATTCATCAGAGCTGAGGCTCATTCTCCCTGATGAGTCACCTGCTACTTTAGGCTGAGCTGAGACACTACTCTTCATTGGACCATTGAACATCATATGGTGAAAGTTTAGCCTTAAGCCCTTCTGTGAGTGTTAAGCTACTCTTGTGGAACGAAGTCCTCACCTGTGCTCCTGTTGCAGTCATCTCTTTTATGAACACATCCTTCATCACTTGTGGAAGCTCCTTGGATCTAGTGGCAGGATTTACAGCTCTTTTCTGGGATCTGGCTCATTTGGCTCAGCTCACCAAAAAGAGCTGGCTTGTTTGGCTCTCAAATGGCTATTAATTGAGTACTACTTGTAAAGAGCTGGTTCTGGGCCAAAAGAGCCACCTCTTTCAGCTCCTGAGCAGCTCTTTAAAGAGCCGACTCTTGGAGAACCAGCTCAGAGCTGTTGGATCCAATACTACTTCTGCTGACAAATTCCGTCTCTGTCTTCCAAACTACAGACAAAAAGAGATGTCAGCTCATCCTAACTCAGTTGAAAAAGAAAAAACCTACCTGTCTGCTGCTCTCCACCTCATCCTAAATTGTGTTCTGCAATTGTATAGTTATATACGATATATAGTGATAACTGTGTAGATAAATGTAGAGGATAAATTATTATTTTCAGCGTAATCAACAGACTTCCTTCAAAGTCTCAAATAATCTTGGTCACAATGAAAAACAAATTATTTTTGCACCTCAGTCAATACTCTGATGTAATTTTCAAAAGCTGATGAATGTGAACAATCTTTTGCACAAATGTTAAAATGGGAAAACAAGACTAGATTAAATGGCTAATGTGTGCTGAAGGAATGCATACAGAATCACCTGCTGCCTTTCATGTCACTGTTTTAGATGAAGATCATCTAATGATGAGAAATGACAAAGTCATGTCATGCGATATTGCAAGATGTCACGCACATCAATTGTTGACTCAATATCTGTAAAATTGACTGAGTTACAGCCATTTTAGCATTGGCTCATGTTGGTTAGCTGTGGTGGCAAATCTTGAACTGGACTAACTCCAAAGGTTAATCAGTTATAGATGGACATCCACTGATTCATTTCTGAAAGAATCATTAAAATGTATTCAGTGGTTCATGAAATATTTTGCTAACAGACAAACGGTGTTGACACCAGCAGTTAATGCTGAGGATTTAAGTGAAAATCTCGTGCAATGAATAGCATTTGGTGTACGTATTGTGAATGACTCTCAGCTACAACCACACTAAATCTTAGTATAATATCTGTTCAATTGACTAAATTATAGAGATTTTTGTGTTTTGTAAGATCAGTTGGCTGTGGCGGCCATCTTAAATCAGGTTGACTCCAAAAGTTAATCAGTTGTAGATGTATATGCAATGATTACTTTCTAAGACTTGCAATAAAACCTGTCTAGTGGTGCATGAGATATCATGATAACTGTAATAAACATGAACACACATCTATAGGTACGGGTAAAAACATTATCGCTTTGCATTTGATAAATATTCCTGAGCTCATGCTAAAGTGAACGCCCGATCTGTCTATCTGAGCCATGCGCAATGTGTGAACGTGTAACACAACTGCTCTTACTCATCAACTTGAGGTCAACAGACACTGAAAATTAACATCTATGCACAATGAATTGGTAACAGTGCTCCAACGCAATCTGCTTAAAGTCCAATTTGCCGCAGGTCACAGGGTTATCCAGGAGCCCTTGAGACTTCCAGAGCAGGCATGACCTCAGTGTGAAACAATTACCTGCTAGTGTGTGCTGGATATCCTACCAAGACCTTTGCTTTTTTTTTTCATCTTCATATAATTGATCAAATGTGTGAATCATCACCATTGATTTTTACTTGTCAGGAGGGCTGGGAAGTGATTAGGTGCTTTAACAACACTTATTACACTAATACTAAACTAACTGGTCAAACGCTACTCATTTTGTTATCTCCGTTCCTCTTGGGCTGCTGAATGAAGCATGGCACCTTTATCTAATGGAGCGAAGCAGCAAGGTCTCCTTACTCTTTGATAAAACACTGGCAGAATACTGATAGAGATCCACTAGATGGAAGTCTCTCCTCTGAGCCCTAATATACAGTAAGTGATAAAGGTCAGACACAGAATATGACTGCAAAATTATCAATCATCTAAATGCAGTGCAGGGTCCACGGGGACTATTTATAATAAATGAAGGTGAGCACTCATAATATGCAAAGAAGAAAGACAGAATGAAAGGTGGCCATTTTTCTCTCAGAGATTAAAAAAATGCTGTGTTTACCTTTAAAAACAGTTATTTGATCAAATAAAAATTCAAACTAAGTTTTTTTTATTTTCTGTACGTTTCTGTGGGAAGTGAAAAAATGCAATATTGTTGCTCATGAATATGTTTTTATTATTCAGAGTTGCATGAAATGAAACCCTGATGCTTTCTAGTGAGGATTCCAGGTTGTTGTGCTTTGTTGTAGTTCCTGGAGTGGGTGGAGTTAATTGTCCACAACTGCTGTTCATGCTGCTGGTTACCCTGGCTGATTATTTAAGCCACAGTCCTGCCTTGACTCAACGCTGGGTTGTTGCATACCTTTTGACTCAGTAGTCTCAGGAACACCTGAAATATAACACCCCTCCAAGCCAAACAACAAGAAGGACACAGCAAGCCACAGAACTAAACCCGCATACCAAGCTGAATCAATTATTGGACAACTACTCACCCATTCCCCTTCTTCGTTTCAGCGCTTCGTTTACCCTGCCTCCCGCACCCTTTTCCTCAACCAATAAACACTATTTATTTTACTTACCTGTTGTGTTCCGTCTCAGTTTCTGTACATGACTCTGGGTTCAACACTTTATCCACCGTTATGACATTTCTTTAGTCAAGAACAAATCGTATCTGCTGTAGCAGCCAATGTGTTCACCAAACACTGGCTGGGTTTTCAGCCAAGTTTGTACAATCAAAGATTTCAAAAAATACAGTCTAACACAAATGTTTCAATGACATAAGCTTTTTACTAAACGGAAAGCCTGTTAACAAGGCACAGTGGACAACAGCAATCAAGATTTATTTTTTGTTATTTCATGTATAGCGTATTAAGTTTACCTGTTATCTGAACATATTAAAACTTTTGCAATATCTTGACCTTTTTGAATTTACTATGTTTCTATAACCTGTTTGTGAATTAAAGGTAATAAAAACAGCTTAATGCACAGTAAACTACTGACTTTAGTCTTTCATGTGTGGAAAGTAGACCATAAACCTTGAAAGATTTACCCTTGCAAAAATAAAATCTTAGACTAAGCTTAAATCATGCATCAAGATAAAATAAAAAGGATTCTGACCTTATGCTTTGTGTTTACTGAATAGTAGAATGACACTGTCCTCAATGCTGCTCTTTCAAAAAAAAGAAAAAAAGCATTTAATGGGATAGTTAAGATCTTTTGAAGTGTGGCTCTGTAAAATGGTTGTGAAAAACTGAACATTTTTCTGTTGTATGTGGCTCTTTAAATGACCTCAGTTTGAATAAATACAGTAGAGTATAATTCTGACCCGACTGATGAGCTAAAGGGTTGCTTCAGTGGGCCCAAAACCAAAGTGAATCACTGCCATATTTAAAATAAAAACATCTCAAAATCTTATCTGAACGCTAATTAAAAATCATTCCACCTCTGTCAGTTGTACATTACAGTTATTACAGTTATTCCAGGAGAAATAATATGATTGTCCTGCTGCAATTGACCCAGGCTGCACCAAAAGTGCTACAGCTAGTTGCTGCTATTAGCGTTTGCAAATGAACATGTAATGTAAAACTGACAGCCATGTAAAGGTTTATAAAATAGCATTCATCATGAGCCGCTATGAAATCTTTGACACTGAAAGTATGCTAATCCATTTCGGTTTTGGCCCCACTTGGACTACCCCTTAGCTCGTCGATACAGTCAGAATGAAACTCTCTTCACACTGAGGTGGTTCAAAGCGCTATCTACAACAAGTAAGACATGAATTGTTCGCAACCTTTCACAAAAAATTCCACCTCAAAAGATCTGAATCTTTTTCAGCAACAAAGTATTAATTTCTTCGTTTGAATGTTGATTAAATGAAACAATGTTTAACAAAAATAATATGCTTTTGCTCATTTAAAGTAAATTTAAAAGAGTGCATTACAGAGTTATGTTCTGTAAAATGTTCCTTTTTGGCTTCAGTGCAGTGCAGGTACATTTTGTAGTTGGAAACCTTCATTAATAATAAGACGAAACAAAGATCAAACCATATCTGGACCTCTTTCCTGCATCAGCAACATCACACCTGTGATGAAGAAGTTTCCTTTCTTCAAGCTGAATCTGTGACCAAAAAAGAAAAAGTACATACTCAGGAGACAACACACAAGAAATAATTTTGAATAAATGACACCCTGTTGCGCTCAGACTGTCCAAACACACATTAGGACACACTTGATCATTCAATAGAACATATCAGGCAACTCTCAGGCTATATATTTGGTCTTTTAAACCTTCTTTTAGTTGTTGTCCATCAAAATGACCCTGGTTGTTTGAACAGGAAGCTAATGCAAAGTTACTTCATCAGTTGTTTCTGCAAATGCATTCAAATGACAGAACCCTCTAGTGGCCATCGTAATTATGAAGGTAGTAAAAAGAGAAGTCAGGTAACATTAATCAAAGATGCTCAAAGAGAAAAAGAATAGAAGCGATTCAACACGAGGGACCGTCGTTAAACCGGAGGATGTCTGACAGGAGAAAGTTTATTAAATGAACAACGTTAATTAATTGTTCTGTCTTCTTTGGATTATGATTTCCCTCGGCGTCATTCTTGACTCATTCTAAATCTCTGCTCTGAATATTTTTTCCTAAGAATTGACAAACAGTACGAGACACTGAAAGCACCACAAAGAGTAGCATCTATTGCACGCCTCCATTCTGCATGAAGCTTTCGCCTCAAAGCTTCAGCTCTGCACATGTGACTCACAGTGTCTCTGTGTGGCTTCCTGTGAAGAAAGGTCATCCTGTTCATCGTCTCACCGTCTCACCCGCTCTTTAACCTCAGCTGACAGCGAACTGCTTCTGCCTTTGCTAAAATCGCTCTGCGTGATTAACCATAATCATTTTGTGTAGCTTAAAACATGACTGGAAAGGCACTGGGGATAGCCTTCTCACTTCTGCTCCTTGCGTCCCTTAACCAAGGTAATTTAAGGCACATCTACATGTGCTGTCTCTCATATAATACACCTGCGAATATTGGATGCTCACCTTTGGTGTAAGATATAGTTTAGCTCCTAGTTTAACAAGCTGTCAGCGTAAAAATGCTTAGATTTTTGTCTGCATCCACGTGGACAGCTGTCTGTACTGTAAACTTCAAAGAGCAAGTGGTTTTGTCTCCTCACTTTTCTTGCAATCTGATGTACCTGACAGGACTCCAGAATCCTGAGATGATCCATAATGAAACGCTGGAAGCTGAAGTGGGTCAGAACGTTTCCTTACCTTGCATAATAAAAAACGTTACTGCTCTCAAGATTGTCAATATGGAATGGAAAAAATATGAAACAAAGCTCGGGGTGTACAGCCCAGGCTTTGGGCACCATCCGTACTGGTCCAATGTGACCATCCAGATTAAGGAGACGGCTACAGACATAATGGGTTCATACCTGCTCCTTCCTTCGGTGAACAAATGGGACAGTGGCATCTATGTTTGTGAGATTACA
>JAOXNZ010000030.1:12142481-12154343 GCA_028566095.1 Kryptolebias brasiliensis
GCAACCTTCTTGCTGGGAGGCGACACTACGCCACTGTCCCACCCTCAAACTATTTATTTCTTTAAAGTGGACCATGCACAAAGATAGACATTAATAATAACTGTAAATATCCCAGATTTAGACATGTGGGATAATTTTTCATCCCTGGCAGATTGATGGAACAGCATGCAAGAGAAAACAAAATTATGAAAATAAGTGCACAAATAAGCAAACAAAAACTAATGGACATGGAGATTATGCGAGAAGACAGAAATATACAAATACAGCTAAACAAATAAAAAAGATTGACATTAATAATTTTTTTGGCTCGATTAATCCTGCGGTTTGTGTAACAAACACGGACATTATTTACTGTCTACGCTGCAGAGGAGCGCGGTCACGTGATCAGACAGCTGACTCGCAATGTTTGTCACGTGAACACCAGCGGCAGGATTCCGGTCAGAAAGATGCGCTTTGCAGTGACAGTTCCCGTCTGACTTTAACCGAACTGAACTTGTTGACTTGCAGTCTGTGGAGTTTTTTTTTATTATTATTATTTAGGAAAGGGACGGTCGAAGCGGAGATAGAGTTAGTCGACCTGTTGGTGCTCCTCGCTCCCGGAAGGAACGTAAGGAAGAAAAACAACAGGGTAACATTTCATTATGTTAAAGCTAAAGTTAAAAAAATAGCAGGTTAGCTAGTGTTTTTATTCACAGGATGTAGAGTGCATAGACACGTTTTCTGTTTTGTCGGTTTAAATGAGTCAGTTTCCCCCTTAAGCGGAAGCGTTCAAACACCTCCTTTTAACACTTTTTTTTTTTTTTTTTGGCGTCTGCTTGGTTTTTCTTCTCCTCGTTCAAAAGACGACAACCAGTTCTCTGAGAACACCTGCCGCGTCGGGACACGATGAAGCCCCCCAAGCTGTCGCCCTCTTTGGGGTTGATGACCTGCACTTTGTTCCTCATGACCCCGCCGTTCGGGTCGTGTCTTCCGGCCCAGCCGTCAGCTCAGAACCGAACCGTGTTCGTGGAGCACATCAACCAGTTCGGACTCGGCTTCAGCTGGAGAAATCTGACCTGCCCCCTGTGCAAAGCGGTCTTCACCATTCTGGATATCGCCCTTCTGGTACCGTTTTCTAAAACGCTTCACTTGTCTGAAGCTTTGTTTTTAAGGCTTGTGCGAGCAGGGGACTTCAGTCCCAGATTAATCCTTTTTCTCTTCTTATTTAAAACAAAAGCAGAACTTCAAACGCTGTTTGTTGGAGGAAGATTATAATTCAGGAATGCTTTAGTTACAGGAAAATTGACATTGCTGAGAGACAGATACAGGGTTGTTTTCTAAAACTATTTCGAGCTTATGTTTAAAGCTCAACAAAAAAGCAGACAAATGGCTAACACAAGAAAAGGAAACATTCAATGATCTATTGACACACAACAGCTCTATAGCTTATATATTTTATAGATTAATTTAATGCACTCGTCTTAATTTTACGTAGTGTAATACAGCAGCTCAGAAAAAGGATTTGTCGGTTTATTTAACTTTATTACCACTCGGAAAGTTGTTACTTGTTTATCACACGTGTGCCCCTTTTGCAACGACAAACGCATCAGAACTCAAGAGTTAAAATTAATTGAACATAAATTTCGGTTGATGTAAATTCAATTTGCTCGCCTTTTGTTGTTGCGTTCAAGTCACAGTTTTTTCCTCAGTTCCGTGTAAACAAGACACTTCTCCATTTGTGGTACAGGGCTATTGTAGTTTACCTGTAAATGTGACGTGCTCTTTCTTCCCCCTGGTAAATTTTGTGCATAAGAAATGTGGCCTTATGTTGTCTATAGATCTGAAGTACTTCCACTTTCCACACGTAATAGCGGTTAACTGTCAAGTGATTTGGAGTTTTAAATACCTTGGCTCGCTTTACAGAAAGCTTAATGTTTTGTCATCATTTGCTGCAATGCAGTTTCTAAAGTCTGATCTAACTGCATCCTGTTCCGCTTCGTTATTTCTACCAGAGTGATGCAAATGAAGAGCGAGTGGCGTACGCGGTAGGCGAGGCGTGCATTCGTCTTCATCTGGCTGATGAGATGGTGTGTCGAAAGATCATCGAGCTCTTCAGACACGACTTCATCAGGGTCCTGCAGGAGTCCCTGCTGTGGCCCACTGAAGCGTGTGCACTGTTGGTGGGCCCTTCGTGTGGCAAGTTTGACATTTATGCACCGTGGAACATCACTTTGCCAAAGGTTCCCAAACCCCCCTTTACGCCACCCTCTCCTCCCAAACCTGGCTCTCCACAAAGCAGGGTCCTGTTTCTCACAGACGTCCACTGGGACAAGGTGAGTGTGTGCTGCTTGGATGAGACAAATCGCAACTGCTGGTATATAAAACTAAAACTAACAAATCTCATTTTTTAATAATGTACTTGCCTTCTTTAGTGTCACAGATTTAGTGTTAAATGCAGTGTCATGTTTATAGTAAATGATTTAAGTTCAAGGACACTCATCTCAGCATGTAAATTCATGCACTAGACAAAAACATTTACTCAACAGAATTGAAGGAACAGACTTGTTTTGACTAACTGATAACCAACAAGGTTCTATGACTGTTTTAAATGGAGTTCTGCTATTTAAAGACGTCTCTGCCGACAGGAGTATGAAGCTGGCAGCGCTGCTGACTGCAAGGAGCCTCTCTGTTGTCGTAACAGCTCGGGCTTCCCCAGATGGAGGCGGAGGGGGGCTGGGTACTGGGGAACCTACAGCAAGTGTGACCTTCCTCTGCACACTGTGGAAAACCTTCTAGAAAATGCTGCCAGAGCCGGACCCTGGGACTGGATCTACTGGACCGGAGACATCCCGGCGCACAACGTTTGGTCTCAAACCAGGAGTCAGCAGCTCACAGAGCTTACAGTCATCTCCAGGCTCATACACAAGTAAAATATATATTATTTTATGTATTTTTAAGCAAGGAAAAAAATATGGCTTTTCAAACATGTTACCAGTTGGATTGTATTGGGTGTAGCTTTCATCAAATATTCATCATTTTTAATCTGTAACTGATCTGGAAACTATTGATTTTTTTGTTTTTGTTTTCTACCCAGACACCTTGGACCCAATGTGACTGTTTACCCTGCAGTAGGAAACCACGAGAGTACACCAGTGAACAGCTTCCCACCACCTTTTGTTCATGGCAACAGATCCTCTGCCTGGCTTTATGAGAAAATGGCAGAGGAATGGGCACCATGGTTGCCAGAGCAGGCTTTAACGACTTTGAGGTTTCTCAATTATTTTTTTTTAAATCATATTCATGTGTAATTTTATCATGAAACACAAGTTATTTAGTGCACACAACTCATATGTAACACTGGTTGGTGGGTTGCACAGTTAAGAACGTTGACTGTTCAGAGGGTTTTGTCTTCACCACAGAGCAGCAACACTTGTTGGAGTTTCGCTTTAAAGTTCACATCTGACCACAACAGACACGAAACCACAAAAAGTGGTGTCACTTCTCAGAATATTGCACTTTATAAAGGAGACTTGAATTGTTAGCAGGTACTCCAGTATGTTTTATAGAGTCTACATTTTTTAATTTTTTTTATTTTGTGGTCATTTAGATACGCTGGATTCTACACAGTGGAGATTCAGCCGGGCCTGAGGGTGGTCTCTCTCAACATGAATTTCTGCGCACGAGAAAACTTCTGGCTGATGGTGAACTCAACTGATCCGGCTAACCAGCTGCAGTGGCTGGTCCACGTTCTCCAGGCCAGCGAGGATAAGGGCGAGAAGGTCAGTCTGGCCACTTGTTCTAAAGTTGTTGGAATTTTTTTTGAGTGGTTGAAATGTAGCTGAAGCTCCTGTTTTACCACAGTCATGTGCTTCTTGTTAGATGTGGGTAATGACTCTTTGGCTTCCATTTTAATTGCATCTAGTTTCTAGTACCTCGCAATAAAGAAAGCTTTTATTAGTGCTATAATCTTCCTCACTGTGATGTTATTTGCTTCTTCTGTTTAGGTACATATTATTGGTCACATCCCACCTGGTCTGTGTCTCGGCAGCTGGAGCTGGAACTACTATCATATTGTCAACAGGTACTTACAGTGGCCATTTAAGTTTACAGATAAAGTGTTAGGAGCCGATCTCATAATGCTTCCTGTGTATTTTAGGTGCTATGTAAATAAGAATTTTAAAATGCAAGGTTGACTTATTCCCAGTAGCATCTGTTTTCACTTCCTTTTATGTTTTGTATGGCTAGATTTGACGTTTTGTGTCAGAATTAGAAAAAAAGTTGCGAAATTTAGCTTTTATTTAAAAAAAAAAAAAAATGTTTTGTTTTCAGATATGAAAGTACAATTGCAGGGCAGTTTTTTGGACATACACACCTGGATGAATTCCAGATGTTTTATGATGAGGAGACAATGACCCGGCCATTAGGAGTGGCCTTCATTGCCCCAAGCGCCACCACTTTTGTTAATCTTAACCCAGGTGAGTCTGCAAACCAGCTCCATGAGCTCACATCAACTTGTAAGCTTTTCTCACCTAATGTATAACTAAAATACAACTTTTCAGGATACCGGGTTTACTACGTTGATGGGGATTACCAAGGCAGCTCTCGGCTGGTGCTCGACCACGAAACTTACATTCTCAACCTCACAGAGGCCAATCACAGTCCAGGGTCCCCAGGAGGTCCAGAAAAGAACCCAAAGTGGACACTGCTGTACCGGGCCACCGAGACTTACGGTCTTTCCACTCTGTTTCCCTCGGATTACAATAAGGTGTTGCAGACCTTTATCAACGATGACCAGGTATTCCAGAAGTTCTGGTACCTCCGATTTAAAGGACACAAGTCGGGGTCCTGCGTAGAAGCCTGCAAAACCACATTGCTGTGCTTTTTGCGAAGTGGACGTTACGATGAGCTGCAGCAGTGCGACCACCTCAATGGTTTTGGAGGAAACCTGGTCCGGGCTGCATTAAAAACTCTTTGTTGACCTGAGTTAAGGCTGGACCGGTAGGGTGGGTACTAACATAACCAAATATGAGCCAAAATAAGTATTTTTGTTGCCAGTTAATCAATAAGTATTGCACATATTTAATTTAGTAACCAATGTTACAGTAATGTAGATTTTGGAAACCCAGCCGAGTCCAAAGCGTTTCGAGTTTTGCCTTACTGTCAGTAGTGTTTTTACAACAGATTATATTTAGCAGCAGGCTTTGGGGGTTCACCAGCTGTCCTGCAATGCCAGTTATGTAACGACTGCTTAAAGTTCTCCTGAAACCTGTGGCGTTTACTTGAAATGGCCAGAATGGTAGGCATTGCAGTAGGTGAGCTGTTCAAAGCCATCGTGATTTTAGCTTTTAAGACTTAACTGAGTGCCTTTTCTCAGGGATTGAGTAAACGTGTCAGTCAGCAACAGCAATCTTCACTTTAAAGGTGCCTTTAATTGCTCTTCTCTTGAATTTTACGTTTCCTTAAATCTTTTTTCGTAAGTAACAATGAAAAGTCTGCATTGAAACTGAGGAAGGAATATTGTAGCAGCGTCAACGTTTGTTGAAATTTCAGTATTCTAAAGGCAATGATTTCAATGTTTTTCCACAATCCTGTAGGCACTATTGTGGAGATTTAGGTCAATGCTTTGTCTCAGATACTGGACTTTTTTTTTTTTTTTTCTATGTTTACTTCTGTTTGCACTTTAATTGTTTGATTATTGAAAACAAGTCTAATCTGCTTTTTTATATATAAAAACGTTCTCTGATCTAGAATGCAACATGAGCATGACTATCACTATAAATAAGCCATACTTGAGAGATTGTGTGACCTATGAAATAAAAAGATCAAACTTTTGTCCAGTCTTTGTTACAGGGAAACAAGTTAGTCCCTCGGTGCTAATGAGTTATATACTTGGTTTACGTCCTGGTTATATCAAATAACTATTTAATTCAGTAGGAAGGGACACTTATTTACATACATATCCAGACAAACCAAGTAGTCGGACTTTTTAACACTGAGTGGGCATTAAGTGCATTCACGGGTTTTCTTATTTCAACAGCTTTAAAAGCATTTGTTTAAATTCAGGGATTGAACCTGCCTGGAAAAACTGAACTTCCAATTGCAGCTTCTCCCAGAGGTCAAAGGTTAGCTCAAGGTGTGAGTGCTTCGTTTGCAACCGGTTGACATTTGTTTCTAGTAAACAAAGTAGTGAAAAATTCCCCATTGATTTTCTTTCTTAACTGGCAACTGCAATCACAGCCACACAAATTATGAGGTGTAAATGTTTTCCTAAATTATAACAATAATAATAATTTAATTCACTGGAGGACATTACAGGTAGTTTAATAGTACATTTTTCAAAATTGCTCATACATTTTCTATGTATTTAAGTGCCAAAGAGAGAAATACTTCAGTAAACAGAATTTGGCTCAGAGGTGGATTCTGCTGCACTCAAGATCATAACCTTTAGATGTTGAGTGCATGCAACTTGTCTCTCATTGTTCAATTACTCATTTTCTTACATTTTTTCCTGTTCTACACATCCTTCTAAAAGTGCTTTTATTCAGAATCAAAGAACACGGTGACGCCAAAATCCTCCTTGTACAGGTTCCAGGTTTTGGGTTTGTGTGGGTTGTCCAGCTCGTCCCTGGGCAAGAACAGCCTGAGGAGGGTACAAAGGGAAGAAAACAAGTCAAAGTGAAAACTGTTTTAAGACAAACAGAAGTAGTTGGATTACTAGAGTAAAAAAAAAAAAAAAGACACACTTAATATCTGTTATGAATGATGTATTGAACCAGAAGTAGAAAGGAACATCTTCATATCCTTTTGGAAGACCCTGACAGAAGAAAAAAAAATACATATATAAACTCAGAAATCTCATTAAACAAGCTTTCCCAACATATTCTAGCTAAAGAGATAAAGGCACTTACAGCACTTGATTCAAACATAACTTTCACATCTCCTTGAACCATAGGGCCGTTGTGCAGGCTGATGACAGCTGCGTTGTTGCCAACATCAGGAAATACCTTTTCAAAACAAGCAAAGTAAGTTAAGCTACTTGATAACTTGGTTTAGACTTATCACCCTATGAGTGTGAGACTCACGGAGCAGTTCTCCTGTTTGGCGCACACGCACTGAAACACGAGCTCTTTCCTCACAATTATTTTCACCTTCAGATCGCTGCCATCACCTTTACCCACACCTGGGCAAAACACAGCAACAGACAGACATTTGCAGACTGGAGCTTTCTGCTAATGTAGCTGTGATCAGAGGGGATTGAAGTTTGCTGCTTTACCTGCTATAGAGTGGACGCGGATACTTTTGATCCTGAGGCTTTTAGGTGGAGGCGGCTGTCGGTTATACTGAGTTTTCATGATCTCGTAGTACCCCACATACCGGCTCTGTGGTCCACACAAACAAGAGGAACAACGGTTTTTTTTACGAGTGCATAAAACATAGTATAAATTAATGCAGACTAATCTTTGTTTAGTTTTCACTCCAAAAGTCAATCAGTTGTAGACGTACATCCAATGATTACTTTCTGAAAGTTTCTTTAAAATCCTTCCAATGTTTCATCAGATATTTTGCTAACATGACTGACAAACAAACACACACAAGCAGAAATTCTACACACATTTATATGATGTGTGAAGTCCTGTTTTCAGAAAAGCTAGAGCAAAATTCCACCTTAACTCATGTTAAGGGAGCTCAGACCAAGAGAATTCTGCTGAATTTCTTATTATGGTGTATTTTCTTGCATATTAGGGATTCGACTTGCATTTTTTGATAGAAGCAAGAGAATACGTTCACTAGCAGAGGTTTTACAACATTAGTAAATGCTGCATGGTCTGTATACAGTATTACATATTATGATACTGCTTGGTGAAAACTTCAACCCAAACACATCAACTGTCAAATTATTCTCAGCGGTTTCACTTCTCTTAGAACGAAGGGAGTTCACTTTTTGAGAAAACTGCTGCACCCTGGCTGACACACACAGAGATGCATGTTGTTAGATGTCAGTGTCATCTTAAAAAAAAAAAAAAAAAGGGGCGGGGATTCAACAAAACAGTCCTTGTAGGCACATTCTTACCTGAGAAGGAGTCTCCACTCCCTGAAACTTGGTACTCCGACTTTTATCTGTCCTCCTCTCTCCGAAGTAATCCAGACTGTCCTGGTACGTAAACAGAAATGAATGTCAAGTAGCAGCCTTGTTTCAAAATAGTTGGCTCATTCATTAACCCTGGCCTGGGCAAATCACAAACAGCAAATGTACCTGTGCACTTTCAAACTCGTCATTGTCAATGAGCCACGTGCACACCATAGTCCCAGTGCGTCCTGTAAAAAGGCAGCAGTAGGATTAACATTTGGTATAAAGACACAGAGACACAGCAGGGTACCCAAACAAGTCTTTAATGTCACCTTTTCCTCCTTTACAGTGAATAGCGATGATGTTTTTAGGATCAGCGGACATCCACTCCCTCACGCTTGCTGTGTATTTCAGCATGTCCCTGACAAAAAGCAATTCAGAGACACTGATGAAACTGCCAAGTTACTCTACAACCAACAGTGCAGCTTTTGAAAGGATCCTCTTTCTGTTGGTTTGGAGAAAAATCTGTGTAGCCTAGAAACATGACTAACAAAATACTACACATGCTGTGAAGATGCCTCTAAAAAACAGTAAACATGCAAGATAGACAGAAAGTTTCTTACTCCAAAGCCGGGACGTTGTGGTCATCAATGAACACCCGTTCAACCTTGTAGTGGAAGAACTTGGGGTCGTAGCCTTTCTCACCTGGAAACAAGCATGTTGCTAAGTTCTATGTAAGGCAAAAAAAAAAAAAAAAAAAAAAAAGCAGCACGCGATAAAGAGCAAAGCCCAACTTACTGCAGAGGTTGTAAACCTTGTAGTGCTCTCCATGTTTAGTGTCTAGAAACCTTGCGACTTCCTGCACAAAACAAGAGTTTATTGTTCACTGCGTGCATGATTCAAAAGATTGATTTAGCATGATAGCTGTGTGCATGACTACTTCTCAAAAGTGATGGAGGAGGACGCATGCACGATGAGACAAAGTCCCAAAAATTGTGCACCCCAGTTCACCCTTACTTACCCTGATTGGATTCCTATAGAAGGCCTGCTTCCCAGAAGATGGGAAAGACATGGCAATAACACGGTCTGGAGAGGTGATGCAAACACATTCTCAACTTGTGTATGGATGCTTATTTTTTCCTGATATACTGCATTATAAAGCCCACCAAATAAAAGACCATTTAATTTGTAAATCACATTCAAAGGAAACGAAGAGTTAAACAACTTCATCCCATGGATTACATGTTCATAAGTTAAATCCTGCTGCTCTCACTCCCACTCTGTATCATTTGACTCTGTTGCATAACTTTCCGTCTCCATCTTTCATTTTATTTTTTTCATAAAGAGGAAAAATATCATTGTTAGAATTTTTAGAGAAAAAAAAAAGTGCAATTCAAAGTATCAAAAAATTGACATCTCACACCTACCTGTGACATAAGTAAGATCAAGATCAAATCCATCCTTCTGATATCGCCTCTTGTTCTCAGATATCTTAAAGGAAAAAAAAGCCATACTTCCAGAGTTAAACCAAATGATTACAATCTTTCACACACAGATTTATCCTTGCCTGTCACTAACTAGTCTCTATCACTTCCAGCTGAAGAACTAACCATCCTCCTGGTGACTTTCTCCAGCTCTTTCTTCTGAGATGCCAGTCGGAAAATCCTCACAAAGATGATTATTCTCAAGAAGCGCAGGAATGTCACGACCCTGGCAACGACAGGATGAAAAACAAACCTCTCCTACATTTTTACTGGTGAATTAATCCTCCTTAAGCACAAACATAACACTGCATGTCTATTAGGTAGGAGTCCAGAGGGAAAGCACCCACCTGGGAATGAGGCTGGCACCTGACATGTCACTGAAGGTGTAGATCATGGTGACCACCAGCGTGATCACAACAACAATGGCATCTACGATGTTCAGCTTCGAGCTGAAGTACACTTTGAAACTAAAAGAGGCCAAGAAGAGATGATAGTCACCAAGCTGCCTTAACCAGATCACAAAATGTACAGCTCATAGTAGATAACTGGTTGGTTTATCAAGACACTCTGTCCTTGCATCCCAAAGTAACAGCTTAACACATGGCAAACATTTCCTGCAGAGCTCTTCATGGTTTCCTGTTCAACAGCTAATCTCACCAACTTTCTGCTGACAAAGGAGCTCGGGAATGCTTGCGTCACTCCTCAGAGCAATTCCGGTTCCCACATGAACAGAAAAGCAGTTGTGCAGTGGTTTGTGCAGCAATTTCAGACAAATCCTTAACGTGACAACTGTCACCAAAGTAAGATGTCTGTCATTTATCAAGAATTCACTAATCAGAATGCACGGTTCTTTCTGGAATGCAGGAAGAGGAGCTGGTGAGGTAACACCAAAGCAGATTACCATGCACGGCCGGTTATTTTGTATCAAGGATGAAAAAAACGAAAACATTCTATGCAAAGACTTCCGAATTCACCCTTCCACGTAGACCCGCAGGAGGACATCAGCGAGGAAGAAGAAGGAGATGGTGAGGGACACGGCTTCTAAAGCATTTCCGACGTCTCTGCTCTTCGTTGCCAGTGAGAAGTCCACAATCACAAGCACAAAGTCTACAACGATCAGTACCACCCCAAATACACTGAAGGAAAAGACGCAAAATAAGGTTCACTCTAAGGAACATGTCAAGGAAGGCAAACATTTCAAAGTAAGGAGACTCACCGAAACCCAAAGGACATAACAAATGGAGAAATCGTTTTACGGATGTTGCTGTGAAAAGAGGGAATGAGGAGTCATGATTTGCATTTAATGTGATTCTGAGGAGTTTGAGCATTTGACCGCCGGAGTCCAAAAAGTTGGATAATATGAACCTACTGGTACATCGTGTCCGGCACCAGACTCTCCTCGTTCCCATCATCAATCTCTACTTTTGCATTTTCCATTTTGGTACCGTTCCTGGCAGGCAGAAAGATTAGAGAGAGAAATGCATCCGGTATTGCTTTTCTTAAAAAGAGGGGAGGGAAATGTGGAAACACACACTTCAAAAAACGACAAACAAAAAAATGCTTCTCACCCATTTACTCCTGAATCCGCGCCTGGGTGGAAGTAGACAGACATTATAGGAGAGCTTTTCTGGCTTTATCCTGGAGTTCCTGAAAATCTGACATAAAAATGCATCAAAACAAACTGTTTTTTGGCAACATGTAAATCACACACAAACACAAACACACACAAAGTGTCGCACATTCATTCACAACGACTTAAAAAAATTATAATTTGTGCTTCCAAGTGGAAGCAATAGTGTTTATCCTTTAAAGAAAGCTGCAAGAAGAGTTAGACACAAGGTTCAAAAGCGTTGGCGTAGACTCCAACAACATACCTGAGTTTAGCTGAACGTGTTCAATGCGTTTACACGGTCACGACTAGTTAACCCCTCAACAACTAGCTAAACTCGCACCGCCAGCTTACCGTTTGGACTCATCGGTGAAATTATACGACAGCTCGTCTTGTGACTTCTCGTGAGGACGGAGAAAGACGGTTCAAAGGTTAACCGGGTTTTTTTTTTTTTTTTCCTACTATTCATCCACTAACTTTCATCACTTTTTTTTTTTTTTTTTCTTGAAAACGCTGCAGTTTCGGACTTCCTGGACTTCACTGGAAACGCTCTTTGCTTCACTGTTGCTCCATCTTTCCTCCTCCTCCTCTTCAGGCAACTTTCAGTCTAAACCTGACCTGAGTTTGACAAAAACAAACAAACAAACAAATACAAACCGGCCCTTCCTCTGCTCTTCCTCATCCTCTGTCTTACATCTGGTTCTCATTAGGCTGAATGCGTG
>JAOXNZ010000030.1:12169373-12179816 GCA_028566095.1 Kryptolebias brasiliensis
GTTTGTTCTTAATTTAATACATAATCAAGACCAACATCTGTACAGACAAAAGGAGGTCTTCAGAAATTGCAATCTTACATTATTTTAGAATTTTGTTCTATATTTATACATTTTATATTCAAACAGAACAAAATAAAACAAAAGACATCAAAATGTTCATAGAAATTTCTTTAACCAAAACCACTGTCGTCTTTCCACATTTAAATTAAACCTCAACTTGATTAGTGCATTAGTGCACTTGCAGTGCCATTACACATGGACTTAACTTAGTTTTGATCCAAACACACACCTTACAGTTTAAACAACACCACGACAGCTGAACTCCTGACATTTCCTCTGCATTTCAGAATTTACCTCAGAAATGTTTTTGTCTGTTTCTTTCCTCTTCTCCTCTATCTTCCTTTCAATGCCGACAATCCCCACGGCGCGTGTCCTTCCTGCCTACATGACCGTTAAGGAAAGAAAAACATACAGAATTTAAAAAGTTATAAACATTAAAAAACACAAACAGCAAAAAAAACTCCTTGTAGTTAGAAGCTTTTGAGATAAAATGTTTTATTTGGAGACAAATGACTTAATGCAGATGAAGTAACTGATGACCCAAAGCCATTATTTTACCAGACAATGCAAAAAATAATTTAGGTGCTGAGAGAAACTGGTTTGACGCTGAAACATTTTGTTTTCTTCCAACAGGAGAGCTTGAAAATACAGTAAAAACACTGCCATCTAGTGGAGCAGATTTTAAACTCCAAGTAAGCTTCAAATTTAACACAAAACTCATAAAACGTGCTGTTTAGACATTGAAGTGGTACAGTTTGATGGGAAAATAATCCCATTTATCTTGCTCAGCGGGTGGCACAGCGGCATAGTGGTTAGAGCTGTCGCCTCCCAGCAAGAAGGTTGCAGGTTCGAATCCCGGCCTGGGGTCTTTCTGGGTGGAGTTTGCATGTTCTCCCTGTGCACACGTGGGTTTACTCCGGGTACTCCCGTTTCCTCCCACAGACCAAAAACATGCATGTTAGGTTAATTTGTAACTCTCAAAAATTGTCCCTAGGTGAGAGTGTGAATGGTTGTTTGTCTCGTTTGTCTCTATGTGTCTCCCTGTGATGGACTTGTGACCTGTCCAGGGTGTCCCCCGCCTCTCGCACAGTGACTGCTGGAGATGCCGCGACCCGGAATGGGGAAGCGGTTAAAGAAAATGGATGGATGGATGGATCTTGCTCAGCTTCTTACCTGAGACCCAGTTCCAGTGGAGATGGGTTGTGAAACCGGTGTATTCTCCCATCTTCTTTGAGTCATTTCCTCTGTTAGTCTCCTGTAAAACTGTAAATATATATATATATTTTTTAAACTGTATCAGTTCCAAGCAATGAAGAACGAAAAACCAAAGAAGGAAACCTAAACGTAAAGAGAAAGAAACTCTTCAGTTTTGCATTTATGCAGGATTACCTCTATCTGCCCATGTTCTTTAAAAGACAGCTTGATGTAGGAGTACTTGCTGTTCTGTAAGGGACCGGGCTCCTTATTGGCAGGAGAAGGATGCAGATGGATAACTATTTTTGCACTTCAGAGTAAGAAAAAAGAAAGGAAAAAGAAAAACCAAAAGTTTAGTTGTATTCCTACAAAAATCATTTTTGTGCACATTAGAACTGACTTTAAAACAGTCATTCAACAAAAAGAAAAAAAGGAAAATTAAATTGACTAAGGTCTCTTGGTTCACTTTCCTTCAAACTTTAAACCATGTTTCACCATCTGGGGTTTGTGCCCCCTCTCCAATGGTCCAACTACCAGTTACAACAAGATCAAAATTGCAAATTTCAGGTAATTACAAGCGATGACAGCTGAACAGTCGGCATAACTGCAAAACCAGATCTAAAACAGCTCCTCAAAACGCTCGCAACCAAATCACTTCTAATATAATTTTTAAAAATTAAAATGCCACTTGCATACAAAACCTCATCCGTGTTGTTCAAAAGATTTCTGCCTACGCCACATGATGAACATACCTCTTTCCTATTCCTGCAGCCTGCTCCTCAAATAAAATGATCTGAGCCAGGGGCATGGACATGCAGCACTCCTACAAAAAGAGATGCAAAAAGTCATACTAACCTGCAGTTATTTAGAGTTATGAAATAGTTTAATTTATATTTGACTAACTGGTTTCTTCAGATTGGAAAGGACACTCATTCATAGTCATAGTTCATAGTCTGTGGCAACCTGATGACATAACAAAACATAAAATAAAACTAGCCAAGGGAGCAACATTAAGAGACATGATAATAAAGAAGATATAATTGTACAACATTTTGAATTTCTAAGCTAAGATTTTGGGGTGCTCTCTGACACAAGACTGGCCAATTTCAAGTGTGATTTTTTTTTTCTCCCTAAATGTATATATTGGTGTAGTGGTGTTTACTGTTTCCGTACATGATTCTTAATGTCCCTCCAGATCAGCCGATGGGTGCTCAACAAGACAACTCCAACATCCAGTTTTGACTGTTAGAAAGACAGAAAGGAAAATTATGATTAAACTTCCCAAATCACGTCTCGTCGAGTAACTTTACACAACACATAAAACACCCTAAACCCATAGGTTTAGTGATTTTAAAAGAAAAAGTGCTTGCCTATGATCAAATAAAAGTATCTCGGTGTTTAGCTGCTAGCTCTCACCCTGTAGTTACCATCATGAAACCCTTGTCATTAAACAAAACTATACCTTTTCATCACCATCATACAGTCTCACACCTCGCTGTTGGATCACTAATGTTTCATTTATTTCTAAGAGTCCATTTGACCACGAAAACCGATCCATTTTTACTTTAGCAAAACCTTCGTCTCAAACACTCATGTTATATGTACTTCCCGTAAGCTGTTCAGGATTTGCCCGTGAAGAAATAACAACACCGGATTTAAAATATAAAATAAGCTAAATCAATTTATTTAGATATTTTTAGTTGTTTTGATCGACTATTATTTACAGGCGATTTAATTTATTACTTTTTTTATTTATATTTCTTTTTCTTTTTCAACAGAACGTGTTTATTAATCAGCTTCTATAGAGGGGTCCTTTCGTTGTTGACGTTCCAAGTTGTCAGTAGCTAGCCACACTTGTGTCTTCTCTTGCACGTTTTATTTAGATTTTAATGAATTTTTAAAAGTCCTAGTCTCGTTTGTTGTGTCACCCGTAACACATTTGAGCCAAACATGAATTTCCAGCTGTGAAAAGATCTATTTAGCGCGTTTTTAGTGTTTTTGTCGCGCTGTGATTAGAATTGAAGTAACCGTAGCACGCTAGCTTGTTGTTAGCTGCAGCCGAATCTGGTTCGGACAGGTTTTTTACACTGAAGACAGTTTATTTTGTTTAGAAATCAATGACTGTTCTCTTTTGGAAAACTAAGTTTCTCAAAAACTATAAGCACCATGCTGTATTTAAACAATTTAATGCAGCCATATACTGATTTAAATCTTGGATTTGCATAAAGGTACATTTTTCTACACACTGGGGGGTCAAAGAAAAATATTCAAATTTGGTTAAATCTGTATTGATTGTATTTTACTTGATCTCCCCTCATCGTTATAAATTTATTTACTATTTGCATCTTGTTGGAATCAGTTATTGTCCCAAAATTGGGCTTGTTTAAGTTAAAACATGGATAAGAAGTCATTTGACATCGTCTTGGATGAGATCAGAAAGGTAATAAAATGTCTTTTTTCATCATTATGAATTGCTCCTGCAGACTTTGCTGACTTTGTATTCTGTTATGACAGTGTGTCCTGACTGACCAGAGGGTCAGAGCTATAGAGCAGGTTCATGGATATTTCTCTAGTGAGCAGGTACTGTCCAAATGCTTCATTAATTTAATGTTTGGATGTTCGTTTATCTGCAGCAAGAATCTCTGTATTTTATCTGTGTGCCTCGTGTTAGAAAATAATCAATGATTAGGTCTTTACGCTCTTAGTCATCAAAATTGTGCTTCATAAAAGATGGAATCATAAATAAATAATTGTAATTGTTGTTTTTGTGTGAAATATTTGTTTACAGTAAAGAAAGCCACATCTTAAACAAATTCCTACCATATTATCACAGTTTTCTACGCTAATTGTACACCAGAGAACTGCAGCTGTAAGCTTGAACAGTTCCTTGAATGTCTGCAGGTGATTGAAATCTTGAAGTACTTCTCATGGGCAGAACCTCAGATCAAAGCAGTGAAAGCTCTGCAGCATGTAAGTTACAACATTTGAGTAAGTCAAACTATATAGTTCAAGGTGTTAGGAAATGTGGAAAAAATGCTCTTATGTCAGTGAAAACCTGTAGGTCAGTCATAACATTTTGACAGTAAATTGAGTAGCACTGCTTTTCTTGTCACAACTCAGTGGTCTTTTGGCAAAGCATGAATCTTTGTAGATCTTAATCTGATATTCTATAGCCATGTCCTGACTGTTTAAATCTCTTTAGCTGGAAATTGGAGGAACCAGTTCAATGTATGCCATTTAAATATTATGTTATGTCAGATTTGTGTATAACAAGGATTTGATTTTATGTACTTGACATCCCATTTCTGTCATGGTATGTTCTACGTTAGTAATATGTTTCTCTCTCTGGTGCCTTTAGAAAATGGTTGCAATCCCAACAACCAAAGTGGCAAACATCCTGAACTGCTTCACCTTCTCAAAGGACAGACTTGTCGTTCTAGAACTGATAGCTTTGTAAGTACATTTTTAAAAGTGCCATTAGTCAGAGCTTCTATTTAATTGACATCAGTGCAGTCCAGTTAGTAACCCAGTTTCTTTTCCTGTACAGAAATATTTCAGATGCTCAGAATTATCGTCCGGTGGAGGATATGTTTCGCATTCACTTGTCTGAGAAAAAGCGTGCTCGTAGGATATTGGAGCAGGTACGTAAACTTGGAAAACAAAACAGCCCACCATCATTGTAGGTTTGTTCTCTAGGATCTCTTTTTTTAATCTCTAAATTACCATTTGGCATGTGTGATTAAATGAGATGAACTGTCAATCTGTTAAAATGTCAATCAAAACATAATGTTATACTTTTAAAGTAACATCGTGCGTTAGTTTTTATTGATTTACTTTTTGTTTTGTTTTGCTTTTCACACAAAATTTGCACAAGTACATCTCTTAAAATACTTATACCTCTGTCTTGTTAGGTGTGTAAGGTTGGCTGTAAGGCTCCTGTAGCCATGATCTCATCCTGTGGAATGATACCAGGAAATCCATATCCTAAAGGAAGACCCAGCTTGATCACTGGCACATTTCCTGTAAGTTCATGCAAGATTCAGTGCTAAAGTTTACTTACAGTATTTAATCTTTTTTTTTTTTTTAAGAAAATCTTCTGTGACCTATATTCCCACTTTTTGCAGACATAACACAACTTGTCTCAGTTGTTCAACACCAAATAATTAAATAGTTGGCTGAATTTGAGAAACAATCACACCAGTTCCTCTTGTGATATCTGTTTAAGTAAATTCTCAAAAGGGTTCAGTTTGGACATCTTTGTTTGTTCAAAGTAAGCCAGAATATTTCGGAATATCAGATTTTCTTTGTGATCTCAGGGAATCCCTCCTGTTAAAAAAGAAGTCGAGAAAAAAGAAGATTCCTTGAACAGCACGGAGGGGAAGGGAATCGCTGCACGGATTATTGGACCTTTCAAACCTGTAAGCAGTAGAATGTGAATGACTGACTGAGATGATTTATTAGTCAGGATGCCCCAAGAGAAATCTCATGATGGAGCGATGACTCTGTTAATTATCTTACTTATAGTGATTAAAGTACAACCTGAATGTGCTGTCATGGGTGTTTTACATCAACACGTACTTAATCCAGTTTATTTTACAGAAGGGGATATAATGTTAATTTTTTGTGACTAATGTTAAAAACTGACTATATAAAGCAGTGATATCTTTTTTTATGTTCATTAAAAAGCATTCATCAGGTTATTAGTGTTTATCAGTTATTTATTTTGTCTTTTTTTTTCTCTTCCTTAGTTTCCTTCAACCTACAATCCACATCGGCCTGTTCCTTACCCTATACCACCATGCCGACCTCATGCCACTATCGCACCAAGTAAGAAACAGCCTAGCAAAACATGTGGCACGCTGGTATAACATTTAATTGAATCAAACGTTCATCTCTAATAACATTTTTAAACATCAATAATCCTTCCTAGTCAGAATGACATTTCTACTGGAAAAAATGTACTTTTATATTTGGAGCTAAAAGCCCAACAGCTACAATGACAGGAGTGATGCCATTTAACTTGGAAAGAATGACATTTAGGATATTTGAAGTGTTGATAGAATAAATGGACTTCTGGCTAGCTGCAATGTTCATTCTGACTGAAAAGATTTGAATTATGAATATCTTCTTTGAAGATCCTATTATATGATAAATTAGGCTTCCTTTTACTGGACAATACTCAACACATCATGTGAAGCCTGTTGGCAATTAAAAAAATAAAAACTGAGTCATAATGATATGGATTTGAGTGATGGATTTATTAACACCAAAGCAAAGTTTATTTTTGGGATCTTGAATTTGTTGAGTTACTTGGCAGCGGTGTGTTTTAAGTTATTTTATTTTATGTGTTCGACTGTATTGAGGACACCTATATTATAATATTCTTTGAAGAACCTTAAGTAACATGAGTCACACCAACATTTAATTTCCTTCTGGGATCAATAAAGTATTTTTGAATTGAATTTGAATTATTTGCAACTGCCACTCAGGTGCGTACAACAACGCAGGCCTTGTTTCTATGGGAGGGGTAATAACAACCAACGTGCCCCCTCCCCCCTACAACTCTTCTCACAGAGTAGCAGGTATGATTCAAAGAAGGCAACAGCAGATAGACCCTTCTTAAAGCTTGCAGCTGAACTTGCTGGCATGCTTATTATTTGTGCTTCTCTACAGTTTGTGGTTTTTATCAGGTGAACAGTTTAATTTTATCATCTGTTGGAACATGCTGATTGACCAGAAAAATACACTTTGTTGTCTAAGTATTAATACAGCAGCAGCAAATGTACTTTACTTAATTATTGCAATTTACCAATGGTGCTTTTGTTGCGATCAATTCAATAGGTCTTGGCTCCTCATCCAGTTTGTGGTTGAAAAATAATAGAATTTTGTTAAAAAAAAAAAAGAAAAAAATCAGTATTTGCAGTGACCTACACACCACAGCAAATAAAAGTGCCACAGAATGGGGTCAGCACACAACTAAGGCAAAAGAAGCAGATTCTGTATCAAAATTATTCTTCTTGTTTAATATTCTGCAGGTATTTTTGTTATCTGGTCATTCAGTAGATTTTGTTTTCATTGTAAAGATGTGTTTGGGGTCATAAGGACAGAACTAGTTTAAAACAAATGCAAATAATCTTTTACTTTCTTTAATTATGTTGTCTGCTGGCATTTAACACGCACTGCTTGCATTAATCTTTTTTTGCTATGTCTAACTGTTATTTTCGCTGTTGAGTTACAAGATTGTTTTCAAAAAAGTTGTGTGTGGGATTTAAAAAGCAAAAATCAAAGTGCGTTCTGTTTCACAAATCATCACAACTTTTTTGAACATGGAGTTGTAGAACATTTAGGGCCTTTGGGGAAATTTTTAATCACAAGATTACTCAAGTTTGATTAAACCGTGTCCAAAATGAGATACCAAGTTGAGAGTGGCGTTAACTGTGATGAAGGCTGATTTGAGCTGAAAGGTCTAAATACATGATGCAAATATTTCCTCAAAGATAAGAAGGAACCACCTTTTAATCTTGGAGATGATTTGAATGACCATGCAGTAGGCTGCATGTTGGAATGCTCTCTGGCTTTTACTTCTCGCTCCTTCTCTTCTTTTGTAATGCTGTCTGCAAATGGATTTGCTTTGCAATAGTTTGTTGGGCTTTAACTTATTCTGCTAATGTCTTGAATGAACTGTGTTTTAAACACTGACACTACAGGTAATCAGAAAAATCAACCTTTTTATCTGAAATGTTTTTGTTGTTTCTAGTAAAAAATCAAACAATTCAGTTCATCATTTTATTATTGTTTTATTTGTTTTTCACAAAGTCTGATCTATTTTTACTTTAGGTTACACCAAACCCGGCAATCCCCAGAACACCACACCTGGGGTCAACAGTGGGCCTCTGCTCGTTCCTCATGTGTCCACTCCTTCGACCCCTGTCCCACCCCAGGCTTCACCAGCCCCACCGCCTCCCACTACCCCCATTACACCTGTTTTCCCCGGCATGGTGCCCTCCCACAATGCCAACGCCCCCTCTCCTGCACCAGCCCCATCTCCATCTGTGATCAAAGCAGGGCCGCAGACCCCCAGTGGGCATGTCACACCTACGCCTTCTGTCATTAAAGCTCACACCCCATCAGGCACCCCTTGTGGAACACCTGTCCCCGGCAGTGGGGGGTTCTCCTCCTCCCCCTTCCATGCCCTTTCTCGACCAGACACCCCTGCAGCTTCCCGCAGTGGCCAAGACTCCCAGTCACAGACAAACTCCATGGGCTCAACTCAGCAGAGGACTTACTCCCAGTCCTCAGACCAGTCAGGACCCAACTTCTCTGGCATGCACCCACAAGCAGGTAACCCCTGTGGTTCAGTGATTCGAAGCTACACCCCCTCTGGTTCATCAACTCTCACTCCTGGATCTTCCACTCCAGTTATTCCAAACTGTTCCACTCCAGGACACAGTCCGAAACCCTCCCCTGTCCACCCTGCTCAAACGCAGGCTGTCACGGCTGGATCCCTGAACAGGCACTCTGGGGGTAGTAACAGTGGCAGCAACAGCCCCATACCATCGGCTTTTAAAGGCACCTCTCGCTCTGTTACACCATCTGTTAGCTCACTGGTGCAGCCAGGTTCTGCTCAGGCAACCCTGGCACGTTCCTTAGGTCTATCACACCCCTCAGGTTCTCCTCAAGTCTCTCTCCCTAGCCCTGTTGCCATCACTGGCCTCCAAGCAATGTCTTCCAGCCCGGCACCTTCCCATTATCCAGGCCTCTCTCCTTTTCCGGCCCTGTCTTCTTCTCTTCCTTCTGCCACCATCCCTTCATCTGTGCCCACAATGTCCCCCACCACCAACATTCCTAACCACCCACCAACCTCCATATACCCGAGCTTGGCTCCCAGTGCCACTCCTACCGCAGCCTCACCTTTTGGTCTGGGCCTCACCTCTGCCCCATCTATATTCCAAGGCCTTCCACCTGGGGCTAGCCCCACTACCTTTCCTGGACTGGGCGTGTCAGGGGGTACCAGGAGCCCTGTGTTGCCTTCATTCATGGGACTGTCAGGAGCAGCTCCAGCTTCAGTAGCATCAGTGGCTCCTCTGCAGGCTGCAGCTGCTGCAGTCGGGGTTCCATCATCATCCCCAGTGTTACCGGGTTTTGCATCTGCTTTCAGCTCCAATTTCCAGCCTGGGTATGTGAACTTTTTTTTTACTGCCCTGCATACATACACCACATTATGTCAATATTTAATGCAAACCGAATAATCAAATCATAAACAGTCAAGCAGCATTGAGAAAATCCATCTAAAAAAAATCATCATTGCAGTTGGGAACATTTTCTTTCACTAGAACCACTTTAATATCATAACTGTGCCCCAGGACAATGTTAAACCTGCCAGCAGAATCAGAAATTATTTTAGGAAAGGAAATGTTTCCGTGTATAGGAATGGCAACACCTTTTGCTTTGCTGTAAAATGGGTCTCTCGTAAGTCAATTATGTGAGCATCAAGATGGTGTAAATCAGCGGTTCTCAAACTTTTTCTGTCATGGCAACCAGGATGAGTTTGCAAGGAAGTCAGCCACAACCAAGTACCTACAGAGAGTAAGGCAGGTCCTGAAGAGCCAGCTGAATGGTAAGAACAAAGTTCAAGTCATCAACACATATGCGGTGCCAGTCATCAGCTACCCTGCTGGTATAATAACCTGGCCAAAGAAGGAGATAGAAGCCACTGACATCAAGACACGAAAGCTCCTCACAATGCACAGAGGGTTTCACTCTAAGTCCAGCACCCTGAGACTGTATACTAAGAGAAAGGAGGGAGGCAGAGGACTAGTGAGCATCAGAGCCACTAAAAAGGATGAAACAACCAAGATCCTGGAGTACATCAGGAAGAAAGCCCCCAATGATGATCTGCTAAGTAAATGTCTCAGGCAGCAGAAACCCAATGTGGAAGAGGAGAAAGAGGAACCATCATGGAAAGATAAGCCCCTGCAGAGCATGTACCACCAGCAGATTGAGGAAGTGGCTGATATCAACAAATCCTACCAGTGCTTAGAAAGGGCTGGACTGAAGGACAGCACAGAGGCACTAATCATGGCAGCACAAGACCAATAGAGGCCGGGGTCTGTCATACCAGGCAGGACCCAAGATGCAGGCTGTGTAAAGATGCCCCTGAGACAGTCCAGCACATAATAGCAGGATGTA
>JAOXNZ010000030.1:12184862-12213484 GCA_028566095.1 Kryptolebias brasiliensis
GTGATTGGCTGATTCGACATTTGCGTTAATGAGCAGTTGGACAGGTGTACCTAATAAAGTGGCTGGTGAGTGTATATGTGTATCTATTTATATTTCATTCTTTTCTAAAACAAGGATTTTTTTTCACATTCTCAAAACAGTCAAAACACATTGTTTTTGTTCCTCTTTCTTCCTCCAGCTGAGACACGCTCCGGGTCTTTGGGATGCATCGGCTGGTTCATTGTCTTTCTCTCTGGCCTTTTCACATTTTTACTGTTCCCCATCACAATCTGGTTTTGTTTGAAGGTGAGATGGCACAGCAAACTTAAAAAGCAAAAGCCACATTTTCCTTTATCGGAGCTGTGTCAGTGAGAGCTCGTTTGTTTCTACAGATTGTTCAGGAGTATGAGCGGGCCGTCATCTTTAGACTGGGCCGCATCACAGACAGGAAGGCCAAAGGACCAGGTGAAGAATTTTATACTTTTTTTTTTTTTTTTTCTTTTGCAGCTGTTATAAAAGATTATATAATTTTGATTAAGAAAGATAACTATATATGGCTTTCCTTTTTGTAAACAGGAATTTTCTTCATTTTGCCGTGCACTGATTCGATTGTGAAAGTGGATCTGAGAACCGTTTCATTTGACATCCCACCACAAGAGGCAGGTGGCACAGAACACAAAATGCACATTTACAGCATTATAACATGGTTTTATTAAAAAGTTCCATAGTCATGCAGAAATTGGAATGTGTGTTTCTACTCTAGATTCTGACTAAGGACTCAGTTACTGTTTGCGTGGATGGCGTGGTGTACTTCCGGGTCAGTGACCCCATCGCCTCTGTGGCCAATGTGACTAATGCTGACTTTTCCACCCGGCTGCTGGCTCAGACCACCCTCCGAAATGTTCTGGGTACTAAGAACCTGGCTGAGGTCTTGTCTGATCGTGAGGGCATTGCTCACAGCATGCAGGTACAGAAACCTAAAGAGGTCCAATTCTGCTTATCTTCTTCAAGTGTGATTTGAACAAAGTCAATATTTTTGGTGCAGTACAGGTTCTATTTTCTCTCATTATTTATGCACAACACTGCAGGATATTTGGGCCTATAAATGTTCCATGTTTGTAGAAATTTAAGATGTGTTTAAGGCATTTTTCAGAGGATATAATTCTCTTGTAGATAATTACTGTTTAAACTGTGGTATGACCCATGTATATTTTTTTCTGCATCACCTGGAATTAATTTGACTTCTCTAGCTTATTGTACTGAATTAAAAAATAGGGATGTGTTTGCTAGGCTTAGTTTTCTTTACCTTCAGTCTCTAATTCAATGCTTTTGAATTTTTGATACATTTCATATATCTGTGGTGAATGGACCAATGCCCTTTATTTTCTCTGAATGCACAAAAGAAACACAATATAAATCACGTATTTAATTATAAGCCTAAGGTTTGAGATGATCAATCCTCTTTCTGTCTTTTCCAGTCCAGCCTGGATGAAGCTACAGACAACTGGGGCATCAAGGTGGAGCGTGTGGAGATAAAAGACGTTAAACTGCCCATTCAGCTGCAGAGAGCCATGGCTGCTGAAGCAGAGGCAGCACGAGAGGCCAGGGCTAAGGTCAGGACACGCAACACAAAACCCAAGCACACAAATGACCAAAAGAGAGAGAAGTGCATCATATCAAAAATGTGATGCTTCGTTATTTTTGCACCAAGTTCACTTCTGTCTCTATCCTGTTATAGGTGATCGCAGCAGAGGGTGAGATGAATGCGTCCCGGGCCCTGAAGGAGGCGTCCCTCGTGATTTCAGAGTCCCCGTCGGCTCTGCAGCTTCGCTACCTGCAAACTCTCAACACCATCGCAGCCGAAAAGAACTCCACCATCATCTTCCCGCTGCCCATGGACGTCATATCTCACTTCATGAAAAAGTGAAGTTGCTGCTTCCTAGAAACATCAGTGTCGTGATCACAGTGATGCTGAGCTACATTTCTGTTGGCTAAGCTAAAAGAAAGAGAAAGAGAAAGTGTCAGGATGCAGTACAACGCTAATGTTGCATGGCTTTTATCAAGAGTATTCATACAGAAACCTTCATGTGTTTGATAGTCTAGCTGTGATCAGGCCAGGCCTTTGTTACTAGTTAGTATAATAATGTGTGCAGATTCATTTAAATATTTTTAAAAAGTCAACTTGTTTTTTAAACACAATATACAAAGCTTCTAATTCACCTTTGTTTATGAATTCCCCTTGTTCTTAAAATATAGTTTATGTTTTTGCTTCATCTTATGTTTGCACTGGTCACATTTATTTTTTGTGCTGGGTTTTGAAATGAGCAGAATCAGACGTAAAAGGATGCTCGGGTTTTTATCGTCCGCCACCATAAAAACTAGGGGCCATTTAATTGTCTGTGTGTGTGTGTATTTGTTAGCAAGAAATCTCATGAACCACAAGATTTATTTTAATGAAACTATCAAAATACAATAATTGCATGTACATCTAGAACTGATTAACTTTTAGAGTCAAACTGATACAAGATGGCCGCCACAGCTAATCAACCTTAGTGCATACAATATTGGTGATTACTCTTTTAGTTTTACAGATACTGAGCTAAAATTTGGTGTGGTCATTATTGAGTATCATCCACAAATCATACTCAAAGCCCTAACAGATTGTGCAAGATTTTTCTTTAAGATGTTGGCATGCAAGGCAGAGTCAACTGATTTAAGGATTCCTTTGAGGACTGCTTGGCCTTTAACTAAATGAGTTGTTGAACATGCTTAAAAGAGGTGATTTATCCTTTAAAAAAACACACAAACAACTTTTTTCATTTTCTTCAATATTTTAATACTGTGTTCTCTGCAGAAACTACAAATAAAAGCATCAACATTCTGCGTTCACGTTACATTAATGAACAATTTTTATTCCTCGTCTTCTAAGTCTCAAACAGTACGGTTATACATCTGAACCATGAAAAATACAGAGAGGTAAAAGAAGAGAAAGAGAACAATCGAAACAGCAAAAGGCAGAGAAAACATGCTTCCATTTCTCTGTTGGCCCACAAAGACACAACTCATGTAAATGTATTTACATTCAAACATACAATCAGCACCAGAAAGCTTGGACCAAAATCCATAAGGACTCCATAGCCTCGACAAATTGTAAATTCTAGAGCCGGAGGTGGACAAGCCCTAGAAACATTTGCTACCATAGCATTTTAAATACTGACGTTTCAGTCATTAACAGATATATGAAATGACCCATTGTGTTTTTCTTAGGGTGGACTTGACCAAATGCTACATTTTAATGGCTGCTACAAAGCGGTCCGACAGCAGGTCCTTCAGTTTTAAACAAAATCACACAAAAGACTTGTATAAAATGCACTCGTTGCTTTTTTTTAAATTTTATTATTTTTTTTTTTATGACATTAATCGCATAGTGAGACACAGAATGTCCACAGGACACATTGAAGGGTCATTACAATACCAGTTTAGTGTTTAGGTCATTCAAAAGATTCCAGATGAAGTTGAGAACTTTACGCTGTCGTTTGTAAACAGTAGTTTGGTTGCATCCTTGTTGACTGTACTTTTTTTTTTGTTTTTTCTTCTATTTTTGCACCTGAGGGGATGAATTGTGGGCGAAGAGTAAACCTCTGAAAACACAGTGAATTTCTGACTGGTATATTCATACAATTGATCAAAGACATTCTCAGAATCATCAGTGTAGGTAAAAAATAAAAAATAAATCAAAGATAGCTTAGATACATTTCTCCTACTCTATATTCAACATTCTTCCGTTTAAGAGCATTTAACCCTGTTTACGCATCGTAGAAAATGCTGAAGGTTAATGAAAAGAGCATCAAAAGTGCTGGTAGAGCAGTTACAGACGTACTTTAAAGTCTGCCACTGAAAAACGAGGAACGACGTCCTTTACATGCTGCTCACCTGCTGGGCTGGAAACATTCGAAGCAGGTGTGCTGGTAAATCTTAATAGCTTTTCAGAAGTAAACTAAAGCTGAAAATGAATTTCCATGACGCTTAGACGCATCTGTGTTCCAATAAACACAACTACATCTACTTCTAACCCATAAGCATGCTTCTGTTAGTGATGTAGCTGCCAAGACAATCAGACGTTTTTATCTTTTTCAACTCTGGCCTTGTCTATTTACAGTAGTCCATATCATAGTGTAGTTCAAACGGCGTTCATTTTCTGAGTATATGACTGAAGTTTTACACGGCAGCTTTTAATGTTGTCTTGTTTAAAGCCAGGTAAAAGATTAAAACCCTGAGGGGAATTTAGTCAACAGGTTACATTACAGGAGGCAGCTTTGACAGAATGTTTGCTATAATAATAATCTTATAGAATATACATGTGGTCTGTTGTATTTTATAGAGGCGACAAATGGTGTTGGGAAATCACCTAACAGTGATTATGTTCTGCTGGGCAGCTATACAAAAGGAAATCAAACGTAATTCTGATGAACCAAAGTTTAGAACAGATTTCCCTGAAGTACTCATGCGCACTGAGAGTTCAGTGCGTAGCAGAAATAAAGAAAAGGAAAGATCAGTCAGATGAACAAATTCAGAAGAGGTTATGAAAAAAGTTATAGGTTCAGAAATGTCTATTCTGATTAAATACATTACTAAGAGGTAAACAAAGGGTTAACCTGCCTTTAAATAAACTACATAGCTTATTGACACATATTACATTAGGAAGTCCTCAGAACTACAGTTATGCGCAAAGCTTTGTGCATCCCTGGGCAAATTACACCAATTAATATCTTCTGTGGTGTAGACAGCTCTTTGAACAACCTCAGTTTGGAGAAAAAAAAGGTTAATTCTGATCAGATTTACAAGTTAATGACTAATCTGAGCAGCGCCCAAACCAAAATGGATTTCTGCCATCTGAAATATCTCCAGTCTCAAGAATTAATAAACTTTTACACCACAGTCAGTTTCACATGATATAGTTCTTTAAGCAGAAATAGTACAATAATCCTGCAGGAGGTTCCCCAGACTGCACCAGAAGTGCTACAGCCAGCTGCTGCTGCCATGGTTTGTGCTTGAATAACTATGGGATTTCACATTTCACAAATAGAATTCATGTGAACCGCAATACAAGTTTTGGGGGATTTAAGCTGTTTTAAAGTTTTTGGTCTTAGCCCAGTTTGGACTAGCTGTTAACTCGTCAACCCAGTCAAAGTTACACTGTTTCTTCAAACTGAGGCCATCCAAAGCGATATCTACGACAGGTAAGATATTAATTGTTTATAACTTTCCACATAACCACACTTTAAAATATCTGAACAGTCTGTTCAATGTTTTAGAGCTGGCTAATTTTCTGATGTAGAAGTTTTTTTTTATTTTAATTTTTTTTACATCTTTTCAAAAGCAGAAACTATCCAGTTTGTCCCAAGGGTTCTGACTGTGTGCATTTAACTGTCTGTGTGAGGACATCTGCAGATTCTTTGCTTCCTTTTGGAATCCGTCACAAATTCCACCTTAGTCCCACGAAAAAAAAAATCGAAATTTTCTTTAAAAGTCACAAACACTGAATTTTCTTCACATTTCAAGCTTAATAAATAGATCACAGCAATGATAAGTTTTACATTTAAACTGGAAGACTTTCACAGTACATGCCTGCTTTAGCAGCAAAGTACATGTAATAAATAAATTAGATAAAAACATCACATTGTAAAGAAATGCACGACGTTTCAAACAGTGATGTCCTGTGCTAGGTTTCCCTCTTAGCTTCGAGCTCTCTCTTAGCTGCGTAATTTTGTTCTTATTGTTTCTGTCGAGACACAACAGGCTGGACCTTCCCATTGAGGTAAATAGAAAACAGCAAATTGTAGGTTTTGCAAGTTGACCTGAGGGAGAAGTGGAGAGTAGCTCGTGTGTCGAAGGAAGACCTGGCAAGGTTTTAAAAGACATTACAGTAAGTTCTTTGTATGCTGCAGGTAACATGGCTGGGGTTCCAAGGACGGTTGTTCCGCACAAGTAAAATTATCAGCACTGAACCAATTAGAAAATGTTAAGCAGACCTCGACGAGGCTAAGCTAAAGCATACTTTGAATTATGAACCAATTTTTGACTCGTATAAACAAAACATTGGTCACTCTGTGCTGGTGTGGTGGCAGGACCAAATATAAGGCGCTTTGTTAGGGATTTGTTCGGATGAAAAGAGAAATCTGACAATAATAAACGAGTATGGACTCTTGCTCAAATAGATGTACAGCTTATTTTACCAGGGGTGTGTGTGTTTTAACCACACTAGAGTGTTTTCTGGTGAAAAAAAAAAGTGCTAAATTCCATCTTTATCATCCTGCTGCACAGGGTTCATAACTACCCACGCAAGGAGGTTTAACAATCAACAATTCTTGTGCCACTTTTGTACAATAAATACAGTCTGAATTTAAAACCTTCACATTACCTCAAATCTCAGAAAAAGGAGTGAGCTGCAGTCAGCTACCCATTTTGTCATATTTCTGTGTATTAAACATCGAGGGCCCACAAGCTGTGCCATCTTGGGAGGTTTAAGACTGTGTAACTTCAGTGTTTTCAGAGTGTCTGTACAGTTTTGTGATAGATTGAGGTCACAGTCTTTTTACTCCTTGATGTAACACAACTATGACCAAAACACATGGGAATGAGATTTCAGGAAAGAATCTGGAATAATTGGGCCTCAAAAACTGATTTTAGCTCTGTAAAGAGGCATTTGAGTTGAAGCGACTGGCTGACGCTCGGTGTGTGGGTGTGTTCGGCCCCGGGGAGTAATTTTGATTGGCGGCTGCTCTGTGAGTTGGCGTGGCGGGTCCCGGAGAGAGATTCTGATTGGCGGCGGCTCTGCGGGAAGGAGAGCAGCACTGAGCTTGCCTTGGGCAGCCGTGACAGTGAGTGGGGGAGTCACACCCTGCGAAAGGTGAGGAGGATAACAGCGGGGACGAGGGGATGGGGGAGGTGGAGAAGGAGCGGTGCAGCGGGGAGGAGGCCGGGGACATGAGAGGGCTGGTCTGGAGAAGCCACAGCAGCTCGTCGTTGTTCCGACTCAGACGCTTCTTCTCGGTGCTCTCCTTCTCGACAGACTCATGCAGGTTGGCGTTCTCCTCTGACAGCTGCCTGTTGGGAGGAAACGAACAGAGGTGGCAAAGGTTTAGCTGAAGGAGGCACTAGTACAGTGTGATGCACAGCAACAGTGAAGACAAATACACAGGAACCCAAAAACACAACAATAAACCCAATTTACCCAATTTACACGATACAGTTTGATTTGATACAGTACAATACAACAGAGCACACTTTATTGTCCCCTTGTTTTTCAGTTTTATTGTTTTTTTTTATGATGTGCTTTTGGAAATCTATAGTAAAATATATTTTCTGGCAAAATGTAATTATTTGTGTGTTTTCGTTGTAATGAAGTGTTTTGTGAGATGCACTTTCCTGTTTTGTAGTTTTCCAAAATGTCTTCCATAAAGCTGTTGTGTTAGTGGGGAAATCTTGTGTTTTCTGTGTTCTTAATGTGGAATCTATTTGCCTTTCTTCTCTCAAAGATGTTGAGTTGATTAAGATTTTATTTATTTTTTTATTTGGGATACATATTGTTTTATGGTTTTAACATTTCTGAGAATTAGCTTGAGTTAACCCTACCCGGTGTTGTAAGTGTTGTACAAATAACACAATAATAAGTTTGATCTTTATAGGATACGTGTAATCTAGAAACTTAACTAACTAATGAACACACAATGAAAGTTGTGTGCATTTTTTTTTTTTTTTAAGCAGGCAAAGACATGAACCTGCCCATCTCTACCTTTCATTAGCTACAATTAGTTGCTTTCATATAATTGGTTAGGGTTAAAATGAGGTTTTGGGTCAGTTAAATATAACAGAATATTCAGAAACTTTATCGTTTGCTGGATAAGTCACTTCAAAAAACTGGGGCAGAAATTTGGTGGCACCCCCTACACATCCGACCCTATCTGTTGAGTGTATTACATGAGCTGAAATATATAAAGCAGTGAAAATCTGTAACAAAGTAAAATATCAGCATTATGATTACAGATTATATTTCACCTGGACGTGGCAAGGTTCATGTCAATACGAGCCTTCAGGTCTTCATTCTGCTGCTGCAGAACCTGGACTTTCTCCTCGAGGAACACGTTCTTTTGGGCCTGCTCAAAAGCAGAATACAACAGTAATGCAATCGTTCATTCACAACACACTGAAAATCATGCTTGTATTTGTTTACATGGTGCTGAAGACTGTGACTAGCTGACTTTTTTGAGCCTACCACTTTCTCCAGGTCAGAAATCTTCTTCTCCTGCTGGTGAATCTGCTGGTTCTTCATTTCAACAACCTCCTTCAGGCTCTTTAGGTCTTGCTCAATGTGCTGGTAGGGAGCTAAAGCATCCTGGTATTAACATGTGCATTCACAGAGAAAAAGGACAAGAAAAACAAAACCTGTGAAAATTATACGTACAGTGGCATAATTATAGGGTCAGTTTTTGTTCAATCCATTGATTTTACAAACACTGACAGGATCACAGCTGTTTTGGTGACTTAAATTGTGTTAAACACATGCTTTCAATGCTGATTAGAGAAATCTCAGATTTTTTATTTTGCTCACAATGATTTGTTCATCTGTACTCCTTCTCAAAGCTTCCTCAAAGCGTTTGGCTTTGTCCTTTAGACTCTCGTTTTGGAACGTGAGCGTATCCACTTGATCCTGAACAAACAGATGCAACACAAAACTCAACATCATAAATCTATATTTCCACATTTTTAATTAATTCATAAAGTACCTTTTTTCAAAGCACAATACCTGTAGAGAAAGCCTGAGTTTCTCAAAGTCCTCCTCGAGAAGACTCTTTTGTTGCTCATGAGCTTTCCTCAAATCTGCACAGAGTTGCAGGAGAACCACAAAACAGTCTTGATTTGATTTCCAGCGGATCCTGCATCATAATTTGTTTTTTAAAACAAAGTTTAACATCATACCTCTCATTGTACGGGCATGCTCTTCATGCAGTGTTGCCATGGTGATATTATGCATGTCTCTGAGCTCTTGAATGGCTGCCTGCTGGTTGACTGTCATCTCCTCCATCTAACAATTCCACAAAAATGCCCACACAATAAAGCTTTCTGGTGACAGCTCAAATTTCAGATGAAAGGTCATACACCACCCATGATGCCCCTCTCTCTCTCCCACCTGCTCCTGTTGCTGAGTCGTCAGCTCCTCCATCTCCGACCGATGCTCCACTTTTAGGTGCTCGAGCTCAGCTGTGTGACACTTCCTGAGCCCTTCTTCCACAGCAGCCAGCTCTGCCTCTTGCTGCAACTGGAGCTCCTGCAGCTCGCGCTCGAACGCCACCTCCAGAGCCGCTTTGTCCCGCTGGAGTCTTTCCCATCGCAATGACTGGGAGGCTGTGCACCAAGGGCAATGAATCTTAAAATTAGATGTATGTTTTCATAATGTAAATCATTGCCTTTAGAAGCTATGGCTATCGAGGGAAGAGTTTTGATGTAAAAATGATGGAGGCATGCACTACTACTAATACTGGCAAATGTAATAGAAACAAGTGAAACAAAAAGTACAATGAGCTCATTTTTCTGCTTATCCTCACTTACCCATTTCCTCTCTTATCATTTGGATTTCCAGGGACAATTTCCTTTGACATTCCTCAGCAGTTTCATTCTGAAAAGTAGAAACGAACATCTTTTTGACATTTCAGTGATTCTGGTTTAGCTATTTATGAGGAAGTTATTATGTGATGACGGTACATCAAGACTGAACTAAAAGCTCTTTAAGAGGACTTATTTTTTTCTATAATAAGCTTGACTCTTGGTCTTAAATAAATGAAAGGTGCTGTGACGTACTGACAATATCATGACATGCTTGTTAAACAGAACGAACCCTAAATTTGAGCAACAAAGCAAATCAGTTGTGTAGAAGATTCCAACTGGCTTTGTAATATCCGCTGTTTGACTGCTGCCAGCAGAGGGCGCTCAAACCCACACAGATAGGCCCACACTTCCACCGCCTGCATTTCTGCACAGTGTTGTCAGAGACCGCAGAGCTCAGACAATGACCACAAAGAAGCAAGATAGTCCCTCGGCAGACTGGATCACAGCTTTAATGCCTCAGAGGCTAAATCATCCAATCAGGCAGGATGAAACCAGCTCAGCGACACACTGAACTCCTGTAGACCCTCTCCTCAGTCACAGTCCCACTCATCATGTTGAATCTCACCTCATGGTGTTAAATATTGTATCGAGTTTATGTGTGTGTGTGCGGCGTGCGTGTTTGTCATACAATCTGGGTTCAGAGTAAACGGAAAACGATCGGGCAATTATAACGCCCGCTGACAAAAGGTGAAGGTGGAGCAATAATGTTTTTGCCCATGTGTGTGTGTGTGTATTTTTGTGTGTCTGTCTGTTATCATAATATCTCATGAACCAGTGGATGGATTTTAATGAAACTTGCAGAAAGTAATCAATGGATTTCCATGTACAATTGATTACCATTTGGAGTAAACCTGATTCAAAATGGCTGCCACAGCCAACTGACCTTAGAAAACACAAAACGGTGTAACATGTCTGCCAGACTGTTTGTGAGTTCTCTTCTCCCCCCTCCTTGTTTCCTGTTTCTCCACAGGTTCAGTGTGAGGTTGGTGCCAATTTGCCCTGATTGGCTCATGGGCTTGAGAGGAAGCAGTCAGGACTCAAAAAAGCCCTATATAAGCTGCACCTGGAGGAATGGGTTTTTTTTCTTCTCTTTTTCTTTTTCACCTGGCTGGCTAATTGATACCTGCCTTGCTGCTTGGCTCGATTTTTGTGTAAAGGTTTGTGGTGGGAGTAGAGGACTAGGTAACAACGACTATAACTCTTTTTACAGATCCTGACCTAAAATTTGGTGTGGTAAGAGCTGAGACTGATCTCCAACCCATATTCTGAGTGCTAATAGATTGCACCAAATCTTTATTTAAAATTTTGCCAATAATTGTTTCAGTCAATTCTGTCGGCTTGCTGACAAAATATTTCACAAACCACTGAATGGATTTTAATAAAATAAAAGGAAATAATCAATGACTGTACCTCTACAACTGAGTAACTTTTGGAGCCAACCCAATACAATATGGCCACCATAGCCAACTAACCTTATCAAACACAAAAATAGCTGTGATTTGGTCAGTTTTACAAATAATGCACTAATTTCTTTTTGTGGTAGTAGCTGAGTCATTTACAACTCAGAGTGTGACATCTTGCAAAGTTGTGTAAGAGACATTTTGCCCACCATGAGGCGATAATGCTGAGTGGTGATGATGAAGGCTTCGAGACCCAAAGACATCTTCTTCAGCTCGTCTCTCAGAGCCTTCAGCTGCCTCTCCTGCTGTTCACAGCTCCCCTGCAGCCTCTGAACCTGAGTGATGCAAATGTACAGCAGAATAAAATCAAAGGGTGCAAACATTCAGTATTGAGCCAGATTTTCCTGTTAACTCACCTCCTGCCTTTGCTCCTCCTTTTCTATCTCCTCTGCTTGCCTTTCCTTCTCTTTCTGCTGAGCCTCCTCTTTCTCCCTCTGCAGGTTCTCCTGGTGTTCTTGCTGCAGCCTCAGGGGGGCCACGCGGCGAGGCGACCCTGAGGGAGTGGAACCTCGCACTGCTGCAGGCCGCTGACCAGGCTGGACTGTGGGGACAAGAGAGGTAAATGGAGAAAATTCAATTAGGGTAGAAGTGGACACAAGCATGTGTTTTCTAAGGACAAACATGGTTTACACTTGGTATAAATGGATATAAATACCTCACATATGTCATTATTAAGTCATGATATAATTTTGAATCTATAATAAGGAAGCTGCTTTGCATTAAATTAAAGGAGATTTGATCTGACTTACTGCTAATGATTGCTTTCATGTGATAAATGACTAAGTTAATTGAATCTTTTCTGTAGGAGGAGCCTTGTTCTTGTTCCTGGGCTGGTGTTCCTCCTGATGGACAATGGGATCTCAGTAAATGCGACTGGTATCAAATAATGTTCAAAATGCATCAGAAATAATCTATAGAAGGTCTTCCAGTAAGTGCATAGAGGTGCATGTGTTTATGTAATATCATTAGTGTAAGTAAAGGTTTCATTCATTAACGATGGGGGTCATTCAAAAGCCCGACAAACTAAAACACTTGAAATCCATTTTCCCCATGAGAGGCATAACTATTAGGTCGTAGTTGACTTACAGGTGAGCCCATTAAGCTCTGTGTCTGTCTTCTTGTCATCTTGTGCGAACATGAATACACATCTTTTTCTTTTTCTTTTTTTTTTACACAGAGGCTGAAGAATTATTCTATACACCAGAATGTGTGCACCTCTGCCTCAGCCGAATCGTCCAGGCACATTGGACATATGGGAGAGCGGTTCCCATGACAACACGAGCCAGGAATCTTGGGGTGCGGGGTCACAGGTAATGAATAAAGAATTGGATGGAGGAAAGGTGGGGTAGGGCTGTGGTTGGGTAAAAAAAAAAAAAAAAAAAAAAAAAAGCAGTGCAGCAAGATAAAAGAGAGAAAAGAGTTGAGAGAGCATATAGCGTAAAAGCTTAGGTGGTGGGTGGGGCAGGGAGGGGGGCTTACTGAATGACTGTGATGGTGATGAATGTCTAAAAGCAATTTAGTGGGGTGAGAGTGATAAATTGAACAAAACGATGGAGGGAATATCTCACTGATAGAAGAGCTGCACTCAGCAAGGTTAAATATAAATATATGTATACAATGTGCAAAACGCATTTTAGCAAATCTTGTGTTTTCTTTGCCTTAAAATCATGTTATTGCCTCTGTTCTACTAACAACCACACATGTGCACACACACCTACAGAAATCTGTACGCTCCATTTGAAAGGTTAGAGAGGGGATACTGAATACTAAATGACAGAGAAGGATGCAGATGATAACAGAGGGCGTGATGGATGTGGATTACCAATGTCAGCAGCAACGGGAAAAGATGACGAGACACCTTGTGGAGAGCCAAGGTTTTTTTTTTTTTAAGGGTGTTTTCAAAGAGGCTGAATTATTTCGGAGGCAGCCGCCAGCTTTATCACATTTCCTGGTACGGAGTAGAGAGCAACATTAACTGGTAGAAACAAGTCAATGTCTACAAATGTCATTAAACAAGAGAAACGGCTATAGGGATGTAGAAAACAAATGAAGATAAGGTGAGATGCGGAGAGGAAAACGGTGAAAGTAACACTACTAAATGGGGAGAAAAAAGAAAGCGTTTGAGAAATGTGTGCCAGTTTTACAAGGAAACATTTGGTGTTCTGCTGCGGTCCCATGACTAAACCATTTTACCACTGCAGAGCTGACAGAAGCAAAAGGCTAGACTGCATGTTTTGAATCTCATTGTAGATGAAACTGTGCACCCAGCAGCAGACATTTGAAATGATCACAAGTTTCTACTAAATGTAGGTGGATTAACAGGGTTTTAAATGTTAGAAAGATTTGACACCGAATATTGCCAAAACACAGATTTTGACCTGTTAAATGAGTATTATTGAGTTTTTTATTTGAGGTGGTTCCTGCCACCATCCAAGTAATATAATACTTTACCTATATTTACCATAGGAATAAATGTGAGGAGGGCTGATTGTGCCTACCATCTTTATGACATTTACACAATGTTCAAATGATTTACTGTTTTGCCAATGTGGAAAAACCTTACCTGGGGACTGAGGTTTTGGAGGAACCACTGCCAGTCTCTTTGGCGAAGAAGGGAGGGAGCGTGTGACCTCTGAACTCCGCTGAAACTCCTTCCTGCCAACTGTCAAAACACAAGCATGAGAAATAAAAAGGTGTTTATGCCCTCGAAAAGTCACACAACACTTTCACTTGTGCAAATCATTTAATACCGTACAAAGGGTTCCCCCAATTACAGTTTTTTTTCTCATATTGATACATTATACTCTGTGTCAAGTGGTCATATGAAGAACAATACATAAAGAAGACTCAAACTGAAAACAACAACAAAACCCTAAAAGATTTCGGCACTATGGCAAACCTGCTATTAGGAAGAGAACCAAAACTTATTGATCAGACAGAAAGGACTCTGGAGAGACTGCAGAGTCTGTCCATTGAATAACTTAAAAAAAATAATCCTATAAATCTTTAGTCTACAGAAAGGTCTTTATAGGAAAAACAAAAAAAAACTTCAGACTCATTTGAGAGATTCCCAAACATATGAGAAGACACTCAAGACAAAAGTTTTACATTTTGGCAATGGATGAATTTATTGCATTTGAAGCAAACCCAACACCTCTCAACACACTGAGGACAAAAGCATCTTTACAATAAAGCATGGTGGTGATAGCTTTATGCTGTGGGAACATCTTTAACTGACTGGGGAAATTTGTAAGAAATAAATTAAATGTTGGCCAGCATCAAATTCAAGCAAATGTTTTAGACCAAAACTGCTTCCCTTTTATCGAAAATTGGAATTGAAATGAGAGCTCAATAGTACTTTTATTATTATTCACTCCTAAAATACAAGGCAAGTCATAAGGCAAGAAAATAGGAAAAAGCAGCACAGTGTTGAGGTGTTGCAAGCCACTGTAGGGTCACAAGCTTCAAATCAGCCATCCTTATGACCATCTATCAAGGAGAAAAATAGCACTCAAGGCTAGATTTGCTCAGCAACTTAATGCACTTTGTAAACATTGTGCACTTTGTAGTTAGCATGGGCCAAAATCAGGGACTCAGCATCTTTTATTCTTTGCATATAATTTATTCTGACATGTTCTTTTATGTTTCATTCTGTCTGTTGCTGCTGAACTGTGTAAAGCAAGAAACTGATTTTAAAGTATTAATGTTGGGAGTGTTGCACAGTAGCTCAAAATGATGAAAAAGCAGGCAGCAAGAAACTGTGTGAAGCCCCCCCCAAAAAAAAGGTGACATGAAAAAAGTGAGAAGAAAGGAAGTTTCGAGAGGTTTGCAGAGAGCCTGTCGTGACACAGAGAAGAGAGAGAAAAGAGAAGCTTTGAGAGGAAACTAATTAGAGCTGTTATGGGAAAGAAGCCTCTGATTCTGAACAAATCCCCATATGACCCTGGAGAGCTACTTTAGGCCTGCAGAGACAGCATTTGTGTGTTCGCTGAGCATGTTCTTGTGCAGTGATGCAAACGTTGCTCTTGAGAGTGACTCCTGTAGTTTGTGTGCACAAATCAAATCACACCAGTGTAAAATTAGACACCCTGTGGACCTGTGGAAAAACCAAACGGTCACTACAGGCTACTATTATATGTGTTGTTGTTTTTTTTCTTGCCTTGCTGTTTAGTTTTTTTATGGTGTTGTTACTGGTGCTAATAAAAGAAGCCAACCAATTTGAGCGCAAATGTAGTTTCATATAATTTTGTCAATGTAGTTTAAATGAAATTTCTAAGGAAATTTCTTGAGATAATGCATACTGTTTGTCACTGTTCATGTTAAAGCTTTGAACAAAGACCTCACATGATTTGTTAGTGCTCAGAGTACGTGATAGGGATGACTCTCAGCTACAACCACACCAGATTTCAGATAAATATCTGTAGAATTGACTGAGTTATAGCCATGTTTGTATTTACTAAGGTTGATCTTGAATCAGGTCAACTCCAAAAGTTAATCAGTTATAGATGTGCATGCAAGGATTACTTTCTAAGAGTTTCAATAAAATCTATCCATTCATTTAAGAGATATTTTGCTAACAGACAGATAGGGTTTACTCTAGCTGGTAATGCCAACATTTTCAATAAAGATCTTGCACAATATGTAGAGCTCAAATTATGTGTTGGAGATGACTCTCAGCTACTATCACAACAAATTTGAGCTCAATTTATGCAAAACTGACAGAATTACAGCCATTTTTGTGTCTGACAAAATTAATTAGTTGTGGTGGCCATCTAGAATTGGGCTAACTCTAAAAGTTGATCAGTTGTAAGACATACACCCAGTAATTATTTTCTAAAAGTTTCTTGAAAATTCTTTCACTGGCTCATGAGATGTTTTGCTAAGAGACTGACATGGCAGGAGGTGACAGAAATTTGGATTATAAACTCACTTTATGTAGAGATGCAACCAATTCACAGATTTGCATCTAATCCGTTATTCATTATCTGACTTACATAAAGTTATGTCACATTCCATAGCAAAGTGACAAGTAGCATCAAATAATTTAGAAATAGGGAGATCAAAGATCTGCTAGTAGTATTCTCATGATGTTTAAGCTCCTGAAAATACAGACCAGAGGGGATATACCACTACAGATACAGAGTTTAGTTTAGATGTTGGGTGGAACAAAGGACGAGCAATACACGAGTTGATCTAAAAGGCGATCGAAGCCAAAATTCACTTGGACACTATCAACATGTATTATTAAAATGTCTCCAATCAGACTGATATCAGTTGCATTCAATCAGAATTTTAACTGCACGGACTAAAACTGATTTTATCACTCACATAAAAAAGAAGCCTCTGTGCATGATTTGGAGCTTGACAGCGACTTTCTTCATGAAAAATTTACAACACACTTAACATCAGCTCAGGGCACACAGGGTGAGAGAAATGTTTTCACTGCCACTGCACTGCCTTCATCCCTGATACACAAAGAGGAGAGGAAAAAAAAACAGCCTGACAGCACTGCTTTGTTACGCTGTCCAAAAGGCATTTTACTCAAACTACAGTACAAAAAACATGGCTGACTTCAGTGTTGAAATTCCGAGCAGACAGCTATAAAAGTTTAAACACATCCAACCAGTGTGGCTGAGCGAAGTGTGATGCTATAGGGCCTCTAGTGCTAACTCTAGGAGTGAAAAAACAAAAACAAACTGCTGTGTGTGAAAAGTATCACTGTTTCATACTGGTGTGAACCAACTCAGGCCTCATTCAACGAGAGCCTTGTGTTTTTGTTTCTCTGTTCTGTAGCTCGAGAAGCTAAATTAGTATTTCAAAAGCTTCGGTCTGTTTTTTCTGATATTTTCTTTGGACAAAGGAAAAGGAGAATAAATGATTGAATTAAACATTTAAAAAGCAGCTTCGTCCTTGAATGCCTCTAACAGGATTCAAAACATTCTGTTAGGCCCCCTTGATGAAGATCCATCCATCCATTTTCTTCCTCTTGTCTCTGATCAGGTTGCGGAGGCAACAGGTCCAGGAGGGAAACCCGGACATCCCTCCCCCCAGCAACGCATTCCGGCTCCTCCCAGGGGAGCTTAAAACGTTCCCAAGCCAGAGATGATGCATAATCCTTCCAGCTAGTTCTGGGTCTGCCCCAGGGTCTCCTTCCAGTAGGACATGCCCAAAAAGCCTCCAGAGGGAGGCGCCCAGGAGGCATCCTAATCATCCTAATAATCCTAATCCTAAATCTGAAGCACCTCAGCAGACTCCTTTTGAAGTGAAGGTTCTACTCTGAGCTCCCACTGCACAACGAAGATCCTCACCCTATCTCTAAGGCCTAGCCTGGCTTCCCTACGAAGGAAGCTTATTTATATCCAGAATTTTATATATATATATATATTGATCCATACCTGATGACCATAGGATGTAGATGGACCAGTAAGTTAAGAACTTTGCCCTTTGGCTTAGCTCTTTCGTCACCATGACAAACCAATGCCATCACAACCCCGATCAATCAATCCATCAATCCATCGATCCATCGATCCATCGATCCACTGATCCATCAATCCATCGATCCATCAATCAATCAATCCAGTGATCCATTTCCCGCTCCATCCTGCCATCAGTCATCAACAAAATACCCAGATACTTGAACTCCTCTGCTTGAGGCAAAGACTCAACCCCAACCTGGAGGAACATTCCATTCGCTACACTTTCCACAACCCGCTATTTTGCGCATACCAGAAATACTCTCTTGCACCCTCACCACACCCTGGCATGACTCTCTTGGACCGTGTCAAGATGCAACTGTTTTGCAACTGTTTTGATGATGGACTTAGCCTATATGAATGAGGCTACCGTGCCTCAATTATCTTCAAGTTTTTCACGACCGAGCCACACCAGTGCACTTGGGCCCCAAATCTTGGATATGCTGCCACCACTAACCATCACCCTAACCAACTCTGACACGCTGCCGCCACAATCTCGCTACAGTTCCTCCGTGTGTGCTCAAAACCCTCCATGCCCTGTCACACTCTACCACACATAACAGAAAGCCCACTGCATTTATAAGATGCACCCGAAGACCTCGTTAAGAAGCTGCAAAGATTGCCCACATTTTGGCAGAATTTTTACGTTGTCATCTAGTTTGGAGGGGCGAAAGGAATATTCCCCACACTCTCAGCAAAATCAACTTTTTTTCCAAAATTGGAAATGTCAGACAGAATAAACAAAGTTTTTTGTGCATATTTATATCCCAAGGAAGCAGATAATAGAATCAAATTGGTGGCATTTGTGTCCAGCATTGCAGTGTTCTGATAAAAATTCCTAAATGTACAAATGACAATAGTGTTTGCTCAATAGTGACAATAGTGGTCCTGTTGCTCGCTCATATAACTTCTTTTGTTCCTGCAATAAGCAAAAAAAACTTTTACTTTTGTTCTGAACTAAAACTTTTCCTGACCTCCAGGAGAGCTCCTGGGTTGAGGAGGCAGGTAGCGCCGTGGCAGGGCCGGGGTGGAGGGAGGCTGGAGGCTGTTGCTGCGATATGGTGCCGTTCTCTGGTGATCCGCCGACGGAGGACTTGTGGTCACTCGGTGAACAGGAGGCTCCTCGCTCACACTCACACCTGAAACATATCAACTTAGACTTCATAAAAATAAAAAAAAACCTGCAAGGTTATATTCATCAGAAACTCAATCTCAAACTTTGCTGTATCTCAGCTTCCTTCTCCTAGCTCGTCTCATTATCACATTGTTTTCCTACAGGGTTGTGTAATATCTGGAATTTAGGTTTAATGAACTGAGAAATGGTTTTGTTACTTCTGGGTCTCGCTGCTGCCCTCAATCTTTCTTCTTCGACCTGAAGCAGAACACTTATTCTGTGCACAGACACACATACACTAGGTTCACTTCCATTCACCACACAATCATCACTCCTTCTGCTCTTTAGTTGAGCTATTTTATCTGTCAAATGGCCAGTGTATGGGTTTCACACACTCCCTGCTTATGTCCAGCTTATCTTTCCATTGATGATCAATACTGTCAACAGATTGCCTGTATGTACATGACAAACATGGATGAGCAATGTAACTTAAAGGGGCAATAAAATCAAATATAAAAATAAAGAGTTTTCATGTTTTTCTTTTAGTTAAACACTTCCATATAACATTCCAGTGGCCCATTTATCTGATTTAAAATGTTAATGACTTGTTTTTAGTGTTTTTGTGTCAAAATCCCGAAGTGGGATAATCGTGAGGGCGGAGTTACCTCCTTGGTTGGTGCCAGCTGTGGCAGACCACTGTAGGACACTGAGGAGGTTACTGTCGCAGTATTTATCAGGGAAAATGGAAGCAGAAGAAGACGTAAATTTTGCTAACGAGTTCTGTTCAAAAAGAGTTTGGTTTTTTTTTTGGTCTGGAGTGATGCTGACAAGAACTCTAGCCCCACATTTCACAAGGGGAACGCCCGAGCTTTACAATGATGTCACACAGTCTTCAAGGGGTTTTCGATCCGGACAGCGAGAGGCGGTGGTTCTTCTATTTGGTTTGTATTTTAGGTGGTCCTCTTCAAAACATTAACTCCACAGTCAGTCACCAGACTTTGGGTTGTAATTTTCCTCAGGAGCTAAACTAACCACATCCATCAAACTTTCTTGTCCTTTGGGAAGCTGAAGAATGACACAGCTGTTGTAATTTTGGGTCAGTTTGCACAATTAATTGCAACACACTGAATCATTTCACCCCCACACTATCCATATTTGCTATTCACTGCCTTGTCGGCGTTCCTGTGGCGCTGGATACGTCACACTTCCGAGTGATCACGGAAAACGCCGAAGAGACCCTAGAAATTTTTTCTATCTTTTATTATTAATTTAAAATTAGTGTGAATTTTTTAAATGCGACACTCTGAAAACAAGGACTTTTAACGACCTACCTTTTGATTTATGTTAGCTTCAAAACACTTTTGTATTTCCCCTTTAAAGCTGTTTGAAGGAAGCTAAAAGGTTGTGATTAAGTCATTTAGCACAACTCTGTGTCTCTACAACCTAAAAAATACAATACTTATGTTGTGCCAGAACTTTCATGTAGTGAGGATTAGAATAGCTCACTGCAGGGAACCGCATCTATTCAGAGCAGCAGCAACGCCAGGGAACAGATTGTGTCAGTGACCAAACATTTCCGCTCAGCGCATAAGAAATGGAGCGCACAAAACATACACACACAGCAGAAAGGACATACATTATGAACGAATACAATATTCACTGTACTACTTCTACACATTTACTACATTGTACTAGTACTGTTAATAAAGTCCCATGGGGAAAAAAAAGGTTGCATTTATTTCAACTAATGAATTGGTTAAATTGTTAACTTGTTCAGTACCTAACTAACACATTAACATGTATTGCAAGTTATGGATTTTACAATTTTCATGCTTCATGTTTAAATGAGTTTAACTTGGAAAAAAATAGTAAAATAAGACAAAAAGATAGTCTAAAATAAAAATAAATGAAAAAGAAATCACTAAAACTAGTATTCCTTGGAGGAATGCAGATCGTCTTGTGATAATGTATATGATCTGTTAGTGCTCAGAGTATGTATTGTGAATTACTCTCAGCTACTACTACACCAATTTGTAGCTCAATATTTGTAAACTTGGCTGTTTTAACCAAGGTTGATTAGCTGTGGAAGCCATGATGAATCGCATTGACTCCAAAAGTTAATCGATGTACAGAGAGTTTTATTCAAATCCATCCAATGGTTTATGATATATTTTACTAACAGACAAACAGGGTTGACTAAAACAGTGATTGAAAAGTTTCTCCTGTGGCGACAGGCAATAAAAAAACTGTAATAACTGTACTGGAATACCAGCGGTAACTAGAGAATTATGACCATTATTAGCCCTCACCTAGATTTAACACAGTCATTTTAAATACAATATCTTAAATTACTTTGAAAGGTTCAAGAAAAAAATGACAGGGAACTGCATTTTGCATTAAATGTTTCTGAGAACTGGAATCTTTTTTTCTTGTGAGCATGTTTTAAAAAAAGTAGTCTTTGAGACACTGGAACTGATGCATAGTTTGGTCAAATTGGAGCATTTTAGCTGACATTTTTACCAGATTGTGCCTTATTGCTTCATTTTTAACTTATGCTTATTGTTCAGATTTGTAGGAATATAAAAGAAGTTGTTTTAATTTTGTCTGTTTATGTCCAAGATGTACTGCCTAAAGCTCAGTACCACTCTGTGCTTGTGAAAACGTGCAGTCGACATTATGCAATATCTTTTGCTAACTCGTGCAATACACGTCTGTTCACATTACCCTTGTTTTTCACGATCACTGGCCAATACCTGTTTTGTAGTATTTCTTTTTGGTGTACATTGCTCCTATTTTTTGCACATTTATACTTTTTATATGGTAAATTATGTTTTTATTTCTATGCATTTTCTTTATTTTCTAGTGACAGTTTTCTGTATTTTCAGTGTGCTTTATTTATTGTTTTACTGTTACTGTTACTATAGTTTTATTTCAGTTATTGTACTGTATAGCACGTTCCTGCTACAGCCATGCAAATTTTCTTTTTAAGTGACAAATGAATTTATTCCTTAAACCTCAAAGAAAATCCAACGCTCCTCCAGGGGTTTGATTACTGAGATTATTTACAATAGTTCCTCCTCATTAACCAGGTACTGATATTAGCAGCCAGATATAGTCTTAGTAACAGAGCATCACTACAAATATGAAGCTATGCAATTACTGCTGAAATCTGATACAGATCAGAATCTTTCAAATTAAACCTGCATTTTAATGAAATAAATTAAATATATTTCTAATGAAAGGAACTATGGAAGATTGACTGACTGGTGCTTTATGATCCTAGCTGACACAGATCAATTCACCTGTGAGATGTGTTCATTTGTCAAAGGTCAACTAAACTCCCAGGACACAGAGGAGCAGAGACAACGAGAGCACATAATGAGGCTGCTGCAGAGACTCAACAGAGGAGTGCTGGGAATGATAAGAGGAGGACTATAAATTCAGGGCTTGAGGGGGGAAAAGAGAGAAGGCATAACCACATCAGTAAAAGCAAGCGGATATGCATAACTGATTGGGAAGATCCACCCAGTGATGGGTGACAGGGAAAGAAGATGGCCGCATGGAATGAGGAGGAGGCAGATAAAAAAAAGAACAACAAAAAGAATAAATGGATGGCAGTGCTATAAAGGCAATGGAAGCTTTGTATGTTTTGAAGAGGATGGTAAAAATTTTAAAAAGGGCTCGTGAAAAATAGCAAACAGCTGAGAATGAGACAGAGCCTGTTTTTCCAGCTTAGTTGAAAGCCATTTTATTTAAGCAGTTTGCCCCTTTGAAGCTAATAAATGTGTAATAATGCTAAAGTTTACATCATGATTGTCACTGAATGATGACAAATCATATACCGTACCTATACCATGCCACGTTTGTCTGGAGTGAAAAATGATATGTTACTTTTTTGGTTTGATGGTATAAAAAAAAAGAAAGAAGCTAAAACAGATATATATATATATATGATAATGTATTTTTATTGAACTCTTCTTTGCAGGTCAGCTAAATCAGAACAGCCACAGTCAGCAAAAGAAACCTGCCTGCCGTCCTAAAGGAAGTGATCAAGATGAATTCAGCAAAAACAGCCCACTCCAGGTGACGCAAACATCTTCTGCTGAACTGGAACCGCTGCACAGCTGGCAGTGCTGATGAGCCGGAAAAAAAACGCCCTATTCTTCAACATATATTCCCTCTGGAAATTAGATAAACATTTTAAAACTATTATAAGCATAATTACAAAAGAATGAGTCTGAAACAAACAGGGAGTCGATTATTTAAGGGGTAGCTTATCAGGTGGCAGGTGTGTTTGATGTAGATGAAACAAAAAGGTAATAGGTACTAATTTATTAGTATCATAGTTTAATCGTTTTTATTTACATGAAAGGATGATCACTTTTTGCTCTATGTATCTAAAAAAATGGAATCTATGAGTAAAAGGGCAAAGTTTTTTGCATTATTGTTCAAATTCAAGAAAATCTTGTTTTTATAAAACGTATTCATCGACTTGTGACGTTTCGATTTCTCTCAAGTATTATTTGTGATTTGGAATTGCTCAGCACATAAGATCATTTTATCATACATCCTATACTTTTCCACACTCTGAAAATGTTTTCCCAGAACTGATGTTGACCTTTTAAAGCCGCTAACCTTTTCCAATAAGAGCCCGTGTTTCCTCAGACATGTGTCAGCGCCAATCGGCGCCGCTCAGTGGGAAAGGCAGTTCTGTGTGTAATTAGGCTTGAAGATGGAATCCATCACAGACTATTATTTGTTCTGTCTATGAACTGCTGCTTCCTCTCATTTGTCTGAAGCCGATGTGAGAAATGCCCGTTACTCTTCTGCTGTCAGACATAAAGAACCGTTTGAGGCTTTGAATCTTTGAAATGCTCGTTCTACTCTGAGCGTATGCACACAGATTTTGACAAACAGTACAATTTATATTCTGCTTATAGGGATAGTTAAGATCTTTTATAATGGCTTTCTCTGTAAAGGTTATAAACAAATAACACTTCACCTGTTGTAGAAACTGTAGCTCTTTGAACAACTTCATTTTAGAAATAATAGAGTTTAATTTTGACCAGACTTACACGCTAATGGCTAGTCTGAGTGAGACCAAAACCAAAGTGCATCATAACCAGTGTCATCAGAGCCAATCAGGTGCAATAACACACAAAGATTATACATTTAGGTTATAGTTGAGGGGTGAGGGATACAGACTGCTGGTGAAGAGGTATAGGGGCTGTCTACATGTATATATATATTTTTTTTTTTTTAAATGTTGAAATAAGGTTGAAAAAATTTTAGAAATGCCACTCTTGTGTTTTTGTGTAGACAGTCTAAACACAACCTATTTTGTAAATGATGATGTCATAGCCCCCCCAGGGGTGGCCTTAATTTTCTTGTTGTGTTCACGTTTCACACCCACTGTGCAGGTTTTATGCACATGCTCCACACCTTGTTTCCTGTTTTTGGTCTACTTTCGTGGCATCGTTACAGCGCCACATACAGGCCTGGCACAGTTATTCCAGCATTTTGGGTTGTTTGGGGTGTTTTTGTTTGGATGAAGACATTTCCATGATTAATACTGTGTTTACAAGGATATGTTTTAGAAATGAGATCTAAAACGATCATACTGGAAAAACTGGGAAAAAGCCACAGTGTATTGTGAGTCTGACGCCCACCTTTAATAACCTGATGGTACAATCCTTATGTGTTATTGCACCCGATTGGCTGCATGCTGTCGAGATTAAAGTTTTGACCGGTGTCAAACTCTGTATTGGTTGGGGGTTGCATTGCTCACTTACAGCCAGTGTGTAGAGCCAGTTTGTTTGCAAACTACATATCACTATACTTCAAAAAACTTTTTGAGGAACTGTGGCCTTACCTGGAGCATTTCTTAGCAAAAAATAGAAATAAAAAAATAAGCTGCAGAATGACAAAAGCGCTTGAGTTGGCAGCAGCAGAAAAAAAGCCTTGGGCTTCTTTTGCTCTACTAGATCCCAGAAAACAAGACAATAAAGGATAAATCCAGCTAAAGGATGTGGAGAATTTTCTCTTTTGTGTTAAACAAAATAGGGAAGCTCCTCAGTGAAAAATAAGCACTTACCAAAAGTGTATAGGTACAAGATTTACAGTATACCTATCCCATTCAAATCTAATGCAACATACATAGGAACTCTTCTCTGTGGTCCGTCTCGGTTTTAATGGGGTAATAGGGAACAAACTTGGGTCGAGAAGAAAACTCAAAGTATGATTCATCCAAGACTGACAATAATGTGGGGGGAAAGTGCATATTAGTCCAGAGATAAATAGAAAGGGCAGAGAGGGACCTGTGGAGGAACCATCTGTTGGCTCCACGGCCTGGATTCAAAACGCAGCAACCGCCATAATCGTCCCCGCCGAAGTGTACAACGCTCCCGGACACGATCTACAGATGGCTGTGTGAAAACTACGTGCCTTTCTTTCAGTTTGGAGTCACAATTATCTCAATTTAATCCACCATAAACAAACAAAAACAGTCAGCTTCCAGTCTTTAAGCTTTAGATCAGGTCCATAAGTAAACTGTAAACCTATGCATGCCTCTCGCCATCACGTTTTTTCTTTTCACGAAACCCTCACAAAGTGTGAATAGTAAATAAAGCACATTCATCATACCATTAAGGAGCCATTTTCCCTCTGCAGAGGATCAAAACAGCCTGTGGATGTTTATAAAAAAGAATAAATCAAAATGTTAATTTAAAACAACAAGAACAAAAAAATACTTTCAGTAGCTTCCAGTTAGTTCCAGTCAGTTAGAGGCAGGACTGCAGAGCTATTTGAACACTGGCAACTCACATGTTTTTATATTTCATTTTTATGTTTTAATATGAGTTATTATCTTCCACAACTCATCATGAAAGGAAAGTAGTAAATAAATAAAAATTGTCTAAGTTAACATGAAAGCTAAATGCAAACAGAATACAAATGATTCATTATATGGAGAGAATATTACAAGAATAAAAAAAAAGTAATAAGATATTTTATTGTCACAAGTGTTTCTCCTTAAGACTGACATTGAAAGTCAAGAATTTTGTCTCCTAGATAGAAGTAAACCTTAAGAAAAGTGAGCAACTATGCAGAACTTGTTAGCAGTTCGTCTTTTTTATTTCCACATTCAGGTTTTGCAGAGCATGGACTGTACTGCACAGTACTCCAGTATATCTGCTATTGATTTGCCAGATTTTATCAGTGCAAACCATCAGTTAAGATCATAAACTTGAATTAACAACGAATCAGATGAGATCCACAGAGAGTTTATCAGTTAATGAACAGGCCCTTTGAGTCTATCTTCACTGCCACGGCTCTGCTGCTTCAGAAGCTTCAGCCATGTTAGTTCTTCTCTCTTCAGCCACAAATCAGCAGCCATTTCTAACTGGCCCGTCTAGTTTGCTGCTCTGCTGGTGTGTTTGTGTATGCACGTAGTTGTGTGTGGATGTGTGCACACGTGCACTGCAGAAACCATCTGTTCACAGAGAGCTGGCATGAGTCAAAGCGCAGAGCTGAGCCTCGGATGGCATCTGGGGCAGAACATCCACTCTTCCCTCCTTTTTAGATCGTTGCCTCTCTTTTCACCCCTCTTTCTCAAACTCCCTTCCTCTCTCCTCGCTGCTCATTTTGACTCATTAGATTAGCATTTATAGCTGCATCCCTCTTCAGCTTCCCTCCTCAATCCCTCTTCTCCCTTTCATTCATTTGATTTCTTCCCTTATCACATTATCACCTAAAGAAAAGACAGATAGGAGTGATTAAGCTCTGTTTGTTTTGGCTATTGAGCTTCCATCATGGAGTCTTTGTGGCTCAAAGGCTTCATCATCCTCTTTCTGCAGCGTTCTCCTCTCAGTTATGCCCGTCAATCCCAGAGGAAGTCTCTAATACACACGCCCTAACATTCCTGAAACAACTTAGGAAGCCTCAACACCGGGGCTAAAGCGTGGATTTGGTTAATGGCTTATCGATTGCAAACAACCCACTTATACCGACATGCATCTTATTTGCAAACAGTTGATAAGAATCAATCAAGGCCATAGATAAAGCTGTAGATCAATATGACCTTGCTTACATCAGTGTGATGGTCATATGTGTTACTATACTACACCAGTAACCTCCAATAGTTCCTACTTATGCAAATAATACTGAGCTTTTCATTTTAGTTTATTATTATAATTTACAAGTTTTTATGTTTCTACCCACACTTTCATGGAATGCTGATGTTTGCTGATTATAGTGTGTCACTAAAAGTAAATGTTCAGGTCAGCACTGTAAGGATGCAAATTTACTTCACAATATCTAAGTAATTAGTATATATTTTATACAGTATGCAAATCTACATTTGACGCTGCGGATAATTATCGACCACTGCTATTATAGGTGGGTGATCATGTAATTGCCTGTGTTTGTTTGTTTGTTTGTCTGTCTGTCTCATGAATATCTCTCATGTTCCTTTATTGTCCCTTTAGAGAACATTTGTTTTAGATTTAATGCTATCCCGATAGCTGCCGTCACACACAAAAAAAAATACACGAACATTTACAGCAACTACACAATATAAACATAATTCACCAGTTAGACACATTTCACAATTACCATTTTCACTGAATATGTTCAGCAAGTACATCAAAAAAGACTTGTGATAATATGACTTTAAAATGTATCCTAATATTCCACGCAGAAAATAAAAATCAGACATCAGTCTGTCTCGTGTTTGAAGCTAATCCCAATACATAAAGCATTCACACACCTCAGGTAAAGGTCACACACTACAAACAGAGAGGTAAGAGAGAGAGAGGTAACCCACCCCCACACACCCACCCACCTACCACCCCCCACACCCCACACCTCACCCCCAGTGTTCTCTGCTCGCAGGTGTTTGTGACAACACTCACAGGCGTTATATTTAGAAAATAGTAAAAAAGCCTGTGGTGTTCTGAACTGCAGGTGTTCTGGTACTGGAATAAATCTGCATGGTAATAATGAAGGCTGCTTTAGTAAAGAATGGGATCACAAGAAAGAGATTAAATCAGCTGCTGGTTTTGAACGCTATCATTTAGTGGATGAACCATCAGAAGAGTTGCCTGAAGTCCAGTCTGCACAAAACAAACATATGATTTTTGTCCACAACAACAGGGCTGCAACTTTACTTATTTATTTGCCACATTCTCATTTCATTGGTTCATGATATTGGCATTTGTGTGTTTGACTTCTTGAAAAATTATAGCAAAATTAGGCCATTACATCAGCAGAAGACAGAAATGTATTAGTTACAATTACGCTGTACGTGTCTTTTACAACAGTTAAAAAAAGAGGATGGTGGCAGTTGGTGATCTTCAAACACCCATGAACCCTGAACGTGTTTCAAGTAATTAAACCTTAACTTTGATTCTTAAGGGAAATGTCATTTTATGCAATTGATAAAATAATATGATAGAACATTTAATACAAAAAAAATATCTATTAGGGAAAACTAAGGATACAATTAACCATTATCTATAATCACAACAGGAACTAATCTGCTGCCAAGAAAGGAAAGGCAGCACAATATATTCAAATTGCATGTGTTTTAGTCTCACCTGGTCAAAACCTTAAAGTATTCAAGCCAGAAAGACAGCATTTCACGTGTAAAGCAGGTACTTATACATTTTGAACTACTATGAATTACTATGCAAACTACATAATCAGTGTTGAAAAATAATTGCCAACTCACAGACGACACAAAGGCCTTTGTTGCCAAAAACAGCAAAAACTGAGACCAGAAAAAGAACAAAAACACATCAAAAACAGTAAAAACAGAGAGAAAACAACTTTAAACAAAGGAGGAGGTCTCAGATTCCAGTTTTCAAAAACCTATAATGGAGCATTAGACCTGATCCCCAGTCAGTTTCACTCCAATCAGGACCTGCATTCATG